>VXBO01005444.1:155573-227494 GCA_013400135.1 Rhinoptilus africanus | reverse complement strand
AACTATTTCCCCCCATTTACAAATGCAAAGCAACTAATTTTTCATCTCACCAAAACATTACCCAGCTTAATAACCAAATAATGGATTTCAAGTACAGATAAGTAAACCTTATTCAGGCAGAAATCTCATCAGCCTGGGCTTTACAGTGTCTCTTCCCCCACAATATTTGCTTGTATCTCGACTGTCATATGCAATTTTAAATCTTCATTTGAATGTCAAAAGACATCCCCTTTTCTCTTACCTGTTGGTCCTTCCTGAGCAGAAGATTACTCTGGTCAATCTTTTTCCTATTATGCAATTTTTTTTATTTTTATTTTTAACTTTAACCACTGTAATTTCACTATTACCTGTTTTCAAATGAGAATTGAAGGAGAGCTTGGTTTGGGGTGGGTTGTTTTTGGGGGGTTATTTTTGAGTTAATGACTCCCACCTGTGTCGTTCATGGTAGAAGGCAATAATTAAACCGCAGAATTTCAAACATTTTCTTGACATAACGGTTGCTTTCCCATTATCCGACTACCATTTTTCCCTCCACCACTATTCTTAAAATGATGAGCAACTGACAGCCATGAAATGTCAGCGCAGAAAACTGGCAGATCGATGGCGAATGACTTGTGACTGAATAGACTTCACTAAGTCTGGCCACCCCCTCTGACACAGTATCAACAGAATTAAAAGCAATTATTTCTCAAGCAAGTTTGAAAAGGGCAAAACCCACGCCAGTTTGTTTTCTGCTGGTTTTTGCCTTTTCTCCCCCTTTATTAGTTTTTTTTTAATCAGTCAGCTGAAAGCCTGGCACATGTTAAGAGTTCAAAGATGCGCCTTCTTTGGCATGATAGCCCAAAGACAAACAGCTCAAAGAAAAAGCCCTCAAATTCTGTTAAAATCTGATGCATTTCAAAGTTTCAGACAGCCAACAGAACTTGACATACTTGAAATACATCACGAGATCCTCTGAGTCCTACCTGCAAATATGATTAATGAAATAAAGGGAATATTTACCTGACTTGAAAGTTTTCCCAGATTTTCTAATAACTTTCTTTCCCTTTCTTGATTTCCTCTTATGTTTTCTTTTCAATAAAGCAGTGTATGCATTGAGGAAAGAAGGACCAAAATAAATAGTGAAATAAACCCAAGGAAAGACAGATTCATGGCAGACAAACATTGCTACAGCTAAACCTTAACAGTTACTACAAAAACAACTTTTAAGAGTCCATCAGAATCAGATCCCATGCAAGGAAAATACCTGCCACAAATTAATGCCGTTAGACTTTAAGTCTGTAAGACAAGGTACAATCTCCTGATTTCTGATGATTAAAGAGGAGTAACTCCTGCTGCTTTCAGTGTTTGAAAAACTTCTGGCATTTCACAAAGTGACTTGAAAGTCTGAGCACGCAGCTCCTTCCAACTGCAAGACAGAATGGAAATTTCCACCTGAAGAAATACTTTTTTTTTTTTTTAAATAAAGAACTATTTTACTGGTAGGCATTTATTTTCCTTTATTAGCCTCTGCCGATTCCAGTCCCCCAAGGAGAAGGATGTTTTCTCTGTATGCACTACCCACTTTGGGCTAACTCGAGAATTCAGTATTTATTTCTTACAGCATTCGCATCTTAACGCTACCTGGGTGTTTATTGTGTATATAACCACAGAACACAGAAAAGGCACAAGAACCCATATTTTTAGCATGCCCCTCACTACTTATTTGACCCCATTCCATCCCCTTTTTTATTTTAGCCAAGTTTCAGCATCCTTCCTTTACAACTTCTTACTAAACTTTCACTGTCCCAAAGTACCTGGGATGTCCCTGGGTCCACCATGGCCCCCCTCTGTTGGGATCACGGTTTCCACGTTTCTCTTCACAGTCACAATGGCAGCCTTAATTTCTTCGTCAGGATATGTCAAATTTAAACGCTATTCAAGTTTTCACTGAAACGTCTCGCAAAACTATTCTAAAGCACGAGGGAGGTGAAAAGAAAAGAATACTGTTTCAATTTAAATATCAAAAAGGCACAAAATGAATGTATTTAAAGGTCAAAATTCCCAATGCTGTCCCTTCTAAAGCACTACAAATACCACTAAAAATCCTTTCTTGTGTGTATGTGGGTTTAGGTGTCTTAAGCCTTCTCCCTACACCTCTGGTAAGAACTACTGCTTAATGAAGAAGGGGACATTCAGAAATTGCTCCCAACAGAGAATCCACTTCAGCGGAAGGGAAGACATCATAATTCCTTCTCCAAAACAAATAAATACCCTGAATTAGTTCCCTTTATTGCTAACCCAGAGAAATATGCAATCATTTGCTATTGTTCTTGATTTGTTTGCATTAAACTTTACTACATATGCAGACAACAGGATCCTGCCAATCTGAAAATTATTTAATTTGTTCAGAAATAAGGATCTCGATTCATAACAGCAAAGACAGAAGGAGGGACCAGAGCAGAAAGGGTTTCCATCGCTGGGACAGCAATTCGATGGCCCTCAATCACTCTTCGAGGCAAAGCAAAACCTCCCAGGAACAGGGCAGAATTCACTCCATTTGTAAATTCATTGGGTCATCTCATCATGAACGTGAAATAAGGAGGTTAATTGTACCGAAGCACCACCCACTACAGAGGAGACAGGTTATTTGACGCTCGGTAGTCTGTGGCCCGTGCTGTGCCGACGTCGGTGGGGACACCACTGGAGCCGCAACGACATAAGGGGACACCTTTGGAGAGACGCGTGTCCATTCCCCTGGGCTGCAGGGACCTGAGCCTCTTAATTAACAGCCGACCCATCAACCATTGCATTGCCAAGGGTAAGCGCTCTCTCATGGCAACGCCTTCCTTCAGGTGACTCTCTAATTAGAGGTCCATACTGTACCATACGATTTCCTTGCAATTCTCCATAATATAAATGCCATTTAGAGGCTGTTAAGAACAGATGTTGACAGCTAAAAGACATAATCTTTAATTCTTGAAAATGTAAGGTAACTTTCATAACACACCTAATTAATATAAAAAAACCCTAAGTGAGGGAACATACACCATGTCGCATGAAGCAAAGCAGCTATAAACCTAAGAGTAAGTGACAGAAAATAATGTTCGTACTGAAATATGTAGAACACAAGTGTCACTGATACAAAAGAAGGATGGCTTGAGTGGGGTTCACAGTACAAGTCCTACTGAATTAAAAATAAACCAATCAAGAAATACGCTACTGAGGCTGGTACCCAAGTGGTTACATTCGTCCAGGCTGCCAAGTGCCACACAAAGTGCATTATAAGCAAAATAAAAGCTTATTAAGGATGTAACGTTGCTGCATTTCAAACCCTGGGTGGGTTTATCCAATTCTGTCCAGAACAGCTGGCATTAGAGTAAGGGATTATCTGCAAAATTATAATTAACCTTGTAGAAAGCGTTCCTGGCTAACACAAAGTGCTGCCTTTTATTCTATTCTTTACAACAGGAAGAAACTCAAGAATTAGATTAACAATACAAAGATTTATACTTGAGTCGGAAAGACAGCTATGAAATGAAATCCTGCCCATGAAAATCCTGGTGGTTTTCGACATCCGAGGGCTGGACTTCCAGCCTTTTGTACATCCCTAACCGACCACAACGTTCCCTGAAACAACAACAGTGACAAAAAGAATGGAAAAAAAAAAAATTGTTCTGGCATGGACGGTAAACAGAATATAAATGCACATTATTCAGCCTCTCAATGAGATTATATAGCAACAGCCACTGCACTCTAACAGCATTTTCATCTCTGCAGTCAGATGCGAATGAAATTTAGGGATAGAGGCAATAACTGAAATCATTCACCAATAATGAAAACAGGGGAAAACTCCCGGGGGGGAGAGTTCTACCATGCGCCAGTTTCTCAACCCATTCGAAAAACGTGTACTTAAATAATAATTACTGAGATTTCACAGGACATCATTTAAATAAAGCAGTTTCATTCTCACCAAAGTACTGGACAGGAGAAAGTTGGATTATTTAAAAAATAAACCACCTCATTGCATAAACAACCTGGATGTAATTTAGGGGGGGAACAAGAGGGAAGATTTCCTCTTTGGGGGGATCTTTTTTTTTATTTTTTATTTTTAATAATGGCGCATGCTACACTGTAACAACAGCATCCTTTCATGCCTCACCTCTCCATGGCTTTTCCTCCTCTCTATACACGTCCTACGGGCACATACCCTGACATGGATTTCCATGTACACAGGCTCCCACCTGCTCCTCCTCGCTCTTGGTTTAAAGGTGGAAGCTCCAGCATCCGCCACAAAATACGGACTCTATTGTTTCCATGGTCCCTTGACTAACTGCCATAGTAACCAGGTAATAGTGGGTTTGTAGCCAGCTACTTCATCTCATTTTTATTTCAGTTATTGTTCCTGAGGTGAGAGTATAAAGGCAATTCACGGCACTAGTTTCCACATTCTGTATCACGCAAAAAACCTTCAAGTTAATTGTAAAAAGGAGGCAGAAATACGGATGATGGACAACACCCTGCAAGGCATGCGGACATTCGCTGACCCCACTTGGAGAAACGGGTGCTGTGGTTTCTACCACTACTGCTTGAAGCAGAAGATAACGGTATCTCCTGCTGGAAGGGACCACGATCAGTGTCCAACAGTTGGTGTCACCAGGTGTATGCCCACATTCCTGTTCTTGGTCACGCTGGAAGCTGACTTTTGAAGCAACTCTCCCAGCCATCCCCATAATGGTGTTCTGGTTGCAATCCGGGGCAGCCTTGAGGGACACCCCCTAGAGCTTTTCAAGTGAAACTCAACTGGAAGGTGCACCCCAGATGCACCAAGGGCTCTCCAGCCCCGAGCGGGCACTCAGCTTACGAAACCAGCCCAAAGTAAAACCCTGAGGATGAGTCTCTGGGAACACTGATTCCTCACTTCTGTTTTCCTCTCCACATTGCTCTTATTGAGCCTCCTAGTACCATTATTTGCTAAAACGGACAAAACTTGACTATACCATAGGTAGCTCTTCCTGTAGTCATCAAGGTGGCAGACGAGACTAAGTCAGCCTGTGTACCTCTGCCTACTGCAGAATAACAACTTTATTTTCCTCATGGAAAACCTAAAAAGCTGGTAACAGCTTCACTACTGTTAGTCCACAGCAGATGTTGCACCGTCTCATTCAAGTACACCTTCTTCCTCCCTCTCTAATTAAGGATCTACACTTAAAAAGGTATTTCACAGATCATCTCCTTCCTCTGGAGAGAAGACTTTGGTCTCATGAGGGAGAGAGGACGCACACTGGCAGGGCTGCTCATGGAATCTAGCTTTTTCAAACAACACAAATGACAAATACTTGGAGAAGGGAAGCAGGAGAGATCACAGCTGCACCTCTACGTAAAAAGAGGACAAAAACCCAACCCAACAAATAAAATGACCCACTGAAGGGACCCGGAGGGTTTGAGATTGGCATGGTGTGCCCTGGGGCTCAATAAATCTGCTCGAGGAAGAGTCACACGGAGGATGGGCAGGTTATCAGGTAACATCGCTGACACCTTTAGCACCACCACAGCCTGACTGCAGGGGTGACTGAAACAGGCTGCGGGACCTGCGCTGCCTTACACAACCGCAACCATCGACCCTTCCAGCAATTATTTTCCACTCCGACCTATGGTTCAAAACAACACAAATATACCTAAGGTGACTTACACCTTGTGCTGGTTTGAGGTAGAACAGAATCGACTTTCCGAACCCAAACCACGACACACCTCCACAGTGAGTACGGAGGGACAGACTTTAACGACAAGGACGAAGAAGCCGCTGTACTTTGCACAGGGTAACTTGAAGACCAGGACTGCATCAAAGAGGTTTTTAAGGAAAAAATGCAGGTAAAAGCAGTAATGTGAATGCTACAGTCTTCTGTTTTCACTGCATTATATACCCTTGCCAGCTTCTTTTCAGGGCAGACACAGCCTTTATACCTTGCAGTCACCGTACCACCATACACCAAACAGGCAAAAGGTGGGAGGTTCAGTACGACGACTTACAGAGGAGAACACTGTTCCACAGTAGGATTATCACATGCCTTGTTTGTCTTGTTTTTGTGTAGTAGAATGAGATCTGTACTCACCTACATGCCTGCATTAAAAAGGCACTTTTAAGTAGATAAATGAGTAATATTTTTTAAGATAAACGTTCTTCTATGTTCACTCCTGTTACTTTACTATACATTTTACATTGTCACAGAAGTCCTCTTTCAGTGCTGTCACCAAAGGTCTCTTGAATATCTACCACACCTCTTCTACAAACAGGAACACATCCCCGTGAGGGATTTCAAGAAGTCATCTGGTCTCTTCCCACAGTCCAAAGCAGGTTCAAATAAATCCAAAACTTCCTAGATTCACTCAATGTAAATTTCCTTCTCCTGAAAGTTTTTATATAGCTAAAAGAAAGTAAATGCCTCAAGAGCAAATAATACCTTTTTTCTTTAATCTTTCCTGAAAGGCAATGTTTGCTAGTTCTGCTTTTTTTTTTTCCAGATTCTCTCAAATTATTCACCTTGAAGTGACTCCTACAGCTCTGATGTCACTAGTTGAAGGAGGGCAGCGTATCTCATCGCTGCCTCCTTTACTCAGAACAGGGATATCGAGCGTTGCCTTCAAAGCTTGAAAAAAGCATCAGTTGTAGCTTGACTTTCCATCTGACAGTATCGCATGTGGCTATCTCCAGACCACTAGGACAATTACTAGAAATGCAATTCTTTGCTTTCTTGCTATTCCATATAGAGATTAAAAACCACCGCAAAAGCCACCACCTTTCTGAGGAATATCTTACCTTGCTTCTCTCTGGCTGCCAGAGTTTTCACAGAAAAATTCTGTAACATCTCATAAAAGTAACATGTGAAAATACAAGTGATTTGCTCCAAGGATATTTCCTCGGGCTTCTTTAATGTTATATTTGCCTTTCCGGACATAGAGGTTACAAGCAAAAGTACTGCTCAGCCAGCCAGATAGAGATGTATGTTGCGAGAACAAGAAAATGTTCATTGTAACAGATTACAATGCACAAAACAATATGCTTTTAGTGCTGTAGGCAAAAGTATCTATCCACTCTGTTGGCCTAATATCAAGAATTCAATATTAAAGCAGCTCAGCTTTTCAGCACAAGTGCAGGCTTTTCAGTGGAAGTATTCTTCAAGTGCGATGTCTCCACACAGACCTGACACGCAGATCATAACCATGAAATTGGTTAAAAATATTCTAAAATTAATTTAACAATTACAGCTGGGAAGATGCACACGGATTAACGAATTACAATTTGTGCTATGAATATTTTCTCAAGTAAACGAGCTGCAACGCGAGTACGCGCTATTGTGATTGCTTATTCCGTGGCGCTGAAATTCCTACAAGAAAGCAGCTGTGAATCATCTCCACAGTCATGCTTCTCAAAGGGAAAAAAATCATCCATGAATATGTTTAGAGAAAAAAAATAAATCAATCTCTCGTGACTCTCTGCTTAAAGAATGCCCCAGCGCTTTAAGGTGGGCAATGGAGGCTCTGATTTCATCTGAGTTTCCCCTTCTTCCTTGGACGGAGGAGGTGACACCGGGTGACAGCGGGTGTTCTGGACAGTCAGCTTCACCCAGCAGAGACGGCTGCCGGTTCTGCCGATCGCTGCTCCAAGACAAGTCTTTCCTCACCTGACTGGTATCGGGACATATCATCTATCCCAGGGCAGCCATGAAAAACAACAACGGGACGTCACTCCACAGAGAAGAGGAAATCCTCCACGCTGGGTATCAGCCAGCAGACAAGACGAGGCAGAAGTCTCCAATATACCGTTTTTACATCCTCTTCCTCTTTTTCCTCATTGTGTATGGGGAACTAATTTACACCAGAGCCTGGTGGAAATTGCTAATTGTGGTTATGTCAAAGTGGGCTTCCACCAGATGGTTTTTTCCATGGTTTTGACTGGAGGTCAACAAACTGGTTACACTTGATGCCCAGAAATCCCGACCACAACGTTCACTAAACCGAGTCCTACGGATATGAATAATTTGTATCTGCAACATGTATTAATTCCATTAGCGAAAAACTACTGAAATTCAGAGAAGAATTTATGGGATGGCTATGAAACTCCAAAAGAAAAAGTGTACAAATGAAATACGTCATGGAAACTGCACGTTACCTCTCGTGCTGCGTTGTGCTGTGTTACGGGCACAGCAGTAGGCACCGAACACAACCCCAGCAAAACGAGGCAGCCGTTTGGCCGATTTCTGTTGGCAGCAGAACAAAGAATTGGGGTTTATGGTGCAACCTTCTGTTTTTCTGCCTCATTTTTACCAGAGATCATCATCTGCCCACAATCATACAGCAACTCAAATTTTGGACTGGCCACATTTCCAATTCTTATTTCAAGGAGCAAACTGAAATAATTTTCACTGTTACTCCAGCTGGACACTCCATTGATTTTTTCATCCTTTGAAAGTCAATGCATTAACTGAAGGACTGCTTACACTGAAAAGGAAATTGTTTTCCAAAACTCATGAACTCCAGCTGTCCAAAAAATCCAGCGGTGCTCTGTCAGGGACTGCAGTTTTAACCGTGGTTGTTTTATACACAGATAATTTTGAGAATGGAGAAACAAAGTAATACACACTGCACTGCTTAACAGCATGGTCCACAGGACAATAGATAGCTCAGTAAGGGAGAAAAGACCAATTAAAAATAGTAGATGAACCTAAAAAGTAATTGGTCTAACTACTGGATTCGGTCTACTACTGCTTCAATCACAGCACGGTGCCCTGAAATACCCGTCTGCCAATTAAAAAGAAAAAAAAAACCAAACCCACAAACAAAACCTGGGATGAATTCAGCTTAAAAAAAAAAAAAAAGTAGTAAATTTAATCTCTTCTCATGGATCTGATTTGTACTGCGGGATAATCTCTTGGTGACAGCCGAATGAAACCTTCAGTGTAGGAGAAGGGGATGGATGAGGAGACAATGTGTGTTGCTCAGGCTCTCCCCGGAGGATGGCTTCCTGCTCTCCAAAGTGCCTTCCCACAACAGAGCTTCCCGAGCCCCCTGCAGCTCAAACACTGCTGGGAGACGTATGCGGTGTATCAGGAACAGCAGAGATGTCAATCCGGTAAATATATCAACAGACCCTAGGAATGACATGACAGATCTGGAGCGATGATGTAGGAAGTGGTGGAAAACTGGTCAACAGTAAAGTGCCTCGCGAAACACTAGCATTCTCAGCGAGGAAGGATTGAGGCTGATCAGGCAGAAATTACATTTCCCTATGTAGGTGGCAACATACGGGAGTTGTCAAAACACATGCTCCTGCTGATGCACATGTCCCAGAGCAACACTGCCTCTCACATTCTGGGACTTTTGCTGGCTGCAGGAGAATTTGTGTGTTAATTACTGTAACCTTAAAAACGGTGCTGCAGCCGAGTACCTGGGGTCTCTCACGGCGCCTGGCAGACCAGGTCGCAGCTTCCCCCCAGCGAAGGAAAGCCCCTTTCATGGCAGCAGCACAGCGGGCAGCCAGGGAGCAGTGACGTGGGGGCCAGGGCAGCAAGGCGGGTGGTCGGGAGAAGGGCGCTCCTCACTTCCATCTTCTGGCACGGTCCACACGAGAACCTGTCCTCTTCCAGCACAAAGCAGGGCTTTGTCCTGCTGCTGGTGGCAAGGACTGTCCCGCACCTCCACACCCTGAGCTCTGCAGGGAGGGGACTGCGCAGGGACACTCTGTGCAGTCCCTCTCCGTCCCCCGAGCTGGCAGCAGGCGAGCTGCTGCTCTCTTCCCACCGCCCCCGTGGGGACCCGCCTGTTCTGCTGGTGCCTTGAGATACCTCCATGCCTGGGACCTCGCAGCCCCTCCAGCCGACAGGGAGCTCGGTGCTCCAGAAGCCACTCACCTCCTTCGCATGGCTGATGCCCGGCTGCTTCCTCAGACAGAGGGACAGATGGCACGGTGAGGGGCTGCTCTGGAAAACAGGACTCTGGCACACCACACAGGAGGGGCTCTCTAAGGCTAGAGAAGCAGAAGCAGTGTTGCTTCCAAATCAAAGAAGTAAACATCATCAAAAGAAGTGTGGGCAGGNCCCTGCCCAGGGCAGGGGGGGCACTGGGGGGGCTTTAAGGTCCCTTCCAACCCAAACCAGTCTGATTCTAAGAACATGACACATCATGCAAATAACTTCTCCCAGTTCTTTTCTTCTGCCTTTGATCTGTCTCCTCTTACCTATGTCCCCCTGGACACAGAGTTCATCTGCTAAAGGTCTTGTCTCCTGTCTCCAAGACCCTGAAACAATCCAAGCCCCCCAAGCAGCAAAGCATAAACCTGAGTAATAACTCTGCTCCTCAGACCCAACCATGATGTTCACCAACCAGGCTTCAAGCCGTGAGATGAAGGCCCACAGGAGCAAAGAGCCACTTCCATTCCTGCTACTCTCCATCAGCAGTGCAGGCCAACGCCACCGCTTCCCATTGGGACACCAGGGACAAAACAAGACAGCCTTGCCCCATGCGGGCTGGCGATCACATACAATGACTTGGACTACTGCAAATCAAAACACCAGTGAAGAGTAAGGAGAACCACTATCTGGATGCTGGTAATGCACTTTCTGTACAAACAGCAACTCAGAAACATTCAGGCCAAAAAACTCCTCTTGGTCTGTCCTCAGAAGACTTAAAGTTGATGACCTGAAGATTAATCTTCTGCATATAACGTAAATCCAAGTATAGCAGCAGGAGGCACACACATGTCACACCAATCAAAACGGCTCAACCCAACCCGTTCAGGAAAGGATTACTGCAGTGCAATGAAAAAAAACCCCAAATCTTTGAAAAGCTAAATAAGCTAGCCAGCATCATAAAAATATTCAAAGAAATTAAGACGCCCCCCATGTTTCTAAAAATTAAATGCAAGATTAGGAACGTGAAGCCAACAGATCTCACCTCAGCTTGAATGCCAACTCATATGCTCTCTGCAAGGTACAGATTGACAAAAACAGGAACAAAAAATAGATGCTACAGCTGATTAAAACATCAGCTAAACAAATTGTCTACAGGAAAATGCATTAGCCAGAGAGATCGAGAACAGCAGGACACTCAAATGAAATTGGATTCTTTAGATCATATGTCTAAAACATTAGAAATTCCCTTGTTTATCAGCAAAAATTAGTACGATAGGGATACTCCTGGCATAGAAAAACAAGCACAATGCTGACACCTGAAATGACGGTCTGTGCTGCGGAGAAACCAGAGAGGTTTGAAAGGAAATAGAAAATAAGCATAAAAGGCCCTGTGGGATTAGCATAAACAAAAATTAAAATAAGAAAACAGTTATCTTTTAGGTATGTTATAGCTAATATAGTTATGCTGATTGTCAACATTCGTTTCCAGGTATTAATACAAGAAGGAAAAAACCTATCAGAGTGGTAAAAGACAAAAGCATCGCTAGCAACAATGGGATGAAATGCAGAATAAAATTGTAGGCTGTTAGAAGAAGCTTCTAGACCACAGTATTTACTAAATACGCCACCTCATTAGTGTCATGGATAAACAAATAACCTTGAGTTACTTCATACTTTGTCAGTTCTTGTATTTGCACTGCATCTATACATCCTATTTAACATAAATACCAAGCTGTAAAGAAGGTTAGTGGATTATTTTCAAAAATAACTTTGTGATCCTAAAAAGACGACTAAAAATGATTAAAAATAAAACAGTCCAGAAATGAAAATCGGATCTCGTTCCTATGAGACCTATGCCAATTTTTCAATGAAGAAATTATCTCATGAAAAATATATTTGTAATAATTCTTGTACAGGAATAGTTACATTAGGCAGCTATTATTCATATGTGCTTATACCTTCTTTTGGTCTGTACTGACTCCTTACCAAGACCTTACCAAAGTGAATGCCATTCCCAGCAGCACAGAAGACATACCGATATTATCGGTGAAAACCTTAAAAAAGCATAAAGCTTGGTTCCAGCTTGGGGTACCCGCTTGGAGAATGAGAAGGGTCTCAACATGCAGACGAGTCTCACTTTACTCCAAGGGAAGTCGCTGGGAGCAGCTCATGAGACTCAAACTCAACCACAAATACCCGCTACAGCAAACACCTCTGAAGTTTGAGGCATTCAAAACCTAACACATGATAAATCGCCAATTTTTCAATTATGGCAGTTAAGATAAAAACCCGAAAACCAAATAAACCTCCCCAAAATTACACTCTTCATCTATACGACGTGGCTAGTCGAATACCTCTGTCACAAGGGTTGACACCATGAATTAACCAAAACTAACTGAGAGCTGCAAACACTTGCACCCAGTGGCCTCCCCTCTCCGCACTGCGGGAAAGGCTTCTCTTCCGTATGCCCCTTCTATCACCCTTACACTTATTAAGCACTAAGAAGTTTTTAATCTTGGTTATTCCTTTCCGTTGAGTCATTACTAGAATATTTGATTGCCTTCCTGAAATGATTAACAGTAGTGACCTTTTCAAAATTTGGAAGGATCTTTTCTGCATGCTAAGTAATACCACAATGGCTTAATTTAAACTGTAGCACAAAACCAATCTACCTAAATAATCTCTGTCAACAATTAATTTAACATTAAGAAAGTCAAATAAAAATGCGTAGTCAGTAGCGGTTCTGTTTTTAATTCATTTGCCCTTTTTAATATCCTGCTCAAGGCAAGAATTATTGGTGACAAAACCAGGCGCAGTTATCCCATCAATTTAACTTCAGTGCACGAAGCCAAACTCTCTTCAGCTGCAAGAAGCTGCAAAGATCAGTTTTTCAACATCACAAAATTCTCAGCGTTACGCTTTCCTGGTTCCTAGATCCGAAGAGACTCAGTAAGCCCAACGAAAGAGCAGATCACCACAAAAACCCCACACATCTACTGCCTCATCAACAAACACACTACTAAAATCGTACCCTCAAACCACAATTGTACCAGCACATATCAACAAAAAAAAGCTACTTGAAGGAGATGTCTGCCACAAGGAAAGGCTGACTGAAGGGTACTGAACAGCTTGGAAACTTTAAGTGATCACTGCTATTTCTTTTCACTCAGATAAAATGACCTATAATTTTTGTGAACAGTTCTCCCTTCGAGGAGGCGTATCTGCTCAACCGTGACAAGCTACACGATTCCCAACCCAGGGCCTTGATTTCAAATAGGAAATATCAGATAATTGTCTACATTAGGGTCACATTGAAATGAAAAATAAAAAGTTATTTCCAAATGCAACACACTGCTGGTTTTAGAGATTTCTGTATTACTTGAAACCCAGAATGCCTTCAAAATGCGTCTGCTTGGAAAGGTGACATATGTTACAATACACTGCTCTACAAGTCTCTGAAATTCTGCATTTGGCTTTGAAATCCAAAATTTAAATTTCTGAAAAAGTAGATCAAGACATCCAGGATGAAAATATGCCAGTTGAAGCTCTAAAAGCATTTGTACTAACGTCTGCTCTTCGCAGTGCAGGCAAAGTATTCTTGAACATTCACATCTCTGCTCTCATTCTTGTCCCGATTTGAGATTTACTTTTATCTCTCCTCTCTCTTTTTAACCTTTATCTGTGGTAATTGTTTTTGTTAAGTCTTGTTAATTAAGATTGCAAGCTCATCAGCGAAACATCCTCCCCTTTGTTTTCCTGTTCGGTATCACGCCTGGCAGAAGCACAGCATCGAAAACGCATCAGGTACTTGGTTCAACAAAATCGTTTCACAGAATTGGAAAGTACAGACATGAAGGTCCTGAAGTCCACCCGTGGGCTTATATCAAAAAGCCTCTGCTCCTTTAACTTAGTGTTTTATTACTATAATCGGCTTCTGCTGAGAGATTTTAATAGCAACTATTAAAAAAAATCTAATAAATAAATCATTCCCTCTTTCAGCCAAGAGCTGACGCCCGTCAAAGGTTCGTAGGCTTACCCCAGCCTCCCCTCCCACCACGCTAACTGCCCAGCTTGGTCATTCTTTCGCTAAATGCTGTGCGTTTATTCTCTTTGCCCTGAAAATTGGCTTTTAGTTTATATGACAGGGTTCATACATTAGTGATGCAGAATTATTCATTAGATAGTTAACCAAATGCTCCACCAAAACCCACAGTTGCTGTAAATCTAATGAAAATACATTATATATTCTGTTTTTCTCTATATAGTACTAAATACTAGATTTTTGTTTCCAAAAGATTCCTTAAGGCATCACTAGCATTTACCTCAAGTGATACCACAATAAAAGGCAGATCTGTTACAGTTTCTTATCTTCCCTTTCCTTGAACCATTAATATAAGTGAAAGCAAAAACGTAACTCCGCTTTTTAGCTTTGCAAAATCAAATACATTAGACAGGGTATTATTTGCCTCAGGCAATGCCATTTCAAGTTTGTATCACTACTACCCAGGACCCTTCAGTTTACAAAGAAAAAAGATTTGGATTTGACAATGACTGCTGCCACTCACTTCCAACGAGCAATTGCTCTTTCACCAAGAAATCAGTTTCCACCCCAGTACATTTGAATGAATAAACCTGTGGTGTTTATTACATAGGAAATATTTTCCCTAAAGTATTGAAATAATTTGAATTTATTTCTCTTTACCTTCGTAACACGTTACCAAGAGAAATCAGAAATTAATCAAGACCTTTCTTCTGAGAGCAATTATATCTTTAACAACTTGGAAATTAGATTTTAGCAATGAAACACTGTGTGTGTTTGGATGAGAATCACTAAAAAACATCCAAAGAAACAACTAACTGTCTGGGACTTACACCTCCAGGTTCATTGCTCCGATTGCCACCATTTCAGGGGGGCGAGATGCTCTCCTCTTGACAGCAGCCATCAATGGTTAGTCACTTATCTCAGAGACTATTTCATCCTGTTCTTTCAAAATTTGACCGATACGACCAATAAATCGCATCACTTGAAGATCTGTGAATATTTGCCTTATGTTGTCATGCACACAACTTTAAATGAGTCTCTAAAACATCAGTCCTATATATTTTTGAGCTCGCTTCCGTACTCGTTATTTACACAGTTAATAACGTGGCCACTCATATTGTGCTTGACTATCTCCTGCCACGTTCCCTTGCTCCATCTCCCATCCCTTCAGCACAGAGGCAAGATCCCAGCTCCTCAATTTTAATGTTCTTTTGAGACTTACCTAACAAGTGAGAACAAGGCAAATAACAGAAAGACTGAGCAAAAAGCCAGGGCTGATATTTGAGTCGGAACGACGAGAGGTCCGGCGGTATAGGTGACGGTGAGCGAGTGACTGATGTAGATCAGGACAGACACGAAGACCCAGACACAGGAATGTAACTGTCATCTCAGGCCACGGGGAGAATCTGTAATTTCTCCCACATCTATTATTACAGAACAGAGCCATGATCCTAATTCATCATATTTTTTCAAATTTTACTTTGTCAATTAACATCAATCTAAGTCCTTTTAATTCATTCTAAATAATTTTAACCATCCATTAAAACCGAGCCCATTTCTCAAGTCCACCCTGAGGCTATTGTGAGCAAGTTCACCACAAAGGGAGTACGCTGCCAAATATTGTCAGTGGTTGATATTATGCGACTCCTAAACAATACAAATATGCTCTGAATACAATAAAACAACCTATCAGAAAATATTTCTATCCTACTGAGGAAAGTCCTGATATTTTTTACTTAGCCTTCCGTGGAGTCCACGGTTTACAGAATTCGAGTAAATGAAACTCTAACCCCAAGTCCACAGACTATTCTCAAAATAACTTCAGCGCTTTCCAGGCAGAGTTGAAGAAGATTCCCATTCAGTTCACAACAAGGCTGACCAACTGCAAGCATTTACAACTTGTTACAAAATTTTTTTCAATGTAAAATAACAACTGACAAGTACAAGACAAACGATAATAATTGTCTGCGGCGGGGCTGGAATATATCGCACTTGTGAATGCAGACAGCGATGCAAGAGCTTCTTTCTGGGCTACACTGTAAAAATAGCAAAGCCTGACATTTAAAGAATTTTTCCCTTATGGAGGCAGGTTTCAAGTACAGTAATGCAGATTTTCGTCAATCCCTTCTTGAAAACAGGGCAAAGCTTTAGGTCTTGCTGACTTAGGAAAGGTGTTTTTGTTGTAGGCAGAGAGGGTGAGAAAACACCCTCGTGTCTATGGAGATGACAGCTTAACACTTCTCCAAGCTAGAAAAAACAGCAGCAGATGACGTTAGGTCCCAGACTTACAGAGATTGCCAAGACATTGTCCTCCACGGAAGCCTATTTCAAGATCACGTTGATACGATGTGTGGGCTCCTCATTACACCAACTTCTCTTTCAATGTGCGTCTTCCAGTGTCACCTTCGCCATCCTGTATCGTCTCATCTCTTCTGTTCCTTCTTTGACGTTATGCCGATGGAATCACCTGCCTCTCATTACCAGCGCCAGGGTGAAGAGATCTCTTGAGGCAGTAGGATTGTTCCTCATACATGCTTCCCAACATTTAAGGATATTTGTCTTGCAATGACAATAAAATTCTCTGGGGTTTTATTGGGGTTTGAGCTGTGGGTTTGGGGTTTTTTTTTGTGCAAAGGACACAATTTATCATTTGTTACCAGCTCTTTGAGAGCAAAAATAAATAAGTAATGCCTTAGTGGCCACAATTCAGAAACATGCAACATTTGCAGCTTCCAACAACTTCATCTGGAACCGAAGGAGCTCCGTATCAGACAAAAAGTGCTGCCTCATAATAATTTATGAGTACCCTGTGACCTCTTGATGAGGATGTTTAGTGAATGTATACATCGGTTTAATCTAACAGCCAGGTGTTGGAAAAGCAAGCAGCAAGCCCAACAAGGGCTGGAGGCAGCCCAAGCTACAAACACTGGAGGACAACGCAAGAGCCATTTGTTCTCATGCTCCACCTCTGACCTCCAGCAGCTCAACAGAATAGTCTGTTACGGGGATCCAGTCTGACAATACAGACCTTCACTAGACTTAAAAGGACACATTCCCTAAGGGGGAAGAGAGAGCTTTGGAAAACAGACTGATCCTCAGATCTCAAAAGTTAAGGGCAGTTGCAGCTTGTCATCATTAATTTATGATGATCATAATTAAGAGATGTGTATAATTACTACTTGCTTTGCAAACTTTCCTGCTTAAGTCCACTAAAGAAATACTTAAATACAGAATGTTATCCATTTACTCTGATAACCACAAGCAAACCCAGTTCATCTCCGGAGTACTGCAGTCCACCTCTGCAACGGGATAACTCCACTACTCTGTGGTCCCACATCCCTCCCTTCCACAACCAGACCCTCAGGCAACTAGGATAAGGACAGAGCCAAATAAATGACCCCAGAGTAAATTACTCCAGTAGTGGCAACTGGGGAAGGCGGCACAGCTGGAGAGGCACAGCATCCAGGGAGCCGCAGCCCGCTCTGATGGCTGGGACACAGCAAAGCCATCGCTCCCTCAGACACTACATACCATAACGGATGCAGAAATTGGATGCTAGGAGCTCTAGAGTTGTGATAGCCCTTGGGAAATAAAGCCCTTGTATACACTGGGAAAGTGCTCATGGTTGTCATAACCGAATACTTTTGGAAAATGAGCCTTCCCTGGTTTTTATACAAATATTCTGAATTTCTCCCCATTTAGCTTGCTTGAGAGGGGACAGAGTAAGACAAATGGACTGAGAACCTCTTAAATGAGCATTCGCGTGCGACTGTGCAGGAATCAGATCCTCAGCTGATGACACATTGGTGCACAAACTCCTCGAGTGGGGCTCCCAGTCCCCCAGCCATAACAGAAACCACGCAAAGCTCACACTGAGTGCTGTGCCATTTATCCATCAGCAGAGAGGTGTCTCCATCTGTGGTGCAGAAGAACAGCTTGATTTTGTGACAGAGGAAACACTGCTCTAACACAGTCTACTCATACTGATGGTCATTTCACTGCTATCGCTGTTCCTGCAAAAGCTGCAGTGTGAACAGGCTTTGGTTGAAACAGGAACACATTCCAGGTTGTGAGGTAAGGGAATCCCATAGAAACGTATATGCCCAGATGAGTAAAGTCTACTAATCTAAGGTTATCTGAAGCTGCAGGAAGAGATGCTAACAGAGACAGAGATCTCTCCATCAGAAAAATTACATTCCCTACTCGTGCTTTTAGCACGTCCATAGGAAAACACCGTTATTATAAAATACACCTATGATATTGGGCAGAGAAGGAACTCCAAAAGCTGGGACAAGCGCCTGTAGAGCTACAGCGCTGAGCCACCAGAAGCAGACGCTTGTACAAGGCTCTCCAGCACAGCTTCTCAACAACGTGGGCCTCTATGTCTGAAGCAAATACTTCTGCCAGAATACGCTACCTAAGCATCTTAAAAGCAATTCCTATTGCTATGAAAATTCATGGGAACCTGATTTTTCAGGATAAGATTCTAGTTTCTGAAGATAAGGTAGGGCTAGGAACCAAAGCATCTCTCGCTGTGAATGCTGCTTCTCTTCCCAGAGTTTTACGGTGCTGTATGACTTGCATCAGGAGCTGGATTTACTTGATTTTACTTTTTTAACTAGGTAAATTAGTCCCCATGTTGCTTTCTGCAATATTTGAATAGTAATAGTCGGCATGTACATTTGCAAGTCTTCAGGAAACACGTGTTCAAATCTCTTGAGGATGGTTTAACAAAGATTTGAAAGCTGGCACTGAAGTCTAGCTGAGCTGAGAAGTCGATGGCTGGATTACAAGCCACCTTGAGACTGGCAGTCTACTCACTAGGTGTCCATAACCGCTTGCAGATGGAAAGACCTTGGAGAAAATAACTGTGCAGGTTACTAACCTCATCTGTAGGTCCTCACCTGAGAGAAACAGACAAAACTTCCTCCAAAGCCTGAATCCAAAGAGGGTTTCCATGGTCAGACGTGGAAGGCTGAGGAGACCTCTGGCTCAGGTCTTCAAAGACTTGCCTCTTCCAACAGCGTTGGTCTTTAGTTCCAGCAGCTGGCTCTCAGAGCCGTAAGTGCCTACGGACAGCCTGACATGCCACTGACAGAGTGATTGCATCCACGAGAATTGATGCAGAGTCATCCCGGAACCGTTTCCCGCAGGATTAGTGTGCTGCTCAGCTCCTTCTGTCCAGCCCTTCCTCCTCTCCCACTCCCTGCTTTGCCTCAGCTCTGTGTTCCTTGTCAACCTCTTCTTGAGTTTCCACATGTCATATTTGATTGTTTTCCATTCTTTCCTCATCAGAAAAAAAAAAAACAACAATAAAATAAAATGATCCACAGATAAGCAAGAGGATTGCTTATCTAAGCCATATAGGACAGGATGCTTTAACGTGTTCATTTTGGTAACTCTTTCCTCACATATCTTGTCTTCTCTGCTTGAAAGAGAGAAACCCTGCAGCACGTAGCACAGAACTTCAGTCACAGCTGCATGATTAGGTCTACGATAAACATTAGCTTTCACCAACAATACATAATTTGACTTAGTACACCATTCTAAGGAACAGAGATCTGAAAATACCCTTGAACCTCCAAGGGCTGAATGCCTCCTGATCGTTGCCCAGCTGCCTTAGACCTCATTCCTGTGCCATGAGCTCCAGAACGCACTGGGCTCAGTGCAGGTTCAGACCCTCTCATTATCTTAGTAATAATGAATCCAATAAAATGTGAGAGCTAATTTTGCATTATTGTTATGAAAGAAACCTCTCCCTCTAACCTAATGAAGTTGTCCATCATTACGCAATTATTACCTGCACACGTACAGCGTCAGCAGGGCTCATTAAAGCTTTCTGAAACGAAGTAGCAGCACAAAATGTCTAATTTTCAGATAGGTTCTTTATATACTGAAAAGGCAGCAAGCAACTGTTCATTTACAAGCTATATTCTGCACATTTAAGAACATACAGTAAACACTATGATACTATGGTTAAAGCTACCTGTTAACATCATATAAAGAGGTAATTTCTTAACCATTTTTGTTGTACTTGCCCTTTGTCAACCTGTATAAGTGTAAAAGCTGCACCTGAGCTAAGAGAAAAATCAGTCGATTTCTGTTTTCTTTTACTGATAAAATGAGATGAACGTCTCCTAATATGTCCTTTCAGAAAGCGTGCTTTCAGATAGTACAACGAGCTTGCTCTTCCATGACAACGTCTAGACAGCTTAGCTACATCAGATACCAATAAAGCAGGAATCCAAGAAGTTACTGTACCAAGGGCAAATATGCAACGAAATGGAAATTATTCAGAATACACATATGTAGGAATCTACCTGCAGTACATTTTTATTCAGAATCCCTTTCTGAGGTCCGCATCTTGATGCATCACACGCTGTACACAGCTACACAGTGAAAAATCATCACCCCAGCAGTAACTGGACTACATAATGCTGGACACACAGAGCTACTGGAAGAGCAACAAGAACTCTTTCTCCACACGAGCACAGATTGATTCAGGGCAAATTGATAAAATGGTTCCCATTTAATTCCATTAACTGCCGTGCAGATGTTTTGCCTTCATAGCATTTAAATTTGTTGTGGAGAAAGCTGCAGTAAACTGCTTTATCACGATAAAATGCAACTTGCTGGCTTCGGGATAAAAAGGATCAGGCCTTTAAACAACGTTACATTCATCATATAAAGGTAAATTCAGGTCTAGTGAGTGCAGGCATCCTAATTCGACCCATAAGAGGCTGGTGGACCCATCTGGCAGCAGGGTTGGTCAGTCCAGCCCCCCTTGCCTCGCTCCATCTCTACCATTCATGGTAGAGTCCCATCTCTAAAGCTACAGAAGTCTCTCTGCACCCCTGGGAAGTTTGGAAATGGTCCTTTTTTCCTACTCTGATGTTGTCTGTAATGTCAAAAATTACCTCAAACTGTACATTTTTGGTCTCTCGGCACTGCCCCCTCCTCCTACCCATGTCTCTTTCCTCCCTCCTCAACCCATTTAATGGCCAACTTGAGTCTACATGCTCTTGGCAGCCTCTTTACTCCAAGTTCTTCTCACATTTTTGTCAATCAGTTTTATTGGAAAGAGTCAAAACCCAAAGCAATCTGCATCAAACCTCATGCCTACGTAAGTGCCCCATCCATGCGACGTGGAAAATTTGAATAGACTTTAGCATACCACACCACCAGGAGGGTCTACATTCATCAGGAGGTACTAGTAGATCAATCAAGTGTTTTGTCCACCACAAAAAAAAACCTAGTTTTTTTTTACCATGGAAGAAAATAAATCAGCTAATATATTGCTGTTTCTCTAGGGTCTCGTTCTTATATTATTTAATATCCTCTCTGCTCCTCAGCAATACCTATTTGTAGTGTTGAGAGAACAAACGAATTTGAGAATCTTAAAAACATAATATTAAGTTTTCTTTCAGTGCTTCCCAGTGGTAGAGGTTTATCTGAAAGAAGAGACTGAATCTGTGCATGTACTTCTTGGAAAATAAAACCATATTTTATATTAATATTTGTTTCCATGGGTAGCTATGGCAATATTTCACCCCAAGACATTATCAGCTGCTGTTGCACGGGTCATCTTCTTTTACTTTAGCGTTATGTTTGTGTGTCACTATTCCAGTACATTCCACAAATGTCTATTATTTATTACCAGTTATAGCCTTATAGCGCGGTGAGACAGGAACTCACACATGTCAAGCGACGTTGCCAATTGATTCATAAAGCACCATATTTCCTGTCAGACCAGACAGTATTGCGGAAAAGGCAAGAAGCGAATTATAAGGTGTAACGAACAACATGGATCCAAATGCTTATCCAAGGCAACACCTCCCAAAACTTGGTAAAAGCCACAGGTCTGTTCTTTACATTTTGTATACCATTCCCGTTCTGGTAGTCCAAGAGGAAATTGAGAGCACCTGTAATTTCACGCTGTAACTTCCCAAAGCTGCTCTTGTCTTTCTGCTTCTCCAAATCCACGTTTGCAAATCTGCCCATCAGAGAATCAGCAGAGCGTTTTCTGTGGCACTGCTTTAATTCACCTCTGCCAAGAACACTGGCCACGGTTTAACCTGAACTGATTTTTGAGTCTTGCAGAATGCCCCAACTATCATCGTTACAGGAGAACCCACAAACCCGACTTGTCAAACTACCCCCAAACTCGTTCCACGCGACAGAGAAGCGTGCCGTCATTGTGGAGCCCAACTGATGTTCTCCTAAGGTAATGCCAGGTAGTACCAGAAGAACATGGAGAACATTGAGGAGAGCTATCTGTGGTTATTCAGAAACAAAAAAAGCTGAAAAGGATTTTTAAAAAACCAAATAATGAAGGGCCAGTGAATGCATAGATCTGCAGAGAAGCTAATCTACACTGCATAAATTCTGTGGCAGACACATTCGGGGTTTATCAGTCTGTCCTGGCAACCGACTCAAGCACGTAAGCAGCAAACTGTACCTCCTGGAAACATACAGCACAAGTCTGTAGATGCTATCGCAAAGGCGAGTTTCACACATCAACACAGCTTTCAAGAAAGCTAAATTCAACAGTACAGCTTCCTTAAGAAACCAGTTTGGCACAGAAAACATGAAGTTAATAGTTAAGCCTGTGTATGAGAGTTGGGGATCATGGATTCTCTAGGTCCCAGCCACCAAAGTAAGTAATGAAATCTCTCTGAATCTATATTCCTGACAGATGAGCACACCGTAAACGTTAAAAACTTACTTGAAGGTATTACAAATTCCAGAAACAGTGTTTATTTCTCTGAGAAGGGAACCACTCTCTTTCTCTCTCCCCCTCTCAGACACATGGCTGAATCTATCAAATTCAAATTATCATTAATATAATAATCTGTTGTACTTTGCTTGAATCTTCACTAGCTGGTGAGTATTTTAACACCGAGTTTTTCCAAGTAAGTGCCTGGGGGATGAAAGAAGTTCCTCCTTTCCATCCTCTGTGATTGTAGACAGCGCTTAGAGACAGGATATACAGTCAGACCAGATGTAAAGACTACCCAGCTGGTTCTGTGTTTGTTGTGTGTGCTTATTCCTGTTGTCTGAAGAAATCTTAACTCCTCACCTTCACGTCCTTTGGGATCCTTCCTGCCACTGGCTGCTAGCACCCGGGAACTCTCCTCGGGACAGATGGGAGAATGTATTCAAGGGGAACCTTCTGGGTTTTCCCATCCTTTTCTCTGTTCCCTTCAGTTAGTTTCTCCTAAGAGTTTCAGTAGATAACTGCGGAACACAATGAGTCCAATACCATCCCAGTTTGAAAGAGAAACTCCAGAAAGCAAAAGAATCATCCTATTTGGCTTGAAAGGCTTGAAATCATATCTACAGTGAGAAACACAAACAGACCAGCTCATGGAAATAAAGACCAGCGTGTTATTCAACAGTGGAACTATGGAAATGCATCTGCTATATACACAGCCGAGTTGAAACGGCTCCAAAAGCATATCAGATGGTACTTTCATGGAAAGATGTGAGAGACACTAGCTTTGTCTCAAAAGCAAAAGTCAACTCCTCTAGCCCAAGTGCGGGATGAAGCTGGCCAGGAGGTCTCAGATCAGGGCCCTGGTGCCCGGGGTGACAGCTCAGGGCAGAGGCTACCTCACTGCAGCTGGACGCAGTCGGGATTGGTGCTGAACGGGAGTCCAGCAGGGATGAGGTCCCACTGGGAGCTTCACTCCACCATGTGAGTTCTGACTCGCGGCTGCTACACATCACCATAACACAGAATCACAGAACTGCCCGGGTTGGAAGGGACCTTTCAGAGTATCGAATCCAACCATCAACACAACACTCACAAAAACCCCCACTGCCCCACGTCCCTCAGCACCACGTCTGCCCAGCTTTTAAATACCCCCAGGGATTGCGACTCCACCACTGCCCTGGGCACACTGGCCCAATGCTTAATAGCCCTTTCAGTGTAAAATTTTTCCTAATATCCATCCTAAACCTCCCCTGGCACAACTTGAGGCCATTTGCTGTCCCATGGCCTGTTCCTTGGGAGAAGAGCCCGACCTCCCCTGCCTCCCCCCTCCTTCCAGGGAGGTGCAGAGAGCGAGAAGGTCTCCCCTCAGCCCCCTTTTCTCCAGGCTGAACCCCCCCAGCTCCCTCAGCCGCTCCGCACAGACTCCTGCTCCAGAGCCCTCACCAGCTCCGTTGCCCTTCTCTGGACACGCTCCAGCCCCTCAGGGTCTTTCCCAGAGTGAGGGTCCCAAACCTGGACAGAGCCCTGGAGGTGGGGCCTCCCCAGTGCCCGGCACAGGGGGACGGTCACTGCCCCACTCCTGCTGGACACACCAGTGCTGGCACAGCCCAGGGTGCTGGTGGCTGCCTTGGCCAACATGACCCATTGACTGGAGAAATTCATGGATCTTATAAATTTCTGTTATCCTCAATAATTTCAAGTATACAAACAGTATCCAAAAATTGAATTTTCTGAAATACTACTCCAAGTGTGGGATGCCACTAGGTAAGGCTTTCTTATTTGGTTCTAGAAGCACAACGATCAGAAAGCAAAACAAAACGAGACATATTTTGATAGCTTTGCTTTGCCTACAGTATTTTCTGCAGCTCCAAGTAATTAAACCGATCAGTTGTTATTCACCAGGCTTGGAAAAAACTCAAATGCTACCCCTCTGACTGGATCGTGCCATACTATTTAACTTACTGAATTCCACCACTGAAGATTATTATGCAATGAAAACAGATTATGTTTTCAAAAAAATAAGGCGAGCATATGATTTACATTTTAAAAAGCAAATGGGTGACTGTTATTTCAATTGCATTTAAGGATAACCAAAAGAAAAAACAGAGTAAATATTCCTGGAATGCCATTTCTGTTCTGTACTGTATTTTCTTCAAACTAGATAAGAGATATAAAGAAAAAAACAGGCTTAAACTCACTTAAATGATGAAAGCTAAATGCAAATTAATTGGAAAAAACCCACTAAAGTCTTAGTTAAGAAAAGACAATAAACATCATATTCTAGAAATCACTTCATTAAAAAGCCAGTGCTCATCACACAGCAGAGCCAATGACTGTCTATGCATTAAGAAACTGGGTTATTTTATATGAACGAGGCATTTGAAGACTGGACACAGCAAGAGCAGCCACGGCAAAGCGTTTGAGGGGTTCGGAGCAGGAAGGGATCAGCTTGACAGATGTTTGAAGGCAGCTGTGTTGACGTGTTGGTCGTGTATTGTCGTAAGAACTGGATTCTGAGAAAAAAAAAGATTGGGAGCGCAGAGTCATGGCCTTATTAAAAAAAAAAAAAAAACAAAAAACACCCCAAAAACCTGAAACTTCCTTTTCCTTTTTCTTCTTGGATGTGATCTGATGCCTGGATATTGGAGAAGACAGGTGATGAGAGTGATTTCACCAGGATAATCAGGAGAAAAAAGTTGAAATGTAATCAGTCATAAAAGAAAGAAAATACCTAGAAAAGGCAATTAGTTAAAAAAGTAAAGGAGAAAAAAAACGGAAGACAGAAAACTGCAAATAAGGGGCACAGAAGAGTGAAGAGTCATCAAGTTAATAACATCAGCAAAGATGATAAAGGTGGTGAAAGATCATATTCTACCACACCACTAAACCCAAACTGAGCACGTTTACTGTTTCTATTCTACTGACGAGGCTACGAAAGTTACGGATTACATGATATCCAAGCGCAAGGATTCACTTCCTTGCTTCGTGTTGCTGTGTAGTTGGTGTTTCGTGTACCTTTACTCTTGAGGCAATTCCTTTGGTCCCCAGACATCACCTCCCAGCTCAACACAAACGAGCTCCTCACGGAAGCGGCGTTTTTGCTTAGCACAGGTGATGATGTTTTCATGCACCGCACAACAAACTCACAACTAACAAGCAAATTCAGTCCCACAGCCGAAAGCACACTGTCCACAACAGCCGTACAGACGTTCTAGTGTTGTATCACACTTAGATAGTTTAAATTCCCTCCTGTTTTACAACATGCTGAAGCAAACTGAAAGTACACCTGGATTTGCTATGTGTTTTGACTGCATTAAACGTGTATTCGCACTCGTACATTCTGGAAACCTGTCCTTGCAAGGGTGATTTTCTTCGTTTCGACAATAGTTTACTTCATATCTAAGGTTAAAAGACTTATATGCAGTTCATAACCCCTGATATTAAAAACTTTAAAAAAGGGAAAGAGTATGAGAACCTTCCATCATTCCATTAAAAAGTAACGTAATCCCCCCTCCTTTACAAGTTGGTTCAAGAAGAGATTATTACTCACATCTACAAATATATATTTTTTTTTCACCAAACAATACTGATACCCTGTGTCAAGTCTGACCACATTCTGCTCTACTAATTCCCAGCAGTTCCGTCTTTCCACAGTATGAATTTCTCCAAACGTGCTACTGGGGGGGAAGATGAGCAGCCCCCCACCGTTCCAACGCAGAGAGATACAACAGATGCTCAAGGGAATTAATGTGTATAAACCTGAACACTCCTGACTGCAGCCAACTGAAATGCTAGAGGAAGCTAAAGAGCACTCTGAAACCCCTACAGCATGTAACCAGTTTGGGTGACCGTTATTACCGCTTTGATTAAAAAAAATCTTAAAAGGCCAGAAAGCCTGCATGATTTTAGAATTCTAAGTTGAATTGATTGCTGCCACACTCCAAATGCACTTCATATCGTGTTTTAAAAACACTAAAAGTCAGTTATTCCAACGCAGCCCAGCAGATACTCATCAAATACTCCCTGGCACCAAAGTTTTCAGTTTTTCCTCTTATTTTTCTTACTGTTTACCAGCACAAAACAACTGTAGCAGCTACTAATCCACTCTGAGCAAGTAATTAGTAGTTCACTTCAGAGGTAAATACAGCTCTGAAATATTTCAGCATGACTGAAATGAACCATTTAAAAATAATGTTCTGTTTTTAAAAGTAGCAGACAAGGATGGGCACTGCAGATACCCGAAAACAACTGGCTCGTGCAGATACAACCGGGATAATCTCATCCACCCTCCTCTGACTCAAGCTACAGAATAAGAAGGTAAGGGATATGGCTATGTGTCAGCAGGATTTAAAAATATTTATATAAATTAAAGTTTTATGGTTTAATTCCCACAGCCAACTAGCACATACTTATAGAGACTCTTGGAATTTAAAAGGTGGACCGTAGGAGACCCATGTCAGTAAATTTAGTAAACAAACCAATGAGATACACATAGATTTTCCTGAATCACATCTTTTGATTACTGTTTATGGCACGGTTTAACCAGGATAACTGACAGTCAGAGGCAGCTCACAATCAACTGTAATGGCATGCAAATTGACTATTTGGGGTTGGTAATTTGAAGGCAGGGAAAAGAAGACTCTTAGCTGGAGTTTCCTTGGAAAAAATGGCTGAAAGAAGGGGTATTTATAGCCAGCAAAAACTGTTTAAAAGCTCCTCACAGTGAGGTGAAAGGCCTTTTACAGCATTTAACTCCAAGAGTGCCCTGCCCCAATTGCCCGGGCTGCGCTGTACTGTTGTCTGCAGTCGGAGACGACTGGGGCAAAGAAAAAAAACAGGTCTTGAAGGTTCTGAAATGAATTCATGCGTTTGCCCTACAGCAACGTAACGCCTGGGAAAGTTACCGGCTGCCGCCTTTGTTCGACAGAGGTTAACCATGGCACACACGAATAATGGGCTGGATTTATTCTGGAGAACAGAAGCTGAACGACAATTGTCGAGGCACTGCATTATACATACTTTGGCTGCCTTCTGCTCTATTCATTTAACACTTGCAGGGAGTAGCGTGAATGAATCTCAGCTCATTTTTCCCCCCTGTTTAAACCACAGCTACGCACACTGTTTTGTAAACCCGCGCTGATACCCCACAGCAGATCTTACCATGTATGTGCCACCGTAAAGCGACGACGCTGGCGGATGCTTTTGTTGACGAGCAACTTTCTGAAAAAGCACGGAGAGTTCCTCGGTGAACTGCGAGGGGAAATTTTTGGAGACGTAGGTCTGTTCCCAGACAGCTTGGGAAGCTCCAGCTCTAAATGCATTTGTTCTTTGAAAGTCTTTATGTAAATCTCTGTCTCTGGAGCAGCAAGTTCCCTAGAAGAGTCTTTTGCTGTCATAGCTCAGGCGTTATGCGAGCTCTCACCATTCAGAAAACGTAACAAAAACACATCACGCAGGCATCGCCGCAGATTAAAAATGCTGATAAATCGGCAGAGCTTACTCCGCTCATTCACAAGGCTGGGCTCCAAATGGAAAGGCTGCCTGAAGCAACGGCAGCATAAATCGAAGGACGATAAGCCAGGGCTGTCAGAAAACCCTTTATCAGCCCAGCTCTCCCTCTGAAAATGCGCCAAAGTGTTTCTGTGTCAGCAGCCTCCGTGCGGATGCAGCTCGCCTGCCAGCTACACACCGACGCGCGCCGGAGCCATTCAGCCCTGCACACCAGCTCATGAAAAATTCATAACAGCCGCCTCCCGATCAATCCCTTTCCTATAGCATTTTGGCTTTGCAGACTTCACAGAAAAACGCCGGATTTTTCAGCGCGCACTAATAAAATCAAGGAATTCCCTAGTCTGTCGCAAGCCGAGTAACCCATTCATTCAGGCCCAGGATGTTTAATAAAATGGTCTTCATTCAGAATTAGTTTTACCCGTGCTGCAGTAGCTCCACCCATGACACGCTTATTGGCTCAATATTCTTTTGACAACTGGACTCTGTTCAGCTCTGTCTTGTGTTATGACCGTGTCGGATTCTCATGAAATTATAACGAGCCGTCTAACACCATGACATCGCTCCTGGGCATCGCCGAGCACCCCCCGGGCGCTGCCACAGCGACCCCCGGGAGGCAGCAGCGCTGGCTGGGATGGAGACGTGCGCCACGCTCAGGGTGGGCCAGGAAGAAAAGGTGGTCTAATCGGCAAAAAAACAAAGGGAAGCAAGGCAGAATTTTGTGCAAGAACAAAGCATGCAAAAAATGCACATTGCAGAGACAAAGCTGAACGCTGCCTGAGATCTACCCGTGGCCAAAGGGCAAAATCACTGCCAGGCACTGGGGACACCAGCACAGGGTCAGCAAATAGAGGGGTTGGGGGATCAGGCACCCCCTGTAAAGACAGTGTGAATTAATTCAAATTAATTTAAGCAGTGTATGTATTTAGAAACACACAAAACCCCCAAGATTTGCTCTGGACATCAACAACCTCTACATTTTCAAGGCTAAAAATATATAATCTAGTGAAGGAAATTAAAGACAAGATTCGATGCTGACAGAAAGAACATCATAAATACTACAGGGAGTGGCAGAGCGTCTTTTTAGCTGCTCAAAAGTAGGTGACTCTCAAATGTAAATACAATAATTCTTTTTAAAGAAGGATGTGAAAGGAAAGCGCATACCCAGCCAGCCTGTGGTGAAAGCGCTCTGATCTGTGCGTAAGAGGTTGAGCGCGCAGCATAGGCACCAATTACACAACAAATCCCCCCCCCGCCCCGGCCAAGTCTCAATCCATTCCAGTGCTCTTTTCACTCATATATCCCAAAATACTTTACAAAAACATTAGTCTGCCTAAAGGAGTTACCAGACATTCCACCTAACCTGCTGCTATCTTCTTCACCATTCACATTTGTGGGGTTTTTTGTGTTTTTTGGGTTTTTTTTTTTTTAAGTAGAAAGACCTGCCTGAGCCTAACCTATGGATACTGGAAATTGCAGTGTTATCTGATCCTGCGAGGTTCACGCAGAAGCAGAATGGGAACATTTAATGCTTTAGGAATTATGACGTCTTAGGCTGTGATCTGTTATTCTCCATCTCGACTGTACTGACAGCCAGTGAAAGACAAAGGGAAGCTTGAGAGCTACACTGAATGATAAATAAAATCCACAGAAATGCTTAGAATCTGGAATTCCAAACAAAGAAAAAGAACTTTCTAACTCACCAGGGAAGCAAAATGGGATATTGGAGGGGGTCTGTGAGAATACACCTGATATTAGAGAAAGACTATTTCCATGCCTTCTCATAAAGCTATTAAAATTGCAAGAATAAAGGGAAATCCACCCTTTGAAAGCACTCTGCAATAAAACACACTGAACAATGGCATGCTCCTCATACTGAGCCTGTACTTCCCTTACCTGCATTCAGAGATGTTTCAGAAGCAGCGTCCATTAAGGGAGTGCTTCGCATTATTTGGGCACTCATAAATCAGTAACGAGATGTCAGCCCCACAGCCTGCGGAAGGTACTGAGCTAAGATGTGCAAAGGCTGCTGATGGAGCGAAGAAATGCCAGATAGGCTGAGCTAATAAGATGGAAAAAGGAGGCTGTGGGGAGAAGCAAGGCTCCACTCTCCCTTCTGGAAGGATAAAGAATGAAAAGACAAAGTGCCAGCCACTGCTTTGAGTAGCCAGAATAATGGAGATGCTTCTCCAAGCTGAGGCCTATGACTCTCATTGGTAGAGAAACTCAAAAGTATTTTGACTATTAGCACAGGATATTTCCTCTGCTAAATATCTCCCAGATCTCGGTGGCAATAGGAGCTAACGGTTACCTGGATAAGGATGCAGAGCAGCACTCTCTGTTCCAGCTACCACCCTTCATGCTGCCAACTTCTGATGTTGCACGTACAGAAGACCGTGCAGCCAAAGTCTAGATCATCTCTGCTGATTTGCAGCATCGGAATTCTGTCAAAACATGCTGCTTTACGCCAGGATAAGCCAAAAAGAGGCGAGAAGAAGAATACCGCAAGAGACTTGAGCTAACTGGCGTCAAAGCTTGGTATCAGAATAAACTCGCCAATAATTCTGAAAAATGAATTTTGCTGTATTTGCTGAGGTTACTGTCTGCAACAGGAGGCAACGGTAGACAGAACACGTAGGGTACCAGAGCACCTGGAGAGACTACCAGGCACAAGGACCAGTTTACTGAAGTTCCCCTAATACACAAATAATAATGGTCACCAGGCATCTCACTCATTCCTGAACTTCTGTTATGTCCCAGTAACAGCGTAACGCAGTAATTTGTCCATCATTACAGATCACTGTGTGCAACAGCATCGGTAGCCCAAGAGTAACAAGTAATTTCAGCTCATCAGAAAAGAGGTCAGTCATACAAAGGAAGAGTTGAGGAGGGGGAAAAGGTGATTGAAGAAAAGGGTCTGGTAGCACTGGCAGGAAAATGAAACTGCTTGGAAGAACAAGCACAATTAAGGAAATTTGCAAAAGTTCAAGTATACTTGTGTGAGTTTCCACAGGAGCTTCCTATCTTACCAAAGTGTCTAGGATTGCAGAAGGTTTTAATATATTTTATTAGAATAACTGACACAGGTGGGAAACAGTATTTTCAATCATGCAATTCCCCATCATAGGCTGATCTTCACTGTGTTGAGAGCAATCGCTAAGCAACAAGAATACATACTTTTTCTTTACAGTAGCACTATTATTTACCTGTTTCTAAGTCATAATTGCCAGGATAAAATAAAACGCCAGCAAAGAGGCAACTGTGAGATGTCCTACATGTTTCAGTAGGAAAGGAAGAGTGGGTAGCTGACTTTGAACAGCACTTTCAGTCGGTGGCAGAGTAATTGGGTAATTCTTTCGTGCAGCACACTCTGTAGAAGCACATTTTAGATAAAAACAGTCAGGAAGCTCCCCTCTGTTACTCAGGACATTGTTCCATCCATACACATTAGCAAGACATCCCAAAAAAGATAACGCCAACCTGACAGCAAATTAATTAGAAAAATTACTTCAAATGATTGTGGTATGCTAGTACTACTTTTACTTCTTTTTCAAAGGAAGGAAACTTAGGGGACACATATTTTTAATCAAGTACAGAGTCTCCTTTTCAGAAATCCTGGCTTTCAGTATTCTGTTCTTTAAAAGCAAAAACAAAGATATTTGTCAAGCTTTCAAGCAATTTGATAATTAAGACTATTACTTGTGCCAATCATTATAAAGTATAAAACAGAGATCTCCCTTGCATATTTTTAATTGTTGTTCAAGCAATTTGCTGTCTAAATGCATACCTGTAATATGTGCTCCCGAAGCAGTAAAGAGAGTCTGCTCCTTTGTACTTGTTCCCCCTGGAAGGACTTTGATGGTCCCTCACACACACCAGTGTCCGCTTGGTCTAAGTCGGGCACCTGTGCAAACACGGGTTTGTAAAGGTCGCTTGGGAGAGATGGCCAACTCTAGAATCGCCATTAATAGTTGAGGATGCACAAGGGAAGGACTAGACCTGAGTCTTAGAAACCACTATCTTTATTTTACACTATAATTTGAACACATTTGATGTAAAAAACCCTATTGGGCCAGCAACATTTTGGAATCTAGCAACAGCACTGTCGCTACTCAACATTTGGATTTCCACCAAATGTACAGGATAGAAGGTGGGTTGGGAGAGGATCCACCATGGACTTCCAGGAGAGAAACTCTAGAAGCCAATCAGCTCCATTAGCTCGGAGAGAGAAGAAAGGGCAATACTGCCCTAAGTAGGAGGCAGTGAGATCACTGTCTCCCCTCTAACAGGTCAGCTAAATCGTGTTTCCATTATAAAAGAAAAGGGTTGATGAGAGTAGGAGCAATCATGCAGGAGACTAGAAATTAGAATCGGGTCATCGAAGCAAGTGCTGAGTTTAGAGCAACAGAGCAGTTGAGGAACATCTGTGTTGGTGAAAGGACAGAAGAACAAGATTTTGAGGAAAAGGAGGATGTAAACCAAAGGAAGGGAGAAAAAAAAGCTATAAAATTACAATTTTCTCTTGGGATAAACCAATAAAGACATGTGAGTAGAGAGAAGCAGAGGCAATGAGAGGGCAGCAGAGAGAGGCAAGAATATGGGAATAGTCACTTGCCCTGGAAAAGAGCTCAGTTAAAAAGACTGCAGTAGAGGAGGGAATAAATTTGTGGTGGTAATGTCACAGGACTGACATGGATGTGATCCGCAGTTCGAGGCCTAAGGCAGAAGATGTAATTGCCGAGATGAGCCAGCACTGGGAATAGATAAGAGCAACCCAGGCAATGGGAGACAGGCGAAGATGCGAGGGGGAGGTAAATGAATCAAACAGAAGAGAAATGTCTAGGAGGAAACTTAGAGCAAGATAAAAAATACATCAATGAACTGGAAGCTGTAGATGGGCCAGGAAGACAGCTGCTAAGGAATAGTGCTTCAACCTGAAAACAGAAGTCACCGTGGATGAAAATGTAAGGATAGGAAATGACAGCCAAGGTTTTAAGTCAGAGCAATGGCTGGTGAGAAAGAGATAGAAAGGTAACAGTGACGTAAAAAGAGGAGCTGGATGCAGCATTGCTAAATCCTGGAAAAGATTCCAAGAAAATTCTAAAAAAAAAGCTGTACAGCCAGTGTTATACACAAGGATGTGTTTCTGGTGGAGAACTTAAATCATTCCAGTGGTGTAGTAAGTTCTGGAGACACAACAGATGTGGAGAAAAGGGGAAAATAAAGGTAGAGTATAAACTGAAGAGACCGACATGAGAGGAAACCATAAAATCTGTACTTCATGCCTTCATTCCCTTTCTCCCACGACCAAGAGGCACACCATGTCCATTCCATCAGTGAGTGCTTACTCTAGAGGCAGAATCACTATTTGTTAATTCTACCCCATCCGAGTCCCAGTTTTACTTTTAGCTCCCTCAGAGCAGCAGCAGATGTGATGACACCCTCTACATACACATATACCTACAACTGACAGTTTTAAGCCACCATACCAAATTCTGACACTTTAAAATGGTTTTAGCCTGAATAATAAGAATTCACCATTCTAATGTGAGCACATTTGATTAGCTATATCTTCCTACAACGCAGTAAAGGAAAGCCACGACACAGCAGAGTGATCAGACTCCCCAGGCATGCAGTGCTAACCTAGTGCCTTTCAATAATATAAATGTCACAGCAAAGAAATCTTATCTGGAAGGTGTGATGAGATGCCAGTGTAGTAAACTTCTTCAACCACCCCTTAATAATGTCTTCTTTAACAGAAGGCTGAGCAAAGCCCAATGCGGGAAAGCCTCTTCGCCTCAGAAGTGGGAGGCTTTTTGGTCTTTGGTTTGTACCTTTTTTAGTAAAAAAAAATAAAAAATAAAAAGATGCCTGCCTTTGCTCAACTGCAACGCCTGCTGTCTCACAAGCGAGAGCTCCTAAAAGATGGCTCCATGACAGAAAACTTTAAATGACACATTTGAGGATTTTTCTTGTACTTTCCTGAAAGTTTCCAGAATAAAGATGCTGAAGGAGAGGCAGAATACGTCACTAATTACTGGTTTGCGTGACAAATTTCCCAGATTTAAGAGGCAAAATAAAAATAACAACAGCAATTCACTGCAATTTATATTACCATTGGAAGATAAGGCTTTTCTCTATTTAATAGTTTGAAATTATGTCGTTTGTATCTCCATTGCCACAGATGTAGGGGCCTCTGAAATTTTCAGAAGGGCAGAGACTAGTAACTCTTGCACAGGCCTCTGAAGCGACGTTTTGGAGCCCTGTAAGTGGTCACTGAGGACAGAAGCACAGCACCCAGCAACCCTTCGGTTGGCACTGGGAGAGCTGAGCCAACTGCAAAAGAAAGACGCAACTGGAGAAGTCCATCCTTCATTGTAGAGTCAGGACACCAGCACAGAGAAACGACCCACATCTACGAGCTTAGCAAAGGTTGGACAGGACCCATCCTATAAAAGAGGTGACCTTTTTAGCTCTTCCCATTTTATCAGCATGCCGTTGCTTTCAAACAGGCTATTCCTCATTCAGTAAGCAGCTTGTATATTAGTTTTTGGTTCTGCAGCCAACAACTGCAGCCTCTGTAAATGATTTCATTAAGTTTTTAGGTCTCTAAAAGCTCCACTGCCTCTAACAAGGTCAAGAAGATCCAGAATACTTTTCAGATTAGTCACAAATAAATTAACTCCATCTTTAAGAAAGATACCTGGAGAGTTGTGAGTGGCTTGGATGATGGTCTGCTCACACTGAATTAGCCATTCCCATCCACCGGGTCACTGTACCATCTGAGTAGAGCACTACAAGGTGTCCTCTGTCACGGAAAAATTCTCTGCATCCAGAACATGGATGAAAAGTCAATCGTAACAACCAGCCTGATGCCTTTCACCTGCCGTTTAGTCCTTAAACCAGATTTGGTACTTTTTCCCCCCACACACACAATAAACCACACCACAGAAAGACAGAGACACCGTTTATCCGAGTTCCTTGCACTTTTTAGCATCTAAACAAAAAAGTACAATTTCTTATCATGCCACAGTGACATTTTTTTTCTTTCAAGTATTTCTGTTTTTATCTCCTAGTAGATACATATGAGGAAATAAATTTATACACTACAAGCCCCAGGGCATGATGCAAGATACTTGATTCATAACGGTAATTTCCTTAGCAACTTCGATTGTGCTTGATTTAGAGTATTTCTCAGAGAACATTTAAATGCCTTCTGTATTATCCACAGTGAGTAATCACATATGTTAGACCAATCTGTATTACTTGCGATTATTTTCTCATTTCAGAGCTATAGATTAATATTTTGCAAATGAATTCAATAAACCAACTGATTCTTCACAGGCAGAGAAAAAAGAAACCAGCGCAAAAAAGCCTTACAATTTCTCACATCCTTTACATCCGATGTGATGAGAAAAGGCTTTATGCAACTACAGAGACGCAGTATGAAGGATGCAATATCTGCAAAGATATTTGCCTGGACCCACTAGCTCACCTCCCGCCAGGAAGCTGGTTTATTCGTTCGGAGGTGTGTTACCTGACTGCAATTAGCATTAGCGGCACCTGACTCTGCCATGGAGTTGCCCGTGACTAAGCACCTCATCTCTCCTGAGCCACCAGCGTTCCACAGCCAGGATCAGGTCTCTGCTCACCGCCGCGCAGACACGTCTCTGCGCCTCTGCCCAAAGGCAACTACAAGCACTGGGGCTACTGGCCAGGACCACCCACCGTAATTCAGTCGCAGGTAACCTCCTCCTTAAATATGAAACACAAACATCAGTATCTGTAATTTTCACATAACTAGATTGAAAATGACATAATAGTGACAAGTATGAAAAAAAAATCAATATTGCTCTGTAAGAGCAACGTTCTTACTGATAATGGATAATCCCACATAGCCAATTCGGGCACCCAATTTGGCAGGTCATTTGTGCATCCTGCCATACACTCACCTGGAAAACTACAGTTTGGGTTGGTTGGCAACATCTTCTCACGTAGGCAACGGAAGGGGTACAAAAGCAAATGCTTATCCGTGGACAACCCTCCTTCTCCTTTCAAAGAAAGGATTTAAACCATTTTCATGAGCAAACATATTTCTGTGTTATTGATCACACCTGTGGTAGTTAAACAGGATCAGAAAACTTCACCGTTGATCTGAGTCTGTTTAAGTTTTGTATTTCACTCCTGCTCAATGTTATCAGGGTCTCTGTTCAGAGGACCCAGAGAGGAACTGATAGAAAAAATAAGTTCAATAAGATTCCAGTAGGTCATGACGAAGCTATTGAACACACGTAAGAGATGGTCTAAAGGCACTGGACACCCACCAGTGCCAGGTGGAGATGGACACTGTGATTGATAAGACTTTGTTGAATGTTGGCTGGGAGATGAGTGCATGGGTGAGGAATCAAACTCCAAGCATTTAAGCTTCCCAGACGCAGAGCATCCAGGATGGGATCTGCAGAAGCAGGAGGTCTGATAAATGGACATGGCACAATGCTGGAAAGTAGAGTTGCATCCCATCCCCAGATTTTTTTGCATTCCCTAATCCCTTGTCAAATATAACATTAGACTCCATGGCATACTCCTCTACCGCCTGACAGCAGAGTAAGACATGAGAGGCTGCGGTGGCACAGCCAAATTGGTATGCTGGCACCAGGATTCATGCTTTCTCTTGCACCATATTCCAGAGGTTCAGCTCAGGCATCACTGAAAAACCACACAGGGACGTGCCACTCGCGGCGCCGGTCACCGCGCTGCAGGGACACGACTCAGCCTGACGCTAACTAGGAAACACGGACCGTTTTAATGCCCATTTACGTTCATTCTGTTGTGGGTTTTAGAGGCACACACACCTTCACAGCACAATTTATAACAACTTCTTCGCTTGCACAGCAGCACAAACCAGAGCACCACCAGAACCATCACGTGTAATACCGAATAAAAATACATCTAATGGCACGGAGGGGCTGAGAAGCAGAAGGCAGCTCTCCAGGTAAACAAAGCGAACTGCGTTTGATCTTTCCTTTCAGATGCAGTTACCATTAGTCAGAGGTTTGAAGATAAAAGAAAGTTGTGTCAAATTCTTATCTGATTCAGCTTTTATATCAACTGTATTTCCATAATCTCCATTTATTTCATATTCTTGGGAGGCTGAAGTTTGAACATAATATTTCAGAAGCTTCATTGTCTTTTGCTAATTAACAGTGACTCATTTCTTTCCATTCTAGATACGTTTCAAGCTGTCTTATTTCATTCTGCATCAAGGTATATAATTATAATTGAATCATTACAAGCCTGTTTTGTGTGCCTAGAGCTGCCTCTCTTTTGAAGGACTAGCATCTGCAGGCAAATCTCGCAGCACCAAACTTTAGGATCACCTTTAAGAAAATTACCAAGCTCATCTTGCAATTCATACAAAAAAGGGATGCTATCATCTTGAGCACATAAGCAAACTAAAATTCAACCAATCAACTAACTGTAAACTAAGCAAAAGATTATATTGCAACAACAAAATATAAATGGTGTACAAAAAGACATTTCTAAAATAATGACATTCTTAATTCATACCCTATGACTAATCCAACATTATGTTTCTTCTTAAAATTCCTCTATACCAACTACACCACACATAAATCACAGTTATTCTATCTAGCCCTTTCTGAAAACATAAAAATAAAAAAAAAATATTCCAACTGAGAAGATCCAAGATCTTCAAAAACTGACAGCAACAGACAATGTCTAAATATAGGCAGTCAAAACACTTATCTATTTATTTTTAGCTGAGAAAATAACTTCAGTGGGAACTCGGAGATAGGACAAATTATCTTGGCAGCAGTTTCTTTTCAGATAATTTGCACGTGTACTACTTCTAAAACAAGCAGTGACCCCCATCTATTTGGGCTGCCCACCAGTTTTTCCTATTACGAAGGATTCTTGCAATTTATTTTTATGAACAGATCTCCAGGATTTGTTGCATAATGTCAGATGGGGACAGGCCTCCACTAGTGACTCCCACAAAATAAACATGGTTTAGTTTTGTCTTTAATCCTCTACTCTACGCAGCTCCTGGCCAGGAAGAACCACCATCCACCCAACCAAGTCAAGATGGGATATTCTCTGGTGGAAACATCTTACTAAGGGAGAAAGTAACAAAATTTTAGAGAAGATCTTTCTCTAAACTATCTTGCTATCTAAATTTCCTCCTCCATGCCTGTTGTGTGTTTGTGAGGTGTTAAATGAAGCAGGGAGTGGCAACGATGACAAGAAGATCAAGGAATTTCTTCCTCCCACCTTGGTGAACCCAAACGCATTTCAGCCTTCGTGAACTGCTTTATGTAATTTCTATGACCTACTTGTAGACAACATAAGAACTATCTTGCAACAGAACATTTTCAGCTTTTCGGAGACTATCTTAAGGGATCCCCAGCACTCTAAGCTCCTGCCAATTCCAGTGTTCAGCACCAGGGATGAGCCAGCCCTAAATGCACCACATGGTATTTCTGACTCCTGAAGAACAAGCAAAATCACTGAGCCCAGGAAACCCTTTAGGACTGTCTCCAGATCTAACACTCTTCAATACTCTCTGCATCTTCCATATTTTTAGGAAACTTTGGACAAATACAGTAATTTTTCAAAACTAAGCTATTTCTATACATTTTCCAGAAATAGCACAGCATAATTGAAATCTATTTTCCCCATAGAATACATGAGATGTTATGGAGAATACAGCTGACCTCCTTTTTCGAGCTAAGGAAATCCGTCACGTTTTGTGACACAGGAAACATGTTCAAACAGAATAATTGATCCTCCTTTATTATATTACAACAAAAACTGATGTGATTTACATAAATAATAAAACATTTTGGACCAGATGATGTCTACAGGTCCCTTCCAACTCCAACCATCCTGTGATTTAAATAATCTAAAATACAGGTATAAAAATCAAAACCATGTTTTTAAGGGTGATTTTTTTCCCCCTAGGTTTTTATTTTTCACATCATATGGGAAGCCAACTAATCTATCACATTTTTTCTACTCCAAGCTTGCAGCATACTTCTTTGGTGCTTATCTAGTTGAATTTGAAATGATCTAAGAAATAAGACTTCAACTTATTTCACAGATACTATGCCACAGCTAAAAACAACATTTAAAAGAAAAAAAAACTACACAAAAAAGCCCCAAACTTCTCCACACAGCATTATTCCTTCTGAACTTCTGCCTTCCATCCCACTCTTCCTATTTAATCTCCCTATTACCCTAAATATTTCCTCTCATTCCATGGGATTTACAGATTTCAAATATGTAAAGGAGTGACTGGGCATATTACCTTCTGCTTACTTTACTAGCCTGACTACAGTTTTATTATCCTTTTTAATCCTCCAAGCAAATCTCCATCCCCTTTATTGTTCTAACTTTCCATATCCATCCCTCAATTAATTACTACCAGCCTAACGGCTTCACCAGGGCTATGAGCCGGCCTCAGCTGAAGTCAGCATTACTGAGGTTTGGTTTCAGGCTCAGTTCAAAATTCCGTATTGATTTTTTTTGTTTGTTTTGTTTTTAATGTTGCAGCTAATTTGCTGCCCACGATCACCATCTGGAGAACAACGCGCAGTACTACAAGCATTGATTTGACACTACGTACCCGCACGCTTCCCAAAGCGGCAGTAAACTTGCACGTCCTTCTGTCCATCCCCCAGCCTCAGGAGGATCTTCAGATGGACAGGGAAAACAGGATCAATCCCTTAATATTTTCTTTTTAGATTCTGATCCCCAACCTGCACAATAAAATTCTTTCAGAAGCAACCAAGCTATAGATCGGGTCACTGACACACGACGAGCAATATTACAGCAAGCTCACAAGCACACAAAACACTACAGTTTGCTGATTGATTACGAATGCTGTTAAAAAAAAAAAAAAGAGGCTAATTGTTAATTTTTTTCAGTAAGTGGCAAGAATGTGACTCAAATAGCAACCAACCCTGTTAGCAGACAACTTCTCTGAAGCCTAGTGAGTTCTCATTTCGCAAAAAATAACTTATTGTTTCCCTGGTTAAGATGATAAAGTCCTACAAAGACAACAACGGCTTGCCCAAAGAGGAAACAAAACCTCAAACTGAAGTGACTTCTTTGTTGGGTTTGAAATACCCATGGAATGCCCCAGTGAAAGAGACAATGTCCCTTATACCAGTTTTGCATGTGTTTCTGAAGATAGGCTAAATATAACAGTATAACGAGGAACTTGTATATCAGCATGAAAAGTTGACTGTCATCATGATATCGCTAGGAAGCTCTTTTACAATCTTACAGTCATTACAAAAGAAAGATGATAGCTCCTATACACAGCAGACAAATGAAATAAAGACATTATTTCTAGGAATCATGTTTCATGTCATAATAATGAGGTGTTTCACATCTGTCTTTGGCTTTTCATGCGCACAGAAATAGATTACAGGAAGCTCGGGTAAACCTACACACTTCTGAATGAGTGCTACTGATCTCCTGGAGAAGGCATCTCCAAGCTACAACTCTGTGAAACCTCAGGAAAAAAAAACCCCTGATAATAAGTGAATGTTAAATAATTTTTACTGGATGAATAAGAGTTATGATGGTTTACCTTACAGAAAACCTAAATCTGGACCTTACATTGTTTATGCATTTTAGTTGTGTGGACCCCAAGTGTCTTAGACCAAGGCCATTTACATTTAAATTTCAGTGAAGAGTTTCCTTTTGCGCAATTCACAAACTCCACTGCTGTAACAATATCAACGAACTTGATCTTGTACAAGGTGTAACGAGACTGCCTACCTTTGGGAACATAAACAGAGGTCAGGAAACCTCTGGATCCTGAAGCTAAACCCAAGGAACAAACTGAGTGAAAAATTTCCATAGCCCAGAGACATTGTGTTAGGGGTCTGAAGCACTACAACCTGAATATTCAGTGCTGCATTAATGAGGTGGATTTGTGGACTAACGAAGATACACACCAAGCGTCCAAGGAACAGCACACTGCCATTGCTTTCCACCGAAACAATGGGAAGCACAAGACAACTGGCAGAAGACAAGTCAAGAGAGATTCTGACCAGAAACATTGAGACTTTTTTCCGAGCTGAGGACAGTCACATAGCAGAACAGGTTGCCCAAAGAGGATGTGAAGTCTCCATCCATGGAGGATTTCAAGACCAGACGAGTAAAAGCTCCCTGAGCAACCTGGTCGGACCTCAAAGCTGACCTCACTGCGAGCAAGCAGCTGGGCTACAAACGTCCTGAGGTCCCTTCCAGCCTGAAATATCCTATAACCCTATGAAACTACGAGTTGGATACTCTTTTCACAAGGAATACCCTCTTTTCCTGTCCCAGTCTGAGATTTACACTATTTAAAGGCATTAGGCTCGCTACATCTAAAGCCTTTTTTCCCCTGCAATTGCTTAAAACGCGTTAATTTTCTGCCTGTGGCCTCAAGCATTTTTATTAAAGCTCCAAGGAAAGATACACATAAAGTGAGGTGAAAAAAAGTCATACTTGTAATATAAGAATGGTCTTACTGCTCAGACCAATGGTCTATCTATCTTATAATCTTGACTCCCACAAGAGATTAAAAAGCACAGAAAAGAAAGGAACAGAAAGCAAACATATATGATATTTCCCCCAAAATATTTCCCAGTCCTAAACAACTTGCAGCTCAGAAGCTAAACAAGAGATGGGGTTTATGTTTTCAGAAGGAAATCACAGCAGATCACTCCTCCGAGGATCTGCTGAGCTTTCCCTTGAGCCTGCTCAAACTTCTAGCATCTACAGTATCCTACGGCACAACGTTCCACAGCGTAACTAGAAACCGCGTAACGAACCACCTCCTTGCATTTGCTTCACGCCTGCCATACCAATTTATTTGATGGCCCCTGGTTCTCATACTGGAAGGGACAACGAGCAATAGATCAACTACATCTCCATACCACTAGCAATATCTTGGTCCTGTCCCTTTCCTCAACTGTCTTTTCCATGCTGAAGAGTTCCAGCCCCCCCGCTTCAGTCCCAGTGCAGAAGTTGTTCCGTATGTTTGATCACCTTAGAGGCCTTTAACTCTTTTTAGTTCTATTGTACCCTTTTTCAAGAGGAAGGACCGCAAGTGTACACTATATGCAGTATTTTACCAAGTAATGGATTCCTACCATGGCACCCTGATGTTCTGGTTTATCCACTATCCTTTTCCTTCAAATCTTCAATAATTAATTTGCTTTTTGACCATTAATAAGCTCTGAACTTGTGACTCTATTGGACTTCTATCCTATGCCCAGGATCTTGCTCTTGAGCAGTTAATATCATTTTACAGCTACAATTCTTTCACGCTCAGATATATCACTTTGTATTTATCTACACTGAAATTTTCCTATCCGTTATTGCCCACTCACTGAGTCTCTTAATGCTCATATCATTCCAAAGCTGTTTCCACACAATGGCACACGCTGGGCTTACACAAATCCAACCTGCCTCTGGGGTATATTTCGATGCAGAACCGAACCACAATACAGAAGCCCAAACAGCTTCGGGACGAGATCCCGCTCGCACCGCTCCTACACAAAGAAATCTCAGTCATGACTGTGCTCCCTGAGAGCGTGGCCAGGCCCCGAGCAACTGGGAATTGCGTAGGGAAGGAACTGCCTGGCATGGGGTAGAGAACAGGGCTAACCTGTTCAAAAGCCCTTGATGACTGGGACTTGAAAAGAAAATGGGAAACATTGGATCGATTTTCTTGCCAGCTGTCAGAGGAGCCAATCTAACCGGTGCCCAAGTCAGAAAGGTGAGGGGGATGCAAAGATGCCTGTGTACCTAGGCACTGGAACAGCACTCTGCTTCCCAGTCACGCCAACCAGTAACTCCCAGCTCCCTACAGAGCTGTAAACAGACGTGACACATTCAAGCAAAACCAAAAGTCTGAAGCTGTCTGCTCACTTGTAAGAGATTAACAGCAGTAAAGAAACAGCAGTAACTTGAGCATCAGTGATGGTTTCTCTCCAGCGGGCACACCGCTGGAGATAATCACAGGTTGTGCAACACACTAGGCATACACCGAGCCTGCTGTAAGGGAAGAGAGGAGCAGCAATGCCCCCTTGTGTTACAAGGGAAATAAAGGATAAATCCATTGCAATTCCTTGCATTTTCCTAAATCTTGTATGAAGGCGTATTCAAAGATCAGAGTAATTCGTTCTTAAAAGCACACCTTACGAATAGGCTCTCAATTGTCTTGCAGTCAAGATTACAAATTGCTGCAGATACACAAAAGGGAACAGTCTTAAAATGCTCATAAAGGTAAACCAACCCTTTTTATCGTCAAAATTCGCAATCCATCTGAAATTAGATAACTCAATTTGTTGAATTTATCCGCAGCAATTAAACGCAAAAATTGAACAAATGCCCCTGCTAATTCCTCTTTGATTTCTGTATCTCATCTATTCAAGTGTGTAGTTTAAAAATCCTGCCTTTAATAGGAAAACTGTTTTTAAAGGACTCTCATGAAGGAATCTGTAATTGTTCAAATGCAAACTGAAATGTCAGCTCTGAAGAATGCTGAGTTTAACAGAAGCTAAAACCAGACTCAGACTTGGAAATAACGCTGTGAAGATGTCTCACAGCCAGCAAATGAAACTGAGAGCCGAGCATCTAAAAACTAGAATTTAAAGCACACTTAAAATCTGAAGTTGGGAGTACAGGTTTTAAGGTCGCATTGCAATGCCATTCCAAGATTCAGATGGCAGCCTGGACATCTAAGCTTGCTTTGCCATTAAAATCAACCATTGCAATTCTAACCCATGAACACTCGGGGCTTTGTCTTCCTCTCCTCCCTGTGGATGAATTGCCTTGTTTCGGCACTTAACATTCCACTTCTGTTTTGGAACTCACCTCTTAGCAACCCCCTTTTAATCAGCTCCCTGACAGTTTCTTTGGGACTTTTCTTGAGCTTAACATCAGATTCAAATGCTTTTCCAAGCCTTTCTTCTAACATTTGGACAGGAAATAGCCAGAGAGCTAAAGCTGGTTTCCTTGACCTGTTGAAGAAGAGCCTACCACCATCCTGAACTCTTCTGCTGATGAAAAGCTAGTAACACAAAGCCTCTGGCCAAGATCAGAATTTACGACACAAAAGTTTCATTAGGATGCACACAAAAAGCGGAAAGAAGAGGTTTTAACAGAAGAAGAATTTAAAAAAAAGGCAATTACCTTGTAAACTTGCATCCATGATACACCATCTGATAGACATCAACAACACTGATCAATATAGGCAAGATAATTACCTAGTGCCTTTCAAAAAAAAAAAAACACAACAAAAAAACCCCAACAAACCAAAAGCAGAAAACAAAACAAAACAAACTAAAAAAAACATCTACATGACAATCATAACAAAGGGAAATAACCTACCAGTCTTGGTAGGTGGTGATGGCAATACTTGGAGGCGTCAGTAAAGGCAGAGTTGTTGGTCTACAGACAACGTCTCTGTCAGGTGTCCGTGCTTTTTCCGTCTGCCGTTGGGATAGTGGTGGTAACTGCAGATTACCAGAACAACACCTCCTTCCTCTCCAGAGGTCTATGCCCAGAGCATGGGTGGAAGTACTGTAGGACTTACTCAGCCCGCACTCCAGGTAATCCAGAGCATTCTGCAAAGACAGAAAAGCCACTGAAGTTCCGCAAACCAATGTTTTCCTCCATGAGGACAAAACACATGGAATTGTTCTACAGTCATAGCTACTCATAAAAGATAATTGTATGATAAAATGTTAGCAGAGCCTGACTCTGCTACATTGCTACTTTATGAATTACTTGAAAACTCACTCAAAACTTGCCTAAGCTAAATTCAGCATCTAATTGAAAACTTCAATGACCCAGGTCACCTTGTGATAACACTAAACTTTCAATATTTTGAACTTTTTCAGAGAACATTCCACTAAACATCCATCTTGTCCACCCTAAGTCTGGCGTTCCTAATAGCAACAGTGTCTCTTTTGATCAGTTGAAGCAGTTTTTCCTCTTCTAGTTTCTACTGATTTTTATTTTAAAAAATCACCATGATCTCAGAAAAGGCTGTCAGTCTTCTCAAACCTAAGCCGGAAGTTCCTCCACAGCGGAACAAGCACTGTGAGACGGCTGTCTGTTTTTGTCTTACTTAGAGAATTTAGCTAGTCAAACATAATCGTCCAATACAAATGTATTTCTTTATCGTGCGTGATGAGCTACCAGTAGAGCTAGAGGGTTATTGTAAAGTGAATATATATCTATGGCAACCCCTTGATGTTCTTCTTTTTCTTTACCTGCTCCTGAATTTTGATCTCTGCTCTGCTCTCTCCAGCCTTCTCAGACCTTTCCAAGCCCTGGGTTCACTTTCCCTATGAACAGCCACCACTGTGTCCAGCACTGAGTGTAGAAGGATCTACCTCACCTCAGTGAGAACATGAGTGACAACTGGTAACCCGGTGATGTCCTCCATAGTCATGAGACTATTAAAGCAAGCAACTCTGTGGTACTGTCTGCTCTCTTACCTCTCAGCAAAGACTCTCAACATGGAAGGAAAGACCAGACTGGTGGGAGAATGGCATACTTGGGAAAGTTTCCTCAACTTTCCCTACTTGGTTGCCCTTCCCACAATCATGTGTAGTATTCAGACAGGAAACAACACGGTCCACAGCTACTTTACTCCTTGAATACAACACAAAGTGCTATAAGGCACGCTGGTGCAGATTCATGAAGTTACTAAGGCATCCACATCATAATGACGTAGACAGAAGTTTAAAATATTTGGCATGCCATGCTTCCAAAAATATGCTAGAGATCTTCAGTGATCCAAATCCTACTCTTCCATAGCACAAAATCAGGTCAAGAATACTCACAGGAACCCCAGAAAGGAAATCCTGCCTTCTTTATGAGGATCTGACTTGAGCTGCCTTTATTAATAATCTTTATAAGACTGTTTAGGTTTTTTGTTATTATTTAAGAATGGTATAGCAGGGCTTTCTAGCTTCCCACTAGATTTCAGATGCCTGCTTTCATTAAAATCAACAAGGACTGAGCAGACCCAGCATCATGCTTAGGCAAACTGACTACAAAGCAGTGCAACATGCGGTCTAAGAGTGTAAAAGAAACACTTATTTATTGAAGGAGTGTTATTGGATACACTAACTATTATGTTCCACTCCTCCACTGTATTTTCATATACATTCCACACGGTTTTCCATCTTTGGCGAGCCCCAGCTGTGACAAACAAGTCAATTAAGGCTGCGGTTATCATGCCATCATTACAAACTGAGACAATTCTCCAGAGAATGGGAACTGGAGTTTAATTAATAGGGGATGATTATGATGATTAGCAACTGTAGTAACAGAATAACACATGCATCATCACATTAGGTGTTCAGCAATTACGGTGGGGAGAGATGCTGAAACATGTATAAATGCTGCACATAAGCATGGGATCCAGAATGGAACTTCCATAAGGTATGGAAATGTTTCCAGCTGCCTGCCAGCATTAACTGACCGAAGAACAGTAAAGCGTATGCCCTGCATGAGACTCCTCTAAAATTCTCATGGTGCCGAGGTTAGTTGGTTTGGTTTTATATGTGCAGGGCTTCTTTTCTGCTCATTGTATGAGCTGCAAACAACTCTAAGAAAATCAACGAGTAAGCAAAGCAAAACCAGCTAATACTTACAAAATAATACAAAACAAACTTTTAATCTCATTTTCATGAAGTACTGGGAAAAATAAAATATGCCTTTAGAAGAAACTTACCTCATCTGCAGTTACTGTCATGACACTTCTGCTTTTCTTCATTATTGAGAAAAAGTGCACCCCGTTATAAAAAACTCTTGTTGTTCAATCCAATTTCTCCAGATGGGCAACCTGAAATTAAAAAAAAAATCTGTTTTGGAATAAAAAGCTGTTTTGATAATACACTGTGGAGCTAACTGCTAACATCACAGCTGATTTATAACCTACTGTCCGTTTTCATAAGACTTGGCAGCAGATGTTAGGCAAGTGTAGCTCTCTATTAGCAAAAGGACAATTCAATATTTAGTAAAATCACGTTAAAAGTGACCAGTGTTCAGAAGGCTCTGCAATATAAGCAAGCCCTGGAACACGGCTAGTAACACAGAACTAAAGCTAAAGGGTTCTCCTTGCAGAGAATGTTTCTTTAAATGAGCCCTTTTCAGAGGTAGAGCATAGAAGGTCTCCATGAATGGCTTGAGCTGGCTCTCGCAGAAGAAAAGGAATTGCATTTGTATGCGATTCTAAGATTTAATCATAACTCACAAACATGATTTATTATTACACTGGCACGCACACACCACTTCAGCCACCAAATTACAGCCTTCTGGAGAGGGTGACACTGCAGCCACTTTGAACTATGCAAGAGCGCGAAGGGGAATGAAACAGCCGAGCAGCTGAAGCAGCAGGAGAAACCAGCACATGGGAAAAAAACCCCTTGGAGTGTTCCCAGGCCCCCTACCCCCCTTCCTTGTTGAGGATTTAGTACTCATTAAAAAAAGCCGCAGTCATGATTATATAGAGAGAAGAACACTATGGGTTGTGGGTTTTTTCTTTTCTTTCCCCAAAGAAGAGGTAGAGCTGGCGTGCCATTTTTTGTGCTGACAGATTTTCTCCCCTGCTTGGAAGGATTATCTTTGAGGTAGAAAGCTGCTGAAGTGCCACTGTTCATGAACGTCACTGCTGAAGCCACCACGCAAAGCCGTGCAATGGTTTCAGCCTTGGTGATGTTAGTCCTTTAACGTGATGCTCACTCTGAGAAATGAGGGATTTTTAACTGGATTCGGATCACCTGTTCATGCCATGCGAGATGAGAAGAGCAATTCAGGCTGCCAGCAGAAAAAGGCTGCCAGGCCCTGGCGATCCACCCAGACAACGAGGAGCATCAAAATTAGGCACCGAATTCTCTTCCCTGCCACTACCAGCAGTCAGGGTCTCCGAAAGCCAGCAGCCTGCACCACTGCCTTCTTCTGCGAGGTTCAAAGCCCTGGCAGCAGGTACCGAAAGCCACCTTACACAGCAATGGCTGGTTTTACAGACCTGCTCTTTGGTTCCCAGCCCACAAAGAATTCAGGAGTCTGAGTGTCCAAGCACAGCCTGGCTTACAGCCACCACACAACGGTGCCATCGAGGGCTCAGATTCAGCTTAACACCACCACGTTCAGGTGAAATGCTACTTAGCTTGCATCTCTACCTATTTTAAACAAAAAAAAAGCTTTAAGAAAAAACCCCACACTAACTCTCAGGTATAGCATCCGAATACAGAGTGGGGCCGTGATGGCAGAGGTCTGAGGACATGACGGTCTCCAGGGGCTCACCTGCTCTTCCATGAAAAAGAGGATTTCTGTGATGAACCTACTTCCCACTAAACCAGATGGCTCTGGGGAAAAAGGCCTGAGAGAGAAAGAGGACAAAAACTCAAAGGAAACACTAACACACAATGCCAGCGCCGTAGTAGAGTCTGCCTGCAGCTCTGGCTGTGGCACAGGCATCTCCAGTTGTTTTCATTTCCTTAAGGTTCGTACACCCAACACACATATATCCATGCCTTCATCGCCAGCCAAAGCATTCGGAGCGCTCAGATCCATGCCAGACATAACTCACTGCCGTTCCAGCACAAGTGCCAGCACACAGGGCTGTACGCTCCATCCTCTGTGAGGCAGCATCGGAAAAGAGCTGAGGGATTTGTCTTCAAAAGCACCCACACAGCTTCCCTCCAGAAGAGGATGAACAGGAGCAAAGGACAGAAAACAACTCAGCAATGCCTCCCCCCAGGCTCGCTCTGCCCTCAGCGTCCATCGCTGGCTGTCACCAGACCCAGGCCAGTGGGAAAAACAGATTTATGGCCTCATCAAGAACCCTCTTCTTATGACAACGGGCCACACGCGTGCACCAGATCAAAGTAACCGGGGTGGGTTCGGGCATTACAGCAGTGGAATGGCTATTAAAAAACAGACACTTGGCAGCACAGTGGTGTGGCAACTTTACTTCACTCTGCAAATCTTACCTAGCTTTTAGTCCGTATTACAGTTAGATAAGCAGGCTAGAAGCCACAGAATCAGAGAACACCAGGTTGGAAGGGACCTCAAGGATCATCTGGTCCAGCCTTTCTTGGCAAAAGTACGGTCTAGACAAGATGGCCCAGCAGCCTGTCCAGCTGAATCTTAAAAGTGACCAATGTCAGGGAATCCACCACTTCCCCGGGGAGATTATGCCAATGGCTGATTGTTCTCATTATGAAAAATTCTCCTTTCGTGTCCAAGAGTCATTACCCTATTAGCAACACAAAAATCATACTACAGTATCAAGACAAAAGCATAGGATAGGTTTAGGCCTAGGATAAGTTTAACAATTTTATCAATCTTCAGCAATCAGGAGAAACTAAAAAGCCCTGTTATAAAAAGAATGCAGAACTGACAGCAGACAGCAAATTAGATGATACTGTCCCAGGTAACACTCAGGTAAAGAAGACTCCGACAGCGGTATGTATTCAAGGACTAGGAATAACACGGCCAGAAATAAATACATATTCCACTGTAATACACAGACAAAATTCATAGAAAGAACAAAAGAAGGACGCAGTTGCCAAAGCAGCAGAACTAAGCAGACTACGGATTTATGTTTAATAAAGTACAGATTTTTGCTTAACACCACCTGGCTGCGCAGTTTGTGATGCCCAAGGCGGACGAGCTCACACCGCAGTGCGTCCCCCAGCAGGACTAACAAGTGCATCTCCCTCCTGAATAGACATCAGTCCACAAGCCGACATAAATAAATAAGTAAATATGCAATAAAGTAAATAAAAACAGTCACATAAATAAGTATCCAGTAAAACACCTTTGGGGAAAAAAAAAATCTAAGTAAAAGAGCGCCTCCTAAATTTAGCTGAACTTTAGGATCAGAATGGACAGTCGGAGAGGAGACATGGAGGACAGACCAGCAGATCGTTTCTGTGGAAGCCTGAGTCCTCTCCAACCACAGCTTCCTTGCCTTTATAAATATTTATCAGTTTGTCAAAGTAAGTTTAGCCAGAACATGAATAATTATAAAAACACATAATCCGTTCAATGTGGATTGCATTTCTAAAGAGCCTAGCAGGAAAATCTAAGACTTCCGTTAGTCATGACTAAATTACTGCTAAAATCTGAGTCATTCTTCTCTTGTGCCTTTACATAAAAGATCTGACACCCGGGACGAACATCTAGGGGAAAAGAAAACCCACCAAAATCACCCAAAGAGGCTTTCTGGAAAATTTTTCCCATGCACATTTTCGAATTCATGCAATCTTTTATTACAAGCAAAGAGCTTCTCTCCGCTGCCCAGATTCTCCAAAAAGAAACTATATCCCAGCGGACTGGTTAAACGTGGGTAACCAGGAATGCCTAAAAGCACCAAGGCTTTGCGTTTGATATTAGACTACAAAGAAAAGTACTCTTTCAGTGCTGCAATTGCGTCTAATCCATTTGGCTGGAATATATCCTAGGTAGAGTATGAGATTTCTTTTCACACCAAGCTGACCTACTTCTTCCACCTGAAGTTTTTTGCGTGCAATGACCGTGTTTTTCAAAAATGACAGCAAACACTCCAGTGATTTTAGAGTGATAAAGCCTTACGGCAAAGGTATGAATTAACAGGGTTCAAAACTGGCAACGGACAGTGGTGAGGATAAAACTACATGGATGTGTGTGATAAAGCCTGCTATTCCTACACGCTTCTTTAAAAATAGCTATTCAACTCATCCAGTGTGAAATCCACTATTTAAAGAAATTCCTAAAACGCATCTCAATGTGCAAGTTCTGGTATGATTTAAAATATAAGACACATTTCACCACGTCGCTGTTTTCCCACATATTTTGGCTTCTGCACAGGCAGGTTTAAAGCCACGGGGTAACACGACAAGCAGATTAACCCCCTCACCCCTAAAGATAATTCCCTCCCCGAGGAAGCACAGGCAAGGCAGGGCCAGGAGGATTACATTTTTGCTGTCCATGCGGTGCTAGATCTTTGGATTAACAAAAGGTTTTGGCAAGCAGAGCTATTTATCCGGCTCCTTCCATACTCTAAATTCATTTCCTCCCACTTTTCAAGAAGGCAAGAGACAAAGATTGACAGATAGTGCAAAACAAAACAAAACCCAGTGAAATTCAGATAATAAAGGACATTCTGCAGTATCTTCCTGTTTCTTCCCAAGGGCCAGCAGCGCTGCCGGGGCCGTGACACACATTACCGGGACAGTATTTTTCCTAGCAACAAAATGCTGCTCCTTACAGGTTCAGCAGAACCTGAAGGTGAACAGAGATAAAAACAGAAACCTGAATAGCGAGTTAATGGAGAAATGTCACTAAGGAAAGGACTGGGATGAAGGAGAATACCCCATCGCACGGATAATTGCATCATTTGGGAGCTGGGATTCAAACAACTTGATTCTCCTTAAAGGTCACCAAAACTTGACAGGGTGAAGTACACGCTCAGACAGGCAGACAGTCATCAAAAACAAGAAAAAAAAAAAACAAGTTATAATCTCAGGTCTAGTTCTCCCAGACGGAACACATGGGCTCTTACTTCAGGCTTGGAAATTGCACGTGATTCCTTGTAAAAAAAATAAACCCTTTGTGGATTTGACATCGGTCGAAGGCAAGTTGAGGTATAAATAGCAACTGGTACCTGAACAGAGATAGTTCTGTATTTCACCTTAAACAAAACCGGTTCAAAATGCAAGAGCAATACTTCACCCTCCTATTGCTAAAAAGTCAGCTTGCCTACTGGGAAAAAAAAGGCAACGGAGGTCACGGCCAACTGGTTGCTCAGCGCGGCAGCAGCACCGCGGGCACAGGAACCACCCCAGCCATCCACCGACGGCAGCAGCAAACCTGCGGGATGTTTACAGGCCGTACATACGACAAAGGGAGCTTCAAAGAAACACCAGTCAAATGTTTCTGCAGGACTACATTCCCCTGAAAAATTAGTTTCAGGAATTTTGTCATTTTATTTTTGCATCACATGCACATCTTGAGCCACAGAAGAATTAACCGTACCTTTTTGCCTTTCACCAATTAGGCACTATGCTTTTTTTTCTCCAGTATTGAGCCCTAAACTTTTAGCTCTGTGACTACCACTGTTACGTCCAGCTCCTTGGACACGGCCTCCCCGAAATATATACATAAGAATTTCCCAAAGAGCCCTTTTTACTACTTATTTAGACAGCAAAAAAGTTGGGGTTTTCAGTGGTCTCTTTCCATTTCTTGTGAACAGAAACAACTCAACTGCTCTGCAGAGCTTCCGCCAGCTCCAAGAAACTCATTCCTCCTCAGAAAACTCAACCTAGTATAATTTTCATGAAGTTCTGAGAAGATTTCATAGCACGACACAAAATAAAAGCAAGGGCATCTATTCACACAAATGCCTGTAATCTATGAAAACAGACTCAGAAAAGAAGGATTTGAAAGTGAGAGTTAAAACTAGCTTTATTTCTTATCACTGCAATTCTCGCATAAACAAAATTTGATATCGAAGTGCTAAGGATCTACCAATATCATCCAACCAGCGAAGTGATTACTTCATTTTGTCCTCTTCCAAGGCCGCTTTAAGCTTGCTCATAATTGCCAACCTGTGAATTACAGGCTGATTAGGCAAACCAAGTCTAAATTACTTTGCTGTTTGTAAGGTAACAGGCATCTGTGTGATGGGATAAAGTTGCAAATTCATCTACAATATAAATTAAACCCATTCTTTTGTTATAAAAAGTGAACGCTAGATGCAGGATGCTCTTTGTAGATATTTGAAAGAGTTCTGACAAAGTTGCACAGGGTCAAAAAAAAAACCCTTTAAAACCCCCATCTCTTCCCCTGTTACCAGTGGGTAAATTATCCTTATTAAAACAGTGCCTTAACTTTCATGAGGAGGTTCCTTACTGAGATACCACCCAGGTTAAGAGGATTGCAAAGACTCATCTTTTCTTTGGCAACCTAATCATTAAAGCTGAGAATAACCAAGTCAGTCTACTCCAGAAATTCCAGTAACTCTTGGATTTCCAGCAGAGGGTACAATCAGATTGTCGTTGCTCTTCACTTATTTCATTTATGATAGAAAAATCAATACTAATTTCAGCCTATCATTACATTGCTTGCCGTCATTAGGCCTAACGTGCTCTGCAAAACTCCCGTGAAACACAAGCAGTATTTTTCCCTATTACTGCTGAGAAAATGAGACCATATTTTCTTCAGGAAACTTTCAGGCAAATGTTAACAGCCTGGGCAGAAGAAAGAACTGCAGAAGACACTACCCTATTTTCCTTACTACATTAATGATTTTTAGATCTTTTATTTCTATATGTCTACGATTGTGGTCAAATGCAATTAATTTAAAAATCCGTTCTGACAGCAACAAAGAATACAGTTTAATAGTGCTACCTACCAGCACATATAGGGTTTTCAAGGTAATTACTTAGGAAAGTGAAGCATACTATAAAAAGATGCAATTTATACCTTCCTTGTTCCATGTGCAAATGACTAGCAGAGCCTCCCACTCCTCGGAGTGGAGCTGAACAGCATCCAGAGAGCAAAGAACAATTATTAATTATGCTTTTTTTTAAAAAAAAGACATGTGAGTTTAAAAATACAACAGAACCCAGCGCCACGGAAAATGCACGCAACGCAAATTTCCCCCCTTTAGATGGGTAGGTTGCTTTTTTAAAAAAGAGACTTCACGTTCCCCATGCGTTTTTATTAGGGAAGGAGCACAACGCACTAAGCCTTGCTGGTCTGCACAGATAACGGAAACGCTGCAGATCAGGCAGGATTAGCATGTGCTGGATGAACTTACTCACTGTGTCACCACCAGCTAAGGCGGCACTTGCCTCATGCCACTGATTTATTTCCTGCCTTCCTAAACTCACCCAGATATTGCTCTAGTCCAAGAGGAAAAGTTCTAAAATCTTCAGATATCCCTTTCCCCTACAGTTTTTTTTGGGGGGGGGGAAGTTCAAGTGGCTTGCAAGAAGGATTTCTTTCCCTTATTTTTCTTTTTTTTTAAAAAAAAAATACTGGAACCATGCAGCAACCAATACAATGACCCTAAGTACAGAAGTACACAATCAAGCCTACAAATAAAGAGCATCCTCAGAAGAACACATCCGCCAGAACTCTTCTAACAGAGGGATATTCCTAAGCTTGCCAATTTTTCCCATTGGAAAAACTGCTAAAGAATAGTGGGGAAAGATGAAATGCAAAAATCGGAGCAGCAAGAGGCCCCTAGAGAGCCAAAATAAAGCTAGCTGAGACCTGCAAGGGAGGGGACCGACTAAAGTAAGAAGAAATCTTAACCGTGTGCCGGCTGCACAGCAGGAGGCTGAAGTCCAAAGCACCTACAAGAAATGTCTTCAGCCCCATGAACAGCAGATCCCCCAAATCCTGCGTGCGTGGTGGATAAAAGACAAGCTTAGCTACTGCGTTTTATTACCACTGCATCTGTGCCTTGTATCTGCATCCCGGGGCAGAAGCTCCCCCACAGAGCAGACAGTGCTGTGGCTGTGCTTGGCCAACGAGGTCTGCAGGCCAGGGGAGAAGTCACAGAATCACAGAATCTTTTTAGTTGGAACAGACCTTTAAGATGATCAAGTCCAACCATTAACCCATCACTGCCAAGTTACCACCAGACCATGTCCATCGGCATGGTGCAGCCAAGGTGGGCTCCTTCTGGTGAGGCCCCACGCAAGAGTCTTCCTCACTGCTCCAGAAGCCTTCCTCCACCCTGCGAGGAGCCGGGCACCCCCTCAGCCAGGCATGCTGCCCTCTCTTTTTTTTTTTTTTTCCCCAATTGTACTGTTTAGCCAGGTAAAAATCCCATAAATTGAATGAAAAATGAACAAGAATCTCCCCTGAGCGTCCCACAACCCTTCTTGCTGTTGTGTCTTATTCACGGATGGCTTATAAAGTGGGAGATGAGGGGCTGAAGCAGCACAGTCAGATGTCCAGCAGCATCTTCCAACACGAGAAGGCAGCCCGACCTTCAGGGCCAGAGCTCTCCGTGCTGCGGCATGGTGGGTCTCTGTACCAGGTCACCAAGCTCGGGCAGGTCCTGCTCAAAAACACAATTCTGTGGGCCATGAAACACCACCTACAATTTAATTGCCTGAGGCAAAACCTATTCCATGGCCAATTTAGAGTAAACGCTTCCGCAGCGATAACAGCGAGATCAGGTAACTAGCTCTTCTGAGCAGAGACATGAGCAAAAACTAAATTAAAAGGAAAAACGGTGCTCCTTGCCACGGTAAACAGCTGCTGCCATTTTCCTCCTGCCCCTCTGTGTCCTCTCTTCACCAGGAAGAAGGATTCTGCAGCTTATAAACTGCATTTTCATAAATTGTGCATCCTAGACTGCTCATAAAAGACAATCCTGTAAGGAGACCAAGGAAGAAGAAAGAAGAGCCTGGGAGAGACCTCTCTGTGCTGTTCAGCGAGTACAAAATGAGGTTACTTCTGGGGTAACAGCCTCTAGCCACACACAATATATCGTTTCTAACAACACCGCCTGTCTGCAGCATCATTTTTGTTAGTGAAATACGAAGGATTTATTTTTTTAGAACACAGATTTTGTGCAGGAGTAGCTGCTATTATTCTGTTAAGTAGTACAGGAATAATCATTCCGTCCTCCAGCGCATTGTCTCAAAAATATCATACAATATACTGGAACGTGCCCATCATCTCTCCTAAGAAAAACAGCCATACATCAACAGTAAAACCGTCGTCTCAGCATCTCCTACCTAGGTTTTGGATATATTTAACATCGTTCCAACACTTTTCACCCACAGACCTCAAAACGTTTGGCAAGCCTCGTCAGCCTTGCGGTAGTGGACACAAACCCACAGAGAAAAATAAGCAACAGACTCAAAATCACTTACCAGTCAAAGCAGAGGCAGAAATAAGACGAGAGCCAGCTACGCTCACCATTGCACAAGAGCACCCAGGAAAAGAGTACACAAGCTGTGTAGGCACAGATTAGAAACCAGAACCTATTTTTAACTCACGTTCTTCGCTGAATTCCCCTATTTACTATTTATCAAAAAACAGTTACATTCTGAGGTTTCAAAAATAACTTAGTCGTTCATTTAGAACCGAGGAAATTCTCTAAAAGTAGGATTTGAGGCTTGTCAGGAGAACCCAACCCCATCCCAAAATTCATGCCTAAAAGCATCGGCCATAATGCTCTCGCTTTGGAGGACGAGTGGTTCATCAAATGGCTCCACTTTTCAGGAAGTCCCATTTTCATACAGAAACAGACAGCAACGAAAAATTAGATTTCACATCTCATTTGCAAAGGCAGAGCATGGCATTCAGAGTATTAAAGAGGACATGACTGCATTAGCTTAGCACGGTCAACTACAAACCTGATTTATCCCAGTTTTTCTTGCCCTCCAGAATGAAATTTCTGTCTGTCCATCCCATAAAAATATGTAATAAAAAAATTAAGACTAACGGGAAAGCCTTTGAGATTCTTCAAGAGCACAGATGTTTTCCACCAACCCCTAGCTAAGCCCACTTCCACAAAAGTATTTTACTTCATTCATTTTAAGAGGCATCTATAACAACATTTTTGTATTCTGAAAAACTAATTTATAACAAGAGATTTAGAAAAAGCCTGATTTAGAAGAACATTTAAGCTTCCTTATTCCAGGATTTTTCTTTTAGCCCAAGCAGATGTTACTGTTTCTTTATACTACCGCGATTTTGTTTCCTTCAGTATCTGACATTTTGCTTGTTGGGAAAATATTTTCATTATTCTGGATTTCAGGCTGAAATGATCAGCAATTTTATTTTTTTTTTAATGAAAGAATACTTTAGATCACACTGCAATTTCCTCAGAAATCAAGTGCTATTATGTTAGGTGAAAATGATAACACCAGCATTTTCCTCAAACTTCTCATTGCAATTTTTTTCCCCTAGTTATTTAAAACTCTTCAAACCTTTAATTATGTGGGGTGATACTTCCAACACTCAGCGTCTGCCTCACGCTGCATACTTTGGAAAGTTTTCATCAAATTCCATCACTTCAAAGAGTGCAATTAATGAGGAGCGCGCTCTTCAGTAACCTCTGCTTGCAACATCTTCAGACTTACCATTTCACAGGGACGAGCTTCGCGTCACCGTTCTTTTGTGCGCGTCACCAGGAAGATTCTGGCTCTTCTGCCCAAATTACTCAACTCTGATGTGGCAAAAAAGAATTGCAAAACTGGAAATCGCAAAACACAGGGCTGTACGAGAGTCCCAGGTTGTTCAAAGCATGGTCAGAGGAATCTCAGCATGGTTACATCCAGAGAAAATGACTACTGCTCTGCACGCAGTTGGTAATTTTGAGAAATTACAGCAACTGAAGATGGAATTTTGATGTCAGAAGTCAACATTTGTATCTATAGATGCAATTCCATTTCAACTCTCTCTCTAAAGCAAGAGACATTAAACTACTACTAAAGACGAGGCTGGTAACTGCAAAGAATATTGCTCTTCTAATAGATTTGAAAATTTGGTGGTAAAAGGTAGGTCCTCCCATTTGCAGGAATGAAGCCAAAGAATGTGTTTGAAATATTTGAGTTCTTTTTAAAACAGGTAATTCTACTGGCCACAGATGATTATCTACTACCTCATATATCTTTTTTCCAGAAATAAAATATTTAGGTATTATCAGTACCGCATTCTTTCAAACCAACCTTATGCTAGGGAGGAAGAATATGATGCTTTTGCTTGTTCCAATGCAAAAAAGTCAAAACAGCGGCATGATGCAGACACGAAATGACCTTTTTATGCCACAAGACATCAGCCTACAAAACGCTGTTAAGTCACCAGAGTGGCCTAACATTTCTGCAAGGTTTCCCGTTTTGTTCTTATGATGTGCTTCTACTCAGACAAAAAATGCGCTCCTCCCTCTCTGGAAGACTTCGGGCTACTCGCACATTTTCTTTCATTTCTATAAACTGCTGTACCAAAACAAAGGTAAGGATTTTCAAAGAAAGATAGCAGATTAAGAGGCTACATAGCTTACTACGGCCCTACCGAATCATTAAATTACCGCCCAGCTACATGAATCCCCAATGCATAAACAGTACAGAGGAGTTTTTAAACTCTCATCTTGCAGGATTACCTTACTGAAAAGCTAAAGGGCACCTGGGTTCCTGTAGTAGAACAGCAGTATTAAATTACTAGATGGATTTTACAGCAGGGATTACTCACCCCGCAAAATTTAAAGCAATCTATCAATGTGTCTTTCTTACAGTTTGGAGAACAAAATTACATATATAAAAAAATGTATCAGCTTTTCACCTTGTTCTCATCACCCCAGTGGAGAGATCAAAGAATCCCACGTTACAAAACTAACGGAGTATTTCCCCGGGATCTTCAGTACAGCCGTACACTCACCTGCAATTTTTATAGGGTTAAAGATACGTGCATTTATCTTCTGCAAATATAATAAACATTTATATTGACTAAACACAGACAAAATATTAAGTTTGGATCAGAAATTAAACACTTAGATACCTTATATTTCATCCAAAATGAACGTCCACCTACAGCACATGAATTCCCCGTAAATCCAAAGTAACTGCAACACTAGGCCAGCTGATAAATCAGACCACTCAAACACATACCGAGACGTCTGCACAGGTTGTCCCACACAGCCAGCCTCTTACAGGTGTATTGTTTTTCTAAATAAATCCAAATTCTTACATAAAAGTGACAAGCCTTTTTACTAGTCTTTTTTAACTGAACAAGATGCAATAAATCTCTACATATTGTCTAGATACTTTAAGATTGCCATGGACCATTACACTAGTAAATTACGCTGAGGTTTAGAGCTTGTTGTTACGCAACAAATTGCTCAACAAAACCTTCACTGTTCCTAAGGCAGAAGTTACACACAGCCAGGAGAATTACAGTACAAAACAGCAAGCCTTTGCTATTTCAAAGGTTTATTATCAATTTCGGATGCAGAATTACAGAACCAACCAGATTACAACAGCAAAAGCCCCCTTCACACCAGGGTGAAAGAAGCATCCCAGATTTCTGCACACTGTTCTTCAAACATCCACACCATTACCTGACATTACCACTTGCAGAGAAAGCACGTAAACGTTTATGTACCGTTCTGGTAGCAGCCGAGTCCTGAGAAAACACCAATGCAAATAATGAAAGAACACAGATAGGCAAATAAAACAATCCTTTCCCACATTCACCCTACGGAAGTATATTTTAACAAGATCACGAAAGTAACGTACTTCTTTTTACATCTATGAGAAGATTCCAAGTAAGTTATAGAAAACAAATTCCTTTTTTTTTTTTTTAAAACCTCCGCAGATATCCTGCTTCCAAGGGACTTCCAGAAACAAGGTGGTGCTACTCTGCAGGACGCAAGAACCCACAGATTCCTCATTACCCATTATGAGAGAGCCTCTCAGACAGCCCTAGCACTGCTACCGCTACCACTTATTTTGGGTGAGTTTTGCCAACTTTCTTCAAGGATCACCAGACACGCTGCAGAGACAAGCACTAATTGTTACGCAGATACAGAGAGGAAAATCACATGATTTTTTTCAGCAGATAGGGTAGACAGGATAAACTCATCCTTCCCACCGACAAATAGGCTCAGGATTTGGTGAGAGCCTTAACCGTGCATCGTGCCTCCAGCAGAGCTTCCCGGGCCACGGACAGAGAGGAGAAAGGATGCTGCTGGCTCTCCATACGTGGGCTTCCAGATCCCTTCCCCCAGAGCTGAGTCACTCAGATCATACATTTTAAACCTTAGCTTCCCAGTTACTATAACAACTTAATGGATTTTTTTTTCTTGATGTTATTAATTACATTCAGTTTAATCTGTTCATACAGGCTTTGGGGGGAGGCACTGCATGATAGCTTCTCTTCTCCTTCCAAAAAAGGCTTTTACATTCCTAACTTGCTCCAGCACTCAGGTGCTCCCCCCATAAATCTCCCTCCACTGAGATAAGGAAACGCTCATATTACTTCCTTTGAGAATACAGAATAGAAGGAAATGCTTTTTTCCTGAAAGCAAATAAGATGCCCAAAATAAATCTGCGAAAGATGTATCCTCAGCTGTTTTTCTACAGTAAACGCGGCGCACAGAACAGCTTGTAACCTGGCTGAAAGTGGCATTTATAATACATCCCAGAAGAGAAAGGCTGAGCGCTTTGCAAGCAAAACTACTGAGAGCCCAAGCAAAGAAACAGTCAGAACCTAATTTATTAGGTCTACATTTCGCAGCCTCAGGGTATGAACACGCAGACCTCTGCTGCTGGGAATGGCAGGAAAAGGCAAGAAACCCGAGGCACATCCCGAGGCCCAGCAGCGTTGTGGTGTGCAAAATTAGCCCCCATCATTCTCACTTGTCTTGGCTTCTGAGATCAGGAGTACCACCTCTACCCAAGAGCACAGAAACAGGGGGGAAAAGCGCAGACTTGGCTTCCCTTGGCAGCACCGAGGGACGGGCAAGTTTCCCCAGCCTGGACACATGGGGCGGGCAGGGAAGGAGGACACTTGCCTGCTCCACTCCAGCAGGGATGAAACAGCACTGACTTCCTGCCACTTCACACCCGCACAGCGTTTCGTTAATGTAGAAAACCTCCCAACACTCTTCCGAAGGATGGTGGGAGCCTGGCAGGCCACGAGAAGACTGCCAGACGTTTTGAGGGCAACGGGCTGGCAAAGACTGAGAAATCAGTAAGTCGAGATGTACAGGGGGTACTTGCAGCCTGCCAGCACTAGGTATACATTCCGTATGTCCCTCCAGGGGCAGACATTAGCTGTTGGCTATTTTCCTCCCTCCAGAGCCTGGCGCCAGGGGAGCCGCCACGCTGCATCCCTGTTGTAGGCAGAGGCATCTCAGCACCCAGCTGAGGTAACCTGGCTCGGGAGACAGCCCGACTGCAGGTCTCTGCGACGGAAGCTTTGGCAGACACCCAGAGAGTTAATAAGTGAAAATTACAGTATCACCTTATACACTATTCCTTGGAAAAAAAAAAAAAAAGTCTACTGCTTAGTTAAAGAAAAAGAAGTCCTACTTAAAAGGGCCAAACAGGTGCAATGGAGAACCTGAAATTCCTACAGCCTGAACGACTCGGGAATGAAGTATTCCCACTACTTTCTCCATTTAGATTTATCCATTTTAGCTGTAGAGTGCGGAACCGCGCTCATCTGCAGAACCATTGCCACACAGCGCTCGGGATAATTTTAACCCCCCAGACATATGGAGAACGCTCCTTCCACCCTCCTCTGCAGAAAAAAGGAAAGATGATCTGAGCCTACAGACTTCCAACAGGGAAAAAAAAAATCTTCTCTAGGTATTTCAGATCAAAAAAATATTCATGGAAACAATAATAATAGTTGTTTATATTTACTACATTTTAGTCACCAAGTACGCAGTGATACATACAAGAACATGGGGGGGGGACAATTTCATGCTGCTTGCAAATTTGTTTTTTTTATTTCAAACGACTAATTTCTATGACTTTAATTACTCCGATTATAAAGTACAGTTGTTAGACACCTACAAGTACCCTTTTAAAACCTATCATTGTAACCATACTTTTTAAAAAACACTAATGAAAGTGTATGCCTGAAGTGAAAGGCGGTATGAAGCAGCTGTGCGTGCCACACCACTGCGCTTCACCGCCTTAACCCAGGGGCGGGTTGTTTGCTCCCGAAGACACAGCATCGATAATGAAAACCAGAATAGGTGTTGTTTCCTGAAAAGCATAAGCTTTCTTGAAGAAAACCTGTTTTATACAACCACAAAGTAACGGGTACAAATGTAGAAATAGAACGAATATGCTAAGGATTAAAAGCACTCTGGCACAATGATGGGAATAATTAGCAAACGTGTTATGTTTTTATCCTGAAGTACTGGAGATGGGACTACCATGGCTCTGGGAAGAAGCAGGAAGACCTTAAGATGGTTTTATAACTGTCACTTGTGTTTTCCCAAATTCACAGCTAATCTGCAGCTCTGGTGTAGAGGCTTCCACTTCAGTTCACCATTTCCTCACTGGTTTTACACAGTTATACTGGGAAACAAGTGCTGGTGCTTCCCAATATGCAGGTCTTTGATCCATTAGGCAGCCACAAGACCTACCAAATAAAGAAGCAATTAGACTTCTCTGCAGAGTGAAATGGAAAAAGCAATAACTACTCCAGGGAGTGCACCATACTGCAGTCTGATCGTATAGTCAATTATGGGAAGGGAGAAGGGCACTTTTTCTTGGGGGGCAGTCACAAAGGCTTTCTCTGATGCATTCAACCCCAGCACAGAAAAGGCATTTCCAAAAAGATGAGTGCCACAGGAGGAACATCACTGCCACTACCCTAAGGTGAAGCAGAAGAGGAGCACGTGCATAAGCCATTCCACGGAGAGGAGTCTGGAAGATGTCTCCTGCTTTTTCCTTGTTTTATAAATAAAACCATGGCACTCACAAAAAAAACCCTGCGGCCAGCATCAATTCCTCCTGGTAATAAGATCAACAAGCAAACTCCACACCAGTAATACCTCAGGTCAAAGAGAGAAGCAATATTTAATCTAGACAAATCCATCAAAGATTTCCACTGATGGGCACAAAATCAATAGGAGTTTGCTCAGGGCTAAGTTACTATTTTTTATTGTACAGCTTCTCTATTTTTACATAAGTCTAAACAAATACCTTATATTTTGCTTACCAAGAACTTCCCAACTTTTACTACACATAACTGAACTGAGGAATTAATTTCATTATGACTATGTTACGTGCCAGGAGACTTGCACCAGAACAGTACTAGGCTTGCAGAGACTCCTAGTCTTGTACAAAATATTTTTTCCACTGATAGTGGATGATTAAGCAACAGGCAAGAGGCTAAAAAATATATCTTTCTGCTTCCTTCTAGTTAGATATTTGCCTGTGACCTGATCATTTTTCCTTTTTAAAAAAGGTTCGTTTTTCTGTGAATATGCCAATAGGCTCCAGAAGAAAACCAACCATTAGGTAAACAAGTATTTATTTTTACAGTTCTTATGCCTGACTTCATTTGAGCACTGCCTTGTTCTTGCCTTTCTGAGAACAAGCATTTAAAGCCTTCAATTTATATTTGAATTGATTCATCAGTAACCCACAAGCAGCCTGAAAACAAATGGTCCCGTGACTCCTCCAAAAATTACAGAAATGAATAAAAATGAATGAAAAATGTGAAAAAACACACAAGCCCAATTCACCCACGGAACAGGGGAAACGTTGGACATGTGGCAAGTAAGAGATCAAACCTTGAACAGTGTAGGCAAGGGATTTCAGGATACCAAAACTTCATGCTGAAAGAAGTGAAAAGCTCAGAATGGGAAAAGATCACCAGCTTCGTAGAAGTGCCAGGCTCCTAATCATCCTGCTTATCCTAGTATTTCTCTTATGTTAATGGTTTTCAGCCTAAAGGTCTGTAAGCTACATATATACATAATTCATTAGGAAAGTGCAATGAAGAATGAGTATAACAGAAATTTCTGAATGAACTGTAGAAAGGAAACGCAAAATTGAGACAGAGAAAAGAAAGACAGACAGACAAAAGACAAAAAAACCAACTGAGGCATATTCACTTCTCCCAACCCTGCATAGCTGTGAAAAAACAGTGGGGAATGGTATCTTAAGACCCGTTACAGCAGAATTTGTTATTGTAGGAGTAGACCACTTGCCTAGAGCTTCTTGATGATTTGACTCTTTTGGAGTTGTCTCAAGCAAGAATCCGTCATGAAATCCTCGGGGTTAGCAGGCAAGGACGCTGCTACACCCCGTCTGACCCCCCAGCTCTGCTCTCCTCGCACTGTGCCTCGCCACCGAGGCTCCTCGGAGAAGCTTCCAGGACCTTCAAGGATGACAACGCTGGGAACAAGTTTCCTGGTCTCTTTTGAGGATCCCAAAAAACACACACATCCTAGGTGCCCGGAGAGTTTTCTCCAGTGGGAAGAGGAGCACTTCTGGCAGAAGCGGTCATCTGAATCCGAGCTCTCAAAACCCTGCTTCTAAACGCTGTCTCCCGCCCCAGAATGGCCAGCGTCACTGTGAACCCCAAACACCACTAGCCACTCGCAGATGAAAAATGGAGAATCTTGTGCTATTTCAGTGACGATTTTCCAAGCTGATGCCCACAGCGATTGCAAATGCTATACACGGACGCCTTTTCTTCAAGTGGAATGACCAAAATAGGCAGTAGTGGGTTTAGCTCTTGCACCAGACACAGGCACTGTGAGATTTATGATTAGTATTCCTGAGCACACTGTGCATCCTGAGAATATGATTTCCTTTGAACAGAATCCCATCAAACAGAGCAGCTTCACCCTGAAGGTTTCCATATGTTTTATACTTATTTTCTTCTCAAGAGCTCTTGTAAGGTTGGATCATTTTCTGTTTCTTATTTGGGCTTGTATTTTCAGAAATGGTTACTACTGAGGATTAATCATTTCAGATTCCTCTCTTCCTGAAGTTCCTGTTTTCACTATTTATAAGCACTCTTGAAAGTATCCCTGTTGCAAGGAGCTCCACTCCAGATTTATCTTTCACATTTTAAAAGTGCTCTGGCAATTTCAGAAGATTCTTTTTTGGGTACTGTTTATTCAAGTGGTATGCAATCTATTTCTTCCTTAAGCAATTACTGAATTACAAAAGCATGAATGACACAAAAATCAATTGCAGGAACTCATTCTTCAATCTGAGCATAGTACTCTTCCTTCAGCCAATGCTCTGAAGTAGTTTTTCATTTGGTGACCAACTTGCAGGCAGAAAGCGTTCAACCCAACATCCCCACACCAACCTGCGTGACTCAGACGTTAAGCAACAAGAAGGTTAGAGAAGGTTCTCCCGCATCAAGGGAAATTTCTCCCCTCTTTTCCTTGACATTTCATAGTTTACATCCCAAAACCGATTCTTAGAGGTCAGTGAGAAAACACTGCGGCTCCAACCACTCCCTGACTCCTTGCATGCTGCAGACAGTCATTTTACTTGGCTTAGTTTCCAGAAGAGACACCGTTTCTCATGCATGTCAGTGGCACCTGAGTTCACTCAGGACCCCAGGCAAAAACAAAAATTAAAATATCATGGTTATCTGTTCTAGCAAAGGAAAGGGTCAACTTCTTGTTTACAAGTTTAGAAACACTGTTATAGAAGAAAAACATCTAAAAGAATACTGTGGAGAAAATTCTGGCATTAAGCTCGCTCTCTCTGTCTTTTGCAGCTTCCCTCAGGTGTCTTTGTAAAAAAAAAAAAAAACAAACAACAAAAAACCCAAAAAATATTGTCTTTAAAACATGGCCAACAGGTTCCTTCTGGGTTTAGGAGAGCAGAGGTGACTTTAAAAGCCACCCTACGGCATTAGCTTGTTAGCTGCTCCTCACCCTGCCGTTTCCTAGCTCTCTGTAGATTTTAAGACCATACTGTTTCCTTGAATTTATTTTAGATGGCCTCTCTTTCCCTTTCTCTCTCTTCCTACTTCTCTACACGTAGAACAGAGCTTCTGCTCTCTGTGTTCTTCTACAACAGACACTTTGAATATCTTGTGCAAAATAATTCTTTCATTGCAAACTTCACACCAACAATCCCTGTCCTAGTTCGTTCAAGTTGAAAAGTATTTGATAAAAAAGTACCTGCTGCTTGGTTACCCTTTCAGTCAACCTTTTGTTACCTGTTATGTCTTAACTATAGTCATTCCAGTTCTGCTGCTGCTCACTAACATTTCATGCAACCATTTTACCACAAATAGCTGTTGTTCCCTGCAAAATCTGCTGCTTATAATCAGGTCAAAAGTAGGGTATTATCAGCCATGCTGCAAATAATTACAGAGCAAATGAGTACGTATTAACTGTTGCGCAGCTAAGTCGGGTCAGTTTAATGTTCTCAACGGGCAGCTGTTTGCAAATGACGTGCATTTCAGCAATTCACATTCAAAGTTTTTCTCAAAAACGTCATATACTAGTTCGCATCCTCATGCGTTGAATCCCGGCCTAGACCTTCAACATAACGCCAAACTGCTGAGGAGGTTTTCCAGCCGCTTCTAGGCATCACTCACGACATTCCAAGAAACCAAGAGAACATCATCCACCGCAACTTCTCCGATGCACAGCAAAGGATCCTGGGGACTTCCACTGCTTTTCTGTTATCAGAAACTCATTTAAGATACAATAAAGTACATCGTACACCGAACTACTGGTATTTCGTCAAATTACCTACAGCCCACAGGAAAACATAACTGCTGCAAGATTTCTTGGTCAACCAACAGCAAAATCACAGAGGATTTTGAGGAGGAAAGGTCCTCTGAATTAACCAGTGTTTCAGTTACCAAGAGAAACTTAAAAAGACTCAATCAGCTTACTGCTTGCATTTTCAGAGAATGGAATGCAAAGAGAGGGGGAAATATCTCCAAAGAGTAGTTATACGGATTTCATGTCTTCAGTGATACAAAAATTCATGAATTTTTGGTCCCTTTTTGGTCAAGTTTACCCTTCCTGTACATGCCCAAACAGGACATTCCTTGGGCTCTTGCTTCCCTAAGACCACCTCCACAGCCTGGCTTGAAGGAACCTCTGATGTAGGGCACAAAAGGCGCTGAGACACTATGTTTAATGTCGGACAGTGAACGCCCCACAGGGGTAGGGCTGCTCTAATTAAACTTGTGATTTGGGTCTCTGAAAGGAACATCTACATTTATTCCTAAGGCTAAAGCCCGCCAGGCAAGGGACAAATGACTTGGTTTACTGGCAAGGAAGGGTTCGATGGAATCCTTCATGCAGTGAAGGCTCAAAAAAGCTTAGAGCTGACTCTAGCTGCTGGGACAGGAAAGCAGTCCCTACATTGCTGGTGGCAAGGGTGACAGGCTAGCAGGAAACATCTAAGCATAGCAAGTTTTAATGGAAACCTGGATCTTAGCTCCAGCTCAGGAAGGCTGCTCATCTTCAGAGACCATCAAAAGACATTTGCCTACTTGGCTCCAGCCATCACAGTTTAAGGACCACAATTCAGCACATTTCTTTGTGTGTTTGCTGCTCCCATTTCCAAATACAAGCTCAGAAACTCAACCCTTGCCCTATCTGTGATTTCAACCACCATCTATTCAAGACTTACCCTTCAACACATTTCCCTCTGTTAGTATCAGCCCTTAGTGGTGTTACAGAAAGAAAAAGTCATCAACCCACAGCTTGCCTATCCCTAACCCTAATTTTAGTCACACTACTACATGTAGCATTTCTGCACGTGGAGGAACACACCTAAGCTCATGACAGACCTCATCCCTTTTCCAGTGGCTTTTTAAGCCATGTTGCACTGAACTTTCAGCTACTTCCACCCCACCAAAATCTACAGTAACTTCACATGAGCCAACAGTAACTCCGTATCACCCACCCACGTCATCCTGAGCTCAAACGCCAAATCCCGTCCAGCCTCATTTCCCTGTGCCACAGCCCATCACAAACCATTTGTTTGTGCTAGCACCAACTCTTAGCCGTCTCTCAACTCTTTTAACGATTTAACAGTAAAGATGTTCAGCCCATAAGGTATCAAGCTTTATAATTCTACCTCAGACAAGCTACCTTTTTTTTTCTATATAAAACAACTCAGTCTATACAATACTTTTGGTCTACGCTGTCCCAATTCCCAGCCTACATTTTCAGTGCCACCAAGATTGTCCTTACTTTTTCCAGGCCCTGAAACTGCACAGATGCCTCCAGATCCTCCGTCTCGGTTTGCCATAGCCTGGTTTCGTGGCTGCCCCACCAACAATAAGCAACCCTGGAGATTATTGGTGTCCTACCCACACCTGATAACACTTCCCCCATAACGAGACATCTTCCCTCCCTGTCCCTGCCCACTGACCACCTCTCCGCAGGTGAAAGAGAAGGCATCGGTTGAAAGAAGCAGTCAAATACCACCGCATGCACAAAGCACTACCTGGCCCAACACACAGTTTTCAGTTCCGCTTGTCTCGTCATTCTCCACTGACAAAAATACACCTAACGCTCCTTGCTTGGCTTCCAAAAGGAGAGAATATTCAGGAAAGAGAGATGGATGGAGGGGAGGAAAAAAAAAATCGCACAAACCACACGCATAAAAAGCCCACGCAGACAGAAAGAGAAGGGAGAAGCACAGACAACCACGGGAGAATTTTCTGGATCTTCTTCCCTGGACTTATTAATAAAATAAACAAAGTGTATTGTTAAATGCACAAACATGAGGAAGTGCCAAACTCAGACGGCACACATGCACTTACAGAATTACACTTTTTAAGCATCTGAATAGCCACAGATCTAATCCACCGTCATCCACTAATCTATTTTCTCATCACTGACGGTAACGCCAGATGCTTCAACAGAAAGTGCAAGAAATTCCACTGTAGGCAGACGTAGAATAATCTGCTCTCCTAGAAAGTTTCCTCCAAGGCTTATTTCTCAGAGACTGGCTTAAGCTATGAAGGATAAACATTTACATCTTTTCTACAGCTCTCCAAAATTGTCTTTTTAGTATTTGCAGAGTTTTTCACACTTCTGGATATTTCTGTGATTTACAGAAATTATGGTGCATCTAGCCAAGTTCCGTGCATCAAGAACGCCCTGGCAAATAGTCCCTCGGTCTATTTATACATCTAATGAAAAAAAATATATATATAAATTAACAGTCTTGAATTTTTCAATTTCATTGCATGTCTACTGGTTCTTATGTATGATCAGGAAAAAGGTTCTTCATTTACCTTCTCTGTATCATTCATCACACTCTTAACACATGTTAACCTGAGTAAGGGATAGACTCCTCAACTATGTGAGATGTAACGGCACGTAGGGCTTCCAGACGAACAGAACCAGCGGCATTTTACACTCACAGAACGGCACTAACCGCAGAGAAACAGGCCTTTCATGCGTGTTTTTAGCAAGCAACGTGACACTATCAATTTGTCCTTTTTTTTGTACAAACAAGTTTTTAAAGATGAAAAATATTTTCATAATTAAAGAAACTCAGCTAAAATGTTTTACCTAAAACAGCTAAATAACCATTCCTCTGCATTGCCTGAAACCAAAACATTGCAGCAGCAAGAATCTGAAAGTGAAGCTGACAAATTATTTTAATTCTCTAAAATAAGAGAAANGGGGGGGGGGGGGGGGGGACCCAGAGCATGAGTAATAACATCAGATTAATATCCTTTTCCCTTAGAAGCAATATTTTAATACATGTAGACACATATTCGTTTGCAATAGCCTTCAAGTTTCAGGGAGTTCTTTCACATCGTCATTCGTTCTACGCTTTTCTAATATTTTTTTCCATCTGCTAAGGCTATATTTATCCTACTGCCATAATTGTACAGTTTCATTTACTGATGGAACTAGTGTAAAGAGTTACATGCTTTGTTTTCTGCATAACAGGCATTTAATTTAAACAAATAAAGGTATCTCTGCACACTATTTTGTCACTATTTTTCTCAATGCATCAGAACTACCCACATTCACACTGGGACAGCTTGGATCACTCCAGGGCAGGATTGTTCGGGTAAAACAAATCACCCCAACCGGCCCAACCTGTCAGCATTTAAAATTGTCTTTTTAGGAAGGATTTTACAAATCTACACATGGCTACCTATTTCAAATCTGGAAATTCAAGGTAGCTGATTGTAACGACTTTTTTAAACAAGACTACTGTTCGCAGAGACGATTCGTCAGCTAATCTGTTCTAAGCTTCCCGATAAATAAGTCGTACTCTTGAGCAAGGATTTGAATGGTGGATAAGGAGAGGCCTCCACGTGAGGTGGGAAGAGCTGGGAAGTACGTACAGGGGCGGTTGGGGAAGACCGGGAAGGTTTGGGACACACAGCTGCTGGCACTGGGCAAACGGAGAGGCTGGTGAACGCCCGGAAAAGCGAGAGGAAAGATGACGAACAAAGCAGGACAACTCCCTGTGGTAATTTCACGGTATTTCACAGCAGCAAGAGAGGTGACAGCAGAAGGATGTGATGATTCCGTTCAGCAGGGTCAGACCAACAGGTGCGGGAAACGGTTTGGACAGTGAGATTTTCATCGAATATCCAAAGGCACATACCGGTACAAAAGAAACTGAGGAGGACACTGCAGTAACCAGAAGGCACAAAGATCAACGAAGACTTTCTGCAACCTAGCTAGGAAGAGGAGAGGCTGTATTTGCAGAAGGTAGCACGCTATTTGCTATCAGAAAATGAGAAAAGGGTCCTACCTACAAATATCGAAACAGCGTAGGATCAGGATTTGGTATACCACTGATCTCCATGGCACAGAGTAGGCTTGGCTTGGATTTTTGCACCTGGATGCAAATTCAACCTGAGTATGTTTTTGGAAGAAGCAGCCAACAAGGCTGAATCTTGTATTTTACTTCAGGACCATGTTTAAGCATTACAGTACAAACGGCTTACTGGAATCTCAAATGCCTAAAGATAAGAATAAAGTAAGATACAGGTGTACATGGAGTACCTCAGCACGGACACGGCAACATATTAAAATAGATGAAATGACAAGAGAAACAGATAATTACTATGAATAACCTGCTATATGCAGCCAGTTTACTAAATAGTGTACTAGAAAAGCACCCTTCATACTGGAAAGCTTTAGATTCTACATGATTTATAAGCCAGAGATTTGTTTACAATCTGGTCACCATCTCTGGAGCCAACGCTGAGGGATGCGGCACGCAAGTGCCTCTCTCAAAGTGCTATAAAAAAGTTCTCCGTTTCATCGGATTTAAAACACGCCAACGCAATTATTCATCTTATTCACTGCCGCTGTGTCTGGACATCAGAATTTCAGAGGAGAAAACCAAAAAGGTGTTGCATTGATTCTGCCGTTCAGACAACTTACAAATCTATCAGGAATTCTCTTTTTGGTGTAGGTGACCTCTTGGGATATTTTCTGCTGCCGAGCACCACAGAAAACAACTCCTTACCTCCATGGTTACCTCCCACCCCAACAGACCTCGAGTGAACAGCGGGTTGTCTATCAGAGCTGATTTATTGCTCCTCAGCCTTCACCCAAGGAGGTGAAGGCAGCACCGCTCTCTGCTCTCCCGCCCGGCACCCCTCCGAGCTGATGTGGAGCTCCGCAGAGGAAACACTCGACTTCCAGATCCTCTCCCAACTCACGCCCAAGTGAGAAAAGGAGAATCCGAGGGGGGGGAAAAAAAATACCAAACCCACAAAACAAACAACTGACTCAAACCACACGTTAATGAACATGATGCATCGCTGTGATGCCTGGAAGAGAAAATGTCACCGAGAAATTGGGGTTGGGAGGGCTGCCCCGGGAAGACGCGGAAGGATGAGCGGGAAGGGAGGTCCGGCCCATGGCTGGCCCTTTGCAGAGGGAGCCCGGCGTCCCCCACCCGCCGTACCCCCTCCCAGACACGATGCTGCGCCAAGACCGCCTCAACCAGCCCAAAACGAGTAACCCTGACAGAAATTTGGGGAAAAAATGGAAGAAAATAATTTTTTAAAAAAACCCAACAATGAAGCTACATCTTCCCTCTTTGGAAAGCCAAACCCCCCCCAGAATTTATTTATTTTGTTTTTAAACTCTCAGTTGTTAACGCCATGTGATTCACTACGCCGAAACTTACCGAAACCACCGAAAACAACCCACAAGTGAGGAGGAGGTTTCCCTCAACCCGACCCCGCCGCGCGCAGGTGGCGACGCCGCGCACCCCCTGCCCGGCCCCGGCCCCCCCGGCCCCGGCCC
>VXBO01005444.1:91817-155470 GCA_013400135.1 Rhinoptilus africanus | reverse complement strand
CCCCCCCACTTCGGGCCTCGCTGGCAGGGTTCGGCCAACAGCCCCGCTGGGCAAAGGTGAGTTTTGAGGGAAGGCCTGCGGCAGATTGCCCAGGGATGGAGCAGGAAGCCAGGTCTGTCCGTGCCTCTGTAGCAGGAGAGGAAGCAGCTCCTGGCGCTTTGAGGACCTGCCCTCAAACCGTGTCCCGGGAGGAAGGGCCCCTGCGCGCCCGGGGAAGGGCAGGGCGGCACGGCCCGGGCGGCGAAGGGCCCCTCGCCCTGGGGCGAACAACGGGGAGACGGCTCGTAGCTGGATGCTAAAGCACCGGCTGGTGACAGCACCCCCAGACAGCCCTGCTGTGGGGGGTGAGGATAACCCATTGGGTATGGGCTCCTTACGGCAGGAACTTCTGCGTGATCCTAACAGCGGTGCGAGGTCTTTGGGCGTTTGATGTCTTTATCGAAGGCCAAGCTTCCGGAGTAAAGATGTGAAGAACTTGGGTCACGTTTTAGGAGGGGAAGTTTCTAGTCTTCACGGTTGAGGAGCAGCATTTAAAAGAGCACACTCCCAACTCCCAAAACCTCAGAATCCAGAACACAAAACCCAAGCGTATTCATTGTAAAACCTTCTGAATTAAGAGTTAATCTTGCTGTTTGTGGATGGCACGCAGACCCTTGATTTTTTGCAGGGATTAATGACTACAGCCTCTGAAAGCTGAACAGAAGGCTGCTGTGTTGTCCTTCTTCCTCGAGTACCATCCCATAGCCTCGTGTCCCACAGACCCGCAGTACAGACCACACCAGATCTGGATAAACCACTCTTTATGCAGTGCAGCGTGAAGGAACAATATTGAATGAAAGTTTTGTACTACATAATCATAAAGAGGAAAAAAAAAAGATTGTCTGTGTAGCCGGTCAGTTACATTGTGGTAAAGCTGGGAGTTGATCGCTGCTTGATACATTTCTATAATATACAGAAGTTGCTTTTTAGCATACACAAAATAGAACTGATTATCAACAAAAGTTCAGTTCCCCACCCCAAATAAAGGCAACTTTATTTCTGTACATGGAGTGTAAAAAAAGTGTAAGACTGCTAACGGCTGTAATTCAAATGAAGATTTGGGGTACGTACTGTATTTCCTTCCTATTGCAAACAAGGGTACAGAAGAAAGGCAACTTCCATGAACACGCCGTGCTGTACTACCCCAATTTTTAAAGCAACTGGAAAACATTTCTCTAGAGCGCTTTGCGCCATTATCACTTACCACCTCATCCTTTCCTCTGTCAATAAAATACCACTTTTGGACATTTACTGGCTTATCAAGTCTGAAGTCCAAAAAAAAAGGACAATTTGCACCACCTGTGTTGGACAACTCTTCCCAGTGTTGTGGCTGGATGTGGAGGAGCTGAACTTTGTTGTCTCATGCAAAAGCAAGACACCAGGGGCTGGGGCAGCAGGGACTCCATCTGAGTTTTGGCCGAAACGGGAGCCACCCCCTTGCAGAGCATCCGTCTGGGCTCTTGCCTCCGTGGCCGCCTCCCGTTGCTGCAGCGGAAGGCCACTTGGTGCCATAGCGCTTCACTAGGCAGCTGTGCAGGGGTCGCTCGCCCCCGTGCAACGCCGCGGTGGCCCCAGCAGCCTGTGTGGCAGCGTGTGCAGGAGCCCTGCCTGAGAGGGAGCAGCCGGCCTCTGCAAGCCCTGGTCAGGGTGGCCCCAAGTGCTGGGGTGGCTGATGGCCCCATGGACACGTACCGATCTGCACCGCTACGCAGGCGTTCCCTGCCCTACGCCTCACCCTTGGGTAAGGATGAGAAAACACCTTCATTTTTGTCACGTGAAGGATGTGCTTTCGGAAAAGAATAAGCCACAGAGGTCCCAGTTGCCTCCAAAAGAGAGAAGCTAGACCAGCACTACCTCTAGTCTGACCTTCTGTACTTCATAGGCCACTACGTTTCGCCAGTTTCCTCCTGCTCAGTATCGTGCGTTTGACTAAAGCTTATCTCCCACAGCCTGGGTGAGCAGATAGGATGGAGAGGTCACCATTTAGCAGTCTCTTCCTCTGGTTGCTCCCTGACACCAATAAAATACGTACTTAAGACTCCGATTCGAACTGTCTGACTTCAGCTTTCAAACAGTGGTTCTTATGCTCTCCCCTGCTAACCCAAAAACTTACAGCATTTGACATGCGAATCAAGTCACTGCTTAATCCACTTTTTGATAAGCCAAGTAGATCAAACTCCATTATACATGGCGTTCTCTTCACTCTTCAAACATTTTTACAATTTTTTTTCTAGGCCTCTCAAAACATGCCAATACCTTTTACAAAATTTGGGCTGCAAAGCCATTTGTAGCACTTCGATAGCTTGCAGGAGCCGCGAGTAAGAAGCAAGATGATTTCTCCCCCCTCCACCCCGTATGCTGCCTTGGTCGGAGAGTCACGTGTAAGAAACCTGGTCAAGAGTCTGGTGTGGAAGAGGGTTCAACTCAGTGAAACTCTACAGCGAGGTGGGGTTCAGCGAGCCTTCCCCAGATTCTAGATCTGATCTCTCTGGTTGAGGTTCAGGCAAATCCTTGATTGTTCGGAATGGAGTGTTTAGGAGAGTCGTTTCTTAACTGTGAGCACTGAACAGAAATAAGTTATGGCAGGACACAGAATTCTCAAGTGGCTGAAAGAAACCCTTATCTTCTAGACCACGAGGCCAGGAAAATTGAGATCCTGCTCTTAGTCCCCCACAGCCTTCAGGCAGCACATACTATCTTTTAACTCCCTGGCAACAAGAAATAGCAGGAATCCTGATTCAGTCAACGATTCACGAGCGCTGATGAGATTCCAAAACCTAATAGACAGCAGTGCTTCACCCTGCTGGGAGGAGGACCTGCTGGTTACTGCTGCATCTTAGCTTGCAGCAGCAGACTCGAACGATCCTCCGCTCTTCACCGCTCCCTGCCTTTGCGACATCCTATTGGAAACTTGAATACTGATAGCAGAGGCTGATAGCGGGAGGATGAAATTAAGAAACTCCTTAGAGCTGAGGCTGTGATCATATCACAGGCTGTGTTATTCTTATCTTCCTCCGCTCAATCTGCCAAGTCAACTCCAAGAAGTCGTCCATGGCATTCAGATCTTCCACCGACCCGGAGAGCGCATAATCCGCACTAGAGCTGAATACTGAAAGCTGCAAAGCTTAGTGTTCTTACACTGCTGTGCTAATATTTACCGAACACCATTCATGAGCCCAGATTTTTCATTTTCAAGAAGCTCTAAACATCCTAAAGGACTTAATACCCACAAATCTGACTGATACCCTGCCAGCCTTGTGGAAGGCGGTAAGTGACTTACACCGACCAATGCCATACGATCAATGCCATTGTCATTCCCCACAGATACCTATTTAACTCTCAGATACACGGTAGTCAGGCAAATCCTGAAGATTCCCATTTGTGGCACATCGGGTTATCTGTTCAAGGCCAAACCTCCCCGTTCCTGTGAGAGTCCACAGAGAAGCTGTCAAAGGCCACCTCCAGGTCCCTCTCTCTGAAGGTAATATTCACAGCTCAGCAAAGTTCAGGACAAGGCAAGGAGATGAAACAGTTTTACTGCAGCGATGAATTGGGCTCCTCCTCTCCGTAGGTAGGAGGGAGGCATCTGTTCTCATTCTCCGGAGTCGCTTCATGCTTAAACTTTTGACCCTGGGATCTCACTGCCTTCCATGCAGGCATTGGCAGGATCATACACCGGGAGGTGTTGCATGCTTTCTGAAGGGAGACGGCGATTTCACAGCAGCGGGACCGCGTCCCTCCACTGCTGGACCTGTCACTTACAAGGTCCCATCCCAGCCAGTAAACACTCAGATGCCAACAGTCTGGAGATGGCGCACAAGTGGCCAGTGGAGGCAGTAACTCGGGAGTGGTTTTGGATGCGGTGTTGACACTGAGCTCTCACCAGTCTGAGTAACGCTTTTCGTCATCTCCCCGTGACTTCTTACCATTTGTGTCTCGTTTTGGTGTACGACTGGACTGCAATTATTCGTGCTTTCGTCACCTCTCCGTTGAAGTACAGCAGCGTGATGCAGCTGGGAAGGAAGCTCACAGCATTTCAGAAGCTCCAGTGAGTACACAGACTGCAGAACGTCACCTCAGCACTGGCCATCCTGGACCCTACTCAAGTTCCCCGTAAAACAAAATCAAGGGCAGGGCTCTCACCTTCCTAGTCCTCTGTGCTGCAAGCCCACCGTAGCCAAAAGGCTACGCGGTAGGATGAAGAGTATTGCTGACACCTTCATTGCTGCCAGTCGGTGGAGGGATGCTACAGCTTTGTGGCCAGAAAGTAAAACTGTCTCGGGATCAAATTTGAGGATATAGAATGAACCAAGAAGTAAACATCACTAATAAATGCGCCACCAATTACTGATGTGTACATTTCTCGGGCTTTGCGTTCTCTACTATAAAAAAATAGAGATATGTAAAAGAAAACAGGGAAAAAGCCCCACTTACCAAAATAGGACACCATTGCATCCATTTTTATTTTTTTTCCTGAGGAGACTGAGAGAAAAAAATAACCTGGCAGATGTTAGTAATTTTGCTTAATGCACTCAGATACTTTGGTGATAAATGTGGTAGGAGAGCTTGTACAGAATAGAATAAATGGCTTCAGCGAGGTACTGTCAAAACAGTAAAAAGAAGATACGTTTCCTATTAAAATAGAAAGGGAGTAAAAGCAAATGTGTTTTGAACGAGGATGGCTGATATTAGCGGTGCTAAAAATAAGGGGAAGCGAAGGGGAACGCAGCCCTTACTCCACTGCCAAAAGACAAAGGAAAATTTTTCTCACTAAGGTGAAAGTACTTCCCTCCCCAGTCTCTTCTTCAGGCTCTTTTCAGTAGTGCCCAGTGATAGGACAAGGGGTAACGGGCACAAACTTGAGCATAGGAAGTTCCACCTAAACATGAGGAGGAACTTCTTTACCTTGAGGGTGGCAGAGCACTGGAACAAGCTGCCCAGGGAGGTGGTGGAGTCTCCGTCTCTGGAGACATTCAAAACCCGCCTGGACGCGTTCCTGTGTAACCTGCTCTAAGGTGGCCCTGCTCTGGCAGGGGGGTTGGACTAGATGATCTACTAAGGTCCCTTCCAACCCTAGGATTCTATGATTCTATGATTCTATGATTCTTTGGTGGTCAGCTAGTTGGTGTTGCGCCATGAAGGCCATCCCTGGCAGGAAGGCTTCCCGGTTCCTGCGGTTCCTATGCCCTCCACCACTCCCCGACAGGCAGCGCTGACCTTCCACTGAGAAGATGGTTCCCATTTTGTGGTATTTTGTGCAACCTTCTGGGTTTGTTCTGGGTTTGTTACCCCACCCACCATCCATAATTCCTCTCTTCAGAGAGGATGAGGAGGAGATTTCTGGCTATGGCCAGTACCACACACACACAATTGTCGTCTTTTCTCTATGCCCTCACTTCATGTAACCCAAATGGCTTTGTCATCTCCTCTCCTCTTCCATAAAGGCCTTGGTACCAGAAAAAGGAGTTCAGGTGAAAAATGATGGGAGGCTGCAGACTGCTAGGAGATTAATTGGGCGGTATGGAAATAGGGGAAGGAAATAAATACCCTGAATACTGTAAGAGATCAATGAATTAATTCATTGGGCATAATTCATGAATGTTTGTGCTCCCGTCTCTGTCCTTCCACTGCATCTGAAATAGATGAAGAAGCTCATATATATCAAAGGGAGGGGAGTTAAATGGGGTATAACAGATGCTGCCTGAGCTCCCGCGGTCAGGCAATGAAATTTACTCTCCACATTTAATACCAGAAGTAGGAGAATTGTTGCTTTTGCTTTCAAGAGCTGAGAGAAGGCAGACTGAGCAGAGGGACAAGGCGCAGGGCAGGCACTCCCTTCCTGCTCGGCTGCCTTCCTTTGAGTATTATTAGAAACCTATTTGTGAGAAGTGCATGAAACAGTTAGCTGTGCTGAGACGGATGCACTCCCTAGCCCTTCAAAAGTTCATTTGGGAGGCTGTTAGTAAGTCTTTTCACTCTCACTGCTTGCGAGAATGCTATTGATTCCCAAATCATGCATGTAAACAGATAAATATAGCAATCCAGGCAGCCCCACCACCCAACAGACTACCTTCCCTAGAAAAGATCAACTAGCGTTCCCTATGAAAAGGGCAGTCGCTCACTAAACCACTGAAGCTCATTTTATCAATTTTAAAATCTTCTAAAATGCAGTGTAGTTTTTAAACATAGCCTACTTCTATGCAGCCCTGAAGCAAAGCCGAGGATGGAATTTCTCATTTACAAACCAGCATGCGGGTGTAGCTTGCAGCCATCGGGATGTCAGGAGACGGGAAGCAGCGGAGGCATGAAAGGTTTTGTCGTAGTCCAAAGCCAATGAAGATAATTCCACGGATGATTTCTCTTTCTGAAATAAGTTTGAAAACCAGAATATTTTGGTTAAAGACAACAGCATTTCAGTGCAGGAGTAACACTGCAGCACTTGCTGGGATGTGAGGCTGAGGTGGCTCAGACTCCCATTTTTCTCTATAGACTGGGCTGTAAGAGGGAGGCCGGGCATCAGGGGAATTCTTAGCCCTGGGGCATCATCACAGACATCAGCTGGGAAGCACGGGATGCCCTGTAAAATATATGTAACGGAGCAGAAAAATATCGGCAGGAAGGTGGATTATTTTGTGCCCCATTTTGGAAAAGCTGGGTCTTCCCATTGATGGACTTCAAGGTTCAACATCTTTCGTAACAGCCCCAAAAGGGACCATCTCAACCCCTGCCCCCACGGGGTGGGGTTTAGCAGGGAGGACAGGACAAGACTGTTTCTTTCCGGAAAAATACTGAGAAAGGAAGAAGCTTCTGTCCCTTAGCTAGTGTGCCGTGGCTTCTCCCCAGCCCTGCTTGTGTACTGGTCGGTACCTGCACTTCACTCCTCTTCCTCCCCCTCAGCCACCCAGTATTAACTGGGAAGACTGTCAGACACGGAGCTGATTCATTCCACCGAGCCTTTTACGAATATCCAGATCCCTGAGAGGGTCAGAGTGGAAAGCGGTGGTCAGGGTCACAGCTGCCGCTTGCGGAGAAACCTGCTGGTGAGTAATTCGAGTCCCCGCGGTCAGGACTCACTGGCTGGCAGCCCAAAACCCAGGCGCTGATGCATCCAGCCCAGTTTATAAAACTGTAGGAGGGAGGGCTGGTCCCTTGGCTCGATGTTGATGAATTCTGTGAAAAAATAGCTGCTAACAATATTTTTCAGCTCATGTCTTGCATAACAGCTGAGGCTGGAAGGTCCTTGTATTTCATGAAGGAATCAGATAAAGTTCCATCTAATAAAATGATCTGATCACAAGTAATACATGTAACAGATACGAGAAGTTAAGTCCTGACATTAAAGCTAGCATTCTTCATCTGTTGGGAAATGTTTGATTTTGTAAAGTGCCAGTAATCCAGCCACTTTATTGAACTGAAAATTAATATTTCGCAGGGAATAGAAAAATAGATTTACTTTGAAACAAACATTAAAGGCTCAACACTACTATGAAACTCAGGTTTAAGATCATTTATCCTAACAGATAGTTAACAACCACAAATTTCAATGAAGTTTCCACCCATTTCCAGTAGATTTAGAAAATCATGTCCAAAACCTATGTCTAATTCAGTCAGGATACAACTCCCCTAACATAACCCATTTTACCAATCAGTAATCATTTACTAGGCTCAGCTGATTAATATCAGCTCTCTAAAAACATACCAAAGCAGTAGCCATTTAGACTTTAGATTCTAACCCTGTGATTTTTTTTTTTTTTGGAGTGTGAAAAAAGGATCTCAAATTGGCAAGAAAAGTCCCACTGTCTCACACGCTACATTCTGCCTCCAAAAAAAACTGAGCACATTTTTAAAACAAAAAAATCTTCTACATTTTAGCCTGACAGTAACTGATCCAACAAATAAGTTAGAAGAAAAGAAGATCGGATGAGCTGTTTAGAGTACTGAATGCCAGAATATCTCTGACCGCTTTAATGGCAGGCGAGACGAGCTTCAGGTTGTGATCGGAGTGGTGTATATTAAACTCAGTTCTCACCATTTGTTTTTCTGACATGGTGGCGGCAGTGGAAATATTTGCTCTCTGAAGATCCCCTGTATTTGCCCGTAGATTCGACAGGAGCGGAGTGGAGAGCTAAATACGGGGCCAGCTGGTTTATGTCTGCTGGTGATGGAGGAAGCAGGAGGGAGGGTTTTTAGCAATGGATGCAGGAGGTACACGGTCAGCTTAGAAAATGTGGGGCAATATCTGTGCTTCCAAACCCACAGTCTCCAAATCATCATCAAAGCTGAATTTTTCCTTCCTCATTCCAGCCGTGCGGGCTGTGAAGAGCTTGTTTCTTGCTGGCTTTTGGCCCTTCTCGTTTGCCTTGAACAATGACACTAACCTGGCTTGTGCTTCTGGCCACTGTCGCTGCTCAGTGGTTCCGGGCAGCTCCCCAAAGGTGTCAAAAAACAGCACTTGCATTGAAATATTATCTTCAGATATGCTGAATTCTGAAAAGCTAGTGCAGATTTAACCTTGCTAATGCAACAACGCTGGAGCAGCTGCTTCAGCTAGATAGCTCCAAGTGGTTTAGAGAGCAACCTATTAAATCCCAGATAGGAAATTGGATGTTAATCATTGGAGAGCGATAAGGACAGGGCTCCTAATTCAACATCACTTTTCATACCGGAAAAAGAGCGAAAGGGACCCACCGTTTGAGGGCAAGGTGCAAATAAAATGTCGTCTGTATTTTCAGAGTGCATTTCAAAATCCTATGGGTTCAAAACAAGAAGAAACCCAGCAAACGTCCCTCATATCAGACACAGCTGTAGGAAGGAATCTCTCTGATTCATCTTTCCTCCCGCACGGGCCAGAAGACACGGCCCGGGTGTGCGGGAGGGTGCAGAAAGGGAGCAGAGGCCCCCAGCAGGGCTCCCCGCTGCTCCCGGAGCGCAGGAGCCATCGCTCCCCACTTCAGAGCCACGGCTGCGCAGCTCTTCAGCTGGTGTTTTCATGTCCACACAACCGAAAGCAGAGGGATGGCAAGCTGTTCTAGCGAAACAGCATCAGGGCTCTGCAACCAGCTTTTGACATTAGGCAGGCAGAAGACTAAATAATTATTTCACTGCCAGGCTCTTCTGGCCCAGATCTTTAATCATCATTTGAAGCTTGAACTAAGTCTCTGAGTGTTTCCTTCCAGCACAAGTTCCAGCCTGCGCTGCGCCTCCTGCCCGCCTGTCTGTAAGTCTCCCAGCGTTGTCTTGCCAGCGTTGATTTGGGAGAATTAACAGGGAGTCTGTTCCTTGCCTTTCCCATCACATCCATTCTTCCTCCCAAAGTGACGCTGCTGACAAGCCGCTGGTTCCAACATTGAAATGAGTTTCTCTGCTGAGAAGCAGCTTTGTAAAAGTAGCACCAGAAAGTCTGGCATTTGTTATCCGTCCTTAATGCTGTGCTCGGGTTTAAAGACATAAGTGAATGTTTTAAAAGTAATTTCCAGGGACGGGAAATAAGCTCCATTTGCATTCAGAAGGGACCCATCTAGGACTATGCAAAGAGGTGCTGTGCATCGCTGGTGGTAAGAGAGGCAAGACAAGACACTCTAATTACAGCTGAAATACAAACAGAAGTGTGCGTTGCTGTGACCTTTATCGTACACAGGCCCCACACAGCCCAGAGACCTCGCTGTCCGAGGCTTTTCATCAACATTAAAAGCCCCCCCACGATCTCCTTTCCTCCATCTCTCTTCATCGTTTGTTTTTCCATTCATCCCCTACCAGCAGGACACCGCATTATTTCCTAAGCCATCAAGACTGATTTTCAGATCTCCTAGTGAGAGTTTCTCAGTGCCTTTCCCTGCTTTGCCGATGACAGCTCTTGCGTAAGAAGCTCCTGATGGGTAGTAATTAATTAGAATCTCACACAGACAATTCGCTCTTCTTTTGTTTAGGATAATTAGTGAACAGAATGACACCTGCCAAAACCAAGCGGTTTTCCATCCACGAGGGTGCTGCCTGTTTCCAGTTTGGCTCTTCTTGAAAGGAAATTATTTTTGCGGGTCCTTTTGGTCTTCCTGGGGCTGGGCGCCAGCAGCGCAGCGCTCCATTGTGAGAGCCACAATGCTGCCACTGCGTCTTTGTCAACCGCAGCGTCCGGCCACTGGGTCAAGTGCTGAAATCTCAGCGGTTTATTGTTGCACGTCGGAGAAATCTCTGTGCCCACCAGGGCCTGTGGATTTCATTCAAGCCCTGACAAAATTAATTCCTGTTGTTTTCTCAGCAGAAGGAAGACCGGAGGAATGGGATCCTTCCTCTTACAGAAGTCCTCAGCAGAAACTTGCATTTTAATTCCTTTTTCTGCAATAGGGAACACATAAACCAGAATATCCACAGAAAAATCACAGGCCGGGTAACTACTGGAAGCGTTTATTGCTCGCTTCTGTATTTTTAAATCACCTCCTGATTGCAGCCCAGGGGCCTTCCTTGCCCCAGCAGCACATGGTCAACTTGGTGTCCACCAGGACCCCCGGGTCCCTCTCTGCAGAGCTGCTTTCCAGCCAGTTGGCACCCATCCTGTACTGGTGCTTGTGCTGGGCGTTCATTAGTCCCCAGTGGAGGACTTTGCATTGTTCTTGGTTGAACTCCATGAGGTTCCCGTCATTTCTCTGGCTCGTCCCGGCACGTCAGGTACTCCTCCATCCCCGAGACGGCAGACCAGGTTGTCCAAGGGCGCTGATGAACTCTTGCAGAGAAACATGGGGTGTCTTCTGCCCTGTGCAGATTTGGGGGCCAGTAGCTCACAGGCGGGCTAAAGGCTCTTAGAGTGTCCTATGAGGCTGGTGATTTTATTACAGACAAGTTTTGTGTTATTACCATAAAACACTGAGTCGGCACACTGAGATTTAACCGGACAGGACAGATCCCACCGGTGGCAGCCACAGAAAGGCAGAGCCCGTGTCCCAGAGAGCTGCAGGGATGCTGGACGAAGAGGTGGGGGGCCTTCTCTGCCCCCCAGCCCGCAGCGACCCCCGGAACAGAGAGCAAGTGGGCGACAGCGGGGCTTCGGCCGTGCACGGAGCGGCTGCGGGCGGGCAGGGGACGTTTCTTCTCCACTTCATGTCACCATCTCCCGGCCACCAGGTCCCCTGCGCAGGGCGGTGGTGGGAGCGAGCCATGGGCTGGATCCGCTCCCTCCTCTCGGTGGGAGGAGAGGGTGAGGTGCAGCTTGGTGGAACCACCTTCCAGCAAAGAGGAATGGAGGAAATGGAAGTACAGATTCTGCACAGATTCTGTGTGGAAAGGAGGGACAGAAATAGCCGTTCGTACCCGGCAGCTCGGCCCCAGCTGGTGCCCGCAGGATGATTTCCCAAACTTGCCAGGGGATGGAAACCTGCCTGAAAGGCAGTGACTACCCGCGTCCCCAGTTTCACCTGCAGGGCTTCTAAATATAAACCGCAGGAAGAAAGAAGGTTGTGCAGTGCCCGAGATCGCGCTCCTTACCCCCGGAAAGGCCACACAGCCTCCACAGCCACCATGCTCCTCCCCAGCCATCGGGCTCCGGCTGTATCCCGTGCTTCGCCGCCTCCCTACATTTGTCAGTGGGGATAACTTGTGTTAGTGACAGCGGGAGTTTACTGCAGTAGAACCAGAATAAAGCAGGATGAGAAACCCAACTGTATTCTATAGAATATTATTACTCAAAATATTAAAAAACCTATAAAATCACGCTCCAGAAGTGCAGCATACTGCAGTGTTACGGATCACCTTAGAAATCTTCAAAAATCAACACTCCTTCCCTAGCACAGGTATTGTTTGGGCTTTGGTTTGGTTGGTTGGTTGTTTTACAGAGACACATAAAAGGAGTGTGCCTGGTCTCCTCCTGCCCCCCTCCCCATCCATCCACTCCCGAGCTCCGAGCCGGCTCCCCGGGTGCTGGCCTGGGCAAGCGCAGAGGAGGGGGGGAGCTGTGGCTTCCAGTCCATTCCTAGGGAGCTGTCAGGGGGACAGTGGCTAGAAAAGAAATACCTGAAGAGGTATTTTTAACTCTTCTGTGTTTATTTAAAAGGAAAAAGACCAGCAGCCTGCAACAAACCAGCTATGAATTTCTTAGGAAAGAAACAACCTTCAGTGTCTCCATTGCTTGCTCCATCAGTCCCTCCTCCCCTAAAGCATCCAGCTGCAAATCCTGCTTCCACCACAGGACTTTTCCTTACACGTACAGCAAAAGTGACCCATTGATCACTTCCATGCTTCCCGGGGCAGAGAGGTGCCACCTGGGCTGCTCACGCCTGGCGTGTCTCCCCCCAGCTCTGTGGTGCCTGCAGGGACGAGACAGTTCCCGGGGGCAGACCCATCCATAAAGCAGGACTTCGCCACGCAGGGCACTCGCCCAGTCACGGGGCAAAGAAAGTCCCAGGGGCTTGTAAAGGAGAACCACTCGGGCTGGGGACATGGGGGCTCCTTCCCCACACAGCCCCACGCCATGGATCCTCAGGGAAGGGGAGATGGGGACAACCCAGCTCCCATGGGACTGGGTGGCTTTTCAGGGTGCCCGAGGGCTTCGTGTTGCCATTTCTGTTCCGAATCGGCCTGAACTCCACGACTGCGGGGCAGGGGCTGCTCACAGAGGCGCCTTTGTCCGCTTGCTCCAAATAACAACCTGCAGCGTCTCATCGCAGAACGTTTCACTAAAAGCAGGGAGGGAAATGCCAAAAAGCAGAGCAGACACCGAGCAGGCGACACGCGCTGTGCCAGCCGCAGTAACGAGGGAGGGAGCCGGTCAGGGACCAGGAATGTGCTCCTGACATCAGTTAGTCCCGCGAGTGCAGAGACGGATGGACCAGGCATGTGTGCGACCAACGAGCCAGATCATAGAACCACGGAATCATTTAGGTTGGAAAAGACCCTTCAGATCGGGTCAAAAGCGGGGACACCGGCCCCTGATTGCGCTGAGCTCTGCCCTGGGTCTGGCCACGCAACCATATGTCACACTTCGAGAGCCAGCCGATAGAAACGGCACGTGTCACACAGCAGCTCTGGCCTCTTCCAGGTTCTGGTAAACTGCAAAGCGAAACTAAAGATTTTCCCAATTTAAAAATCCAGGTCAGTGATGGAGTTCTCGAGTGGGAAATCCTGGGGGGGCTCCCACACTAGGCAAAGGCTCGCAAACACCTATTTAACACCAACAACAAAGAGTTTATTCACAAAATTAATAACAAAATTATTCCAACACTGTTGGAAAGTGGTGCTTCAAGTTACGCTCTCATCAGTGAGAAATAATTACTGTAAATGCTCCATAAGTAAAAGCCACGTACAGAAAAGAAATTCATCTGCAGTTTATGTGTGGGGAAAAGAAAACCCCAAGCCCCGTTTTGCTGCTTGGGCAGAGCCAGGGCTCAAAGACACAACAACAACCTACACGCGAACAAAATGTGAAAATTCTCACTGCTACAAACATCAATTGCAGGTTTTTTTTAAAAAAGAAGGGCATTTAGCTGTAGCTGCAAGTGCCATGTCAAAGGAATAATGACACATTTGATTAACTTGCTTAGATAAATGAGCTATAGTCCCGAGCACTTTTCAAAATTAATTTGCAAGAGCTTAATATTAGGGCTTAATACGTACGTCAGAAGCTGCAGACGGTTCCTCCGAATTGCTTGTCCAGTTTAAACTGAAAAGGCCTTTCCTGGTGGGTGTGGAGCCATGGCAAAAATAAATTACAATCTCTGCAAAATGAAGAAATTTACTGGGAATTAACACTGAATTATTTGTAGTAAAGGCATAGGTATATTTACGGGGAAGCATTAACAGTTTCACTATCGCAGAAACCACGTGGGGTTACTCCCGCAGCCAAGCCTGGGTTGATGGTGGCACCAGGACGCTCCGAAATGTGTTTCTCCAGTGTTTCTCCCCCCTCGCCGTGCCCAGGTCTCTCTCCAAGGCGTGTCTGGAGCCCAGGAGAGGCACCAAGTGTGGGCTCCTGACTCCGCTCTGCTCCAGTGGGCTCTGAGTGCGCAGTTCCTGAGTGTGAGCCTCTCCCTGGGCGGAATAGCTGTGCCCCTGGGCACCCGGCTCCGGGGAGACCTTAGAGCCCCTGCCAGTCCCTCAAGGGGCTCCAGGGAAGCTGGGATTTTTTACAAGGTCAGCTAGTGCTAGGATGAGGGGTAATGGCTTCAAACTGGAATAGGGGAGATTGAAACGAGATGCGAGACACAAATTCTTGGCTGTGAGGGGGGTGAGCCCCTGTCCCAGGGTGCCCAGAGAAGCTGTGGCTGCCCCATCCCTGGAGGGGTTCAAGGCCAGGTTGGACGGGGCTTGGAGCAGCCTGGGCTGGTGGGAGGTGTCCCTGCCCAGGACAGGGGGGGCACTGGGGGGGCTTTAAGGTCCCTTCCCACCCAAACCACTCTGTGATCCTATGATTCCACAATGGGGGGAAGCTCAGTGGTACCTCCTATTCCAGCCACAACAGCTCAGCTGTCAGGAAAAATTTTCCTTGGGAGATGAATACAGAAGCTCATTTCCCTCTGCAGTTGTTCAATTCTGATAACTTCAATTCTAAATGGGAAACAGCACATTTAAATTTCACTGGCTTTCACAAGAAATGTGCCTGAGAGGGGGTGTGCTTGACAATGTACATTCTGTACAGCGTTTAGAGTTCCTGCGTATTTAAAAAGTGCCATACCTGCTCTTCAGAGCCAACTCAAACTCCTACAGGCACAAGCAAAACTCCGTTATTGGGCTGGAGCGTGTCTCCAGTGCGTCAAAGGGGAACTGAGCCTCAGGTCTGCAGGGACCAAAAGCCAACCGCGGTAGGAAGCCCAGCTGCTGGCACAGGAGCCCACCCGCCGCTCCAGCCCTTCTCCCGACACAGCGCCAGGCGTGAAGCCACCAAGAGAAGGCAGGAGCGCCGTCTCCTTCCAGCTCCACAGGGAAAGCAACCCTCCAAAATGACCTTAGGAAACACCTCTCCCCAGGCACCGTGCCTGCCCAGCGCTGTCTCACCTAGGATAAGCAAAGGAGATTCTGCTCCTGCGTAAGGCTCCTGGATCGGCTGCCCCATGAAAGGAGGGGGCCACTGTAAACACGGAATAAAACACTTATCTCACCTGGCACGGGAAGTATTCTGAAGTTGTAGGGAAAAAAGAATGGTGAGAAAAGAACGCTCTTAATTTCCTCTCCCAAAGGCAGCTGCTGCCCGCGGGAGCGTCACCGGAGAGCAGGGCAGAGGCAGACGGCAGCAGATGGCAGGTTCAGGATATGCAGATTTTGGCTTTACGCAAGAGGGAGGGAAGGTGAAGAGCGGGATTGAATGTCCATTCGACAGGGATGAAAATGCCAGCCTGAGAGCCAGTTTTAAGGCAGTATTCATTGACTAAACTCGTCCAGCCGTGGTGAGCCCTTCACTGTGGGTCGGGACCTGAGTTTACCTGCACTATGAGAAACTCAGGGACTGGAGATGTGGTGAGGAGGTTGCTTCAGAAAAGGCACACCACCATTAAGGGATTAAATGGCTTGGTTCTACCATAGTCATACTTAAAATCTTTTCTTTTTGCTGAAGCAGAAGAGATCAGCTAATATTTACAGTATTTCTTACATTCAGAGCGGGGATTTTTGGACATACCCTATCAGCCTGTGTTTCTAGGAGCACCACATGCTGTGGCCATTAGGAAAAGACCACAACTGGGACGGCAGCGTCACCCAGGAGGAGAGAGTGGACCCCCAAAGGTCACAATATCGAGGTATCTACCAAATTCCATCGAGACGAGATGTTCTGCAGTACTTTTTTCACGCAGCAAGCCTCGAGCACGGCTGCGGGAATGCCAGGGAGTCCAGTGTGTGAACACTCTCCTGCCGTCAGCGCTGAGCCACGACGGGGTCCTGCATAATGAGGGACAGATGAATAACTCCGGTATTTCCCCACGTTCCCAGGAAAGCCTTCACTGGTTCACTCAGCTGATCGTTCCCAGGGTTAATGGTACTCCTGTCCTTACAGAGCTACTGGATGAGGACTTTGTATGGTATTCATTTCTTGAGAAAGGCGATCTTCAGCTGCAACTGATTAATTTTTCTGAACACTGTAATTAAAGAAATCCATTTATTATTCCACTCTACAGAGAACCGCGCTGCCCTTTCCACCTCCCAGCAGCATGGAGTTTCCACAGACGGGTGTGCTGCAGGGCACTGGGAGGGGAGTCTCCTCCAGAGAGGAGGCGACACAATTATACAGTGGCATCTGTCACAAAACCACGTCTCAACAGGTCACATTACCCCTGAAGCCCAGGCTAGCAAGAGGAGAAGGCTGATGTGCAGGAATCCAGCTTTTCCACCCCAAATTTAGGGGACCGATGTGGTGTTGGCTGGGGGGGTTGGTGGCGCAGCCACCTGCTCCAGCCTCGCCGCATCTTCAGACTCCACGGGATGTTGGACCCGGCGGACAAACCATCAGGATAGGCAGAATCCAGCACCCGAGTCCATCCTCGGGGCACTCTCAGGGCCCTGGAAGTTGTGCCACATCGTGCTGGCAGGAGTGAATTTCTTATTTCAGGTGAATTCTAAGTTTAGCATTCACCGGGCTGCTAATCACAGCTTTACTCCTGCAACCCTACAGGAACGTTTTCAAGACCTCAGGTTTGTCCCTGCAGCCTTCAATCACGCTTTCAAGTGACAAGGAGCTTTGGACACTTACACAAAACTTGTTTTAATTCCCCCCGCCATACATAGTATTTTTGAAACAAGTACATTACATTTGTGATATTCAACATCCAGAAACAGAGACACCCAGCAAGAGCCAGGTTAGCAGCTAGTTTGAGAAAAAGCAGTGGGGTTTTTTGGTAAAGCTTGTCTTAAATTCAAAGTGCAGATAAATGCTTGCTTTGGTCCCTTTTGCTCCACGGGGTTTCTTATCACCAATACATTAAGGTGTTTCCCCACCTCTCCCACCACCTACAAGTGCTGCTGGGGTCTGCCCTTCTGTTTTTAATTGCCTAAGTTTTACACAAATTTAGCTTTACACAATATATTCGTCTTTCTTAGCTCCTCAAAAATAGTTCCTTGAAAAGGCACGTATACAAAAATATTTACTAACTATGAAGTAGAAAAAATATATTTGGCTTGCAAATAAGTGTGGTTTTCTTTACCTGCTTATCCCAGACAATACAGCTGAGATGCAAGATGTAATTTTCCTCCCACCTCAAGGTTTTCAGCCGAGCGGAGCTGGGCTTGTGAAGGCAAACTGACCTCTCCAAGCCCGTACAGACAGCTTAGCTCACTGAAGATCAAAAATACAGGATCCTTGGATCAAATTACTGCCTTTTCTACCGGGGGATCTTAGGAAAGGGGTCTGGAAGAGATGTTAGTTTTATGGCAGTACCATTATTACTAGAATCTCATTTTCAACAACAAAAATATGGACATTTTACTTCCAAGTACAGAATTTTATCCAGATAACTCCCCACAATTAACACAGCCATGGGAATTTTGATTCTCTTCCTGCAGTACCGTAAGTCTTTAGCTATTGGAACCGTCACTTCTGCAGGGGGGGGGGTTGTACGTGTTCAGCACGTCTCTGACCTCACGTTTTCTCTTACAGCTCTTTGATGCTACTGCTGAATATTTTCAATTTACTTTTTTATAAAAGACACCCTGAAGAGCAGCTACATTTGCTGCCATTGGTCAGGGGCTCCCTTTCAACACCTGAAATACAGCGTCCCGACTGCTTTTTCATGTGGGCCATCTGTGTATTCACAGGCTCAATTTGACGCGGATGTCAGCTAAGCAATAAATGCATCATGGTTTTGGATTAAAAAAAAAACCTCTAAGAAAGACATTTGATATTTGTATTGTGCATCCATTTACCACCAGTCCAAGTGGACACGGATGCACCATAACCCGGCGGTCTTTCTGAGCGTCCAGGGGCTGCATCGCATCTAGGTCGACTCAGTCTGTAGCATTCAGTGTCCCAAATCATTCCCAGCAAAATGACATGTTCACGCTCTTCCCCCCCAAAACACCACACGTACATATTTCGAACTACATATTTGGTCACTCCTTTCTGTCTTGCCCTTGGGGTCTCCAAGCAAACCCTGAAACAAGAACAAGCTCTTTCAACACACAGTTTGCCGACGCGTTTGAAGAGAAGAGATACTTTACTCCTGACCACAGAGAAGAAACGTGTGTCTGGGTCTGCAGTGCCAACACACACACTGTGCTCAACCCTGTGGAAAACACAGTTGTGCTGGACAACAATAAATTGGAAGCAGCCCACTGGTACGGAACTGGGTACAATCCACATTGGGACTCTGAAGGGCCACTTAGTAAATGCATGAAGAAGGAGCTTTGGTGTGTGTGTTGCTTGGATCCTTCCCCACCCTTGAGGAACGTTTGGGAATCTCCACAGCAAGGCCTGCAAAAGCCCCAACTTCACCTCTCCCCAGCTGGAGGAAGAGTCTCTTATCTGCACTGGAAGGTGCTGCTGTGCTCTGACTGCAGACCAGCAATGTGGTGGCCATGTAGGTTCGTGGTAGCCAGCTGTGGCTACAGAGCTGCGGACGGCTCTGCCCTGGGGACAAGACCACAGCCCAGCACGGAGCCTGTGGACCGAGCGTCAGCAAAGGCAGCATCTGGATCATATCCCATCCTCTCACCTCGACGCCTACGGCACAGGGTCCAATTTCAAGTGCAGTTCTTCACGGGGGTGCTCAGACATACACCTAACAGGCACCAACAACAGATAATTTGGCAGCAATCAAATCTCTAAAGGAAGGCCTCGTATTTGAAAACTAAGTCAAGAAATAGAGTTTCTTCCTACTGAAATCCTGGCACTCAAATATAGAACCAGTAACCCAGCTTCAAAAGAGGAGAGCTCCCAAAAGAAGTCAGGAGAAGGAAAAACAGGGCAATGCAGCAACTCCTGAAAACCCAAGCATTAAGAGTATCAAATTATGGTGTGATGACTTGAGAGTCCTTCTCTGTGGTCTCTTGCACCTTGGCAGCAGTCACCTGAAACTGCGGCATGTAGGGCACGACAGCTTTATACTTAAGGCTACTTTGGATAAACGCATTTAAATTAGGAGGCGTATGCTGAAGAAACCCCCCATCTTTGAGTAGATCGATTGTATGGAGCTGACACATCACCCCGGAACTTTCTGTTAAAAAACTGTCATTTTCTCTTTTTTCCAGTGATGTTATCCCTAGGTAATACAGGCTCCGCTCAGGACTGTCTCCGTCTGTGAAAGTGTCATCCTGATCTGAAGGCTCTGAGAATCCCTCCGAAGAAATAAGGGAAAGGGACAGAGTCTTGCTGGGCTGCCGGCCAGGCGGATCAGGTAATAGGAGGAATGCTCTGTTTCCCACCTCCAAGGAGCTGCTTGAGAAGGTGCCTGTAACTAAGGAATCCTCAGCTAGGAAGCATCGATCAAAACAACTTCTTAGAGTCATTTTCTGTTCGTAAAGCCCACTTGATCCGGAGTTACTGAAAACTGTAGCATATTTAATATTGGACTGCCTTGTAATTTCTCTGCTGATTTGGTCATCGTGGGAGCTCTCGGAGAAGCTGCTACTATTGAAATGGCTGCTAGAGCAAGCAGAGTCATGTTCAGAGTCTTGAATTTTCGTAAACATGGAGTCAATTACTAAAAAGTCTTGTGTGTCTTCTTTTTTCAACGCTTTAGTAACACTGATGTCCTCCAGCACTATTTCTGGTTCCAGAAGAAGAGGCTCAAATGACATTGCTTCGCGGTGCTTGACAAAAAGATGCTCAAAAGTTTCAGGCTAGAAGAAAAGATATATTTTAATGCTCATCTATTACTTAATAGTTTTATTTCAGTACGAAGCTACTGCTTTTAAGAATCACAGACAAAGCCCCCACAGTTTTAGTAGGAGTATATAGTTGAAAATCCTCTAAAACCTATTTCCTCTTTTCTTTATGTCTGTGTGTGGAGGAAGATTGAGGAACAAGAGAAAGAAGTGCTGCAAAGCAAGCGCTCTGAAGTGCTCAGTGCTGCAGCCAAGACAGCGTACCCTTCAAGCTGAAAAGCAGCATTTGAATGGTCCCATTCATTTCAACATTAATAAACATGCACATATTGTTAAAAAACACACAAGTGCTTTGCCAGACAAAGGTCTTATACCCTTAGATTTCCTTGGCTTTTTATTTAGTTCATATAAACAATAGGGTTAATCACTTACACATCAACTAAAGTAACTTTCCCTACTAGGATTTTATTATTTAGCATCAAATTCAGCCTTTCCATGGTATTTTTAAAGCACTCCCATCTGAAAGCAGCATTATGTTTGAACTGCATGAAGAGAAACACACATTTATTTTGGAGAAATGTCTGCCTTACTACTACCTAATATATGCATGTAAATTATACAACAGCATGAACTGACAGCAAAACAGGAACTCCTAGCTACAAAGGAAAATTCACTTGAAAAACATGTATTTCCTAATGAATTCATGACAAAACAAATAGATAAAAACAGATTTTGTGTATATTAGCAAAGCATATTTTATGGCAGGAAAGCTGCCAAAACAACTAGGAACATGTCAAAACACTGCGACTAGTATACAATTATAGCAAAGAGTAAACTAACTGGCATATCTTAGGCTGGTACTTAAGTCCAGACCAGCTACAGCAACACCTGTGCCCTCGCCTGGCAGAGCTGGTTTCCAACTGCTTTGGTGCCTGCCCCACACAACTCCATCCCTTTCCCACACTGAGACCAACCTGTGCGCTGGAATCTCTACATCAAGCCATAATAATCATAATTTATATTGCCTGGTGAAAGCTGTCTATGCCTGAAGGAGAGAGGAAGACAGGCCCTGCTGTGCCAAAGCAGACTAACCATCCACTCAGCATACATTGCCCGCAGCAGCATCTTCAAATGGGAGACACGTATTATGAGGAATCTTTTGAACAACCAAAAAAACCATGCTTCCTCCTGATACACCTGCCCTCCTACAACCGGCAGCTGGTTTACTCCAAGCAGAGACGGTTTATGTTCCTTCCAGACTCTGCATATGGGTACCTCAGAATGCATACAGATAATATTGCCTGCAAACATGAAATACATCACATGCAAAGACAGGTACGTCGTTTGGCAAAGGCCACCATCTGTCAGCTCAGACACATCACTTATTAAAACATGTCAGATAGTTAATCAAATACAATGCATAATCCAACGTTCTGAGAAAACCTAAAACCGTAGAACCTCAGCAACGACAGAGCAAGCTGGGTGAATGGTGCTGTATTTCCACAGTATAAACAGGTCTGGTATAATTTGGGCAGAAACTGTGTTAAACAACAACTAGTTCCATAAAACTCAAGAGCAGCGTCATAATCTCAGGTCACCAGCTCCCAAAATCTGCTGACCAGATGGAATAAGATCCAAACAAACAAGGAATTTCAAGCAATGTTGTATTTTGCTCTCCTGTTCAGTCTAGGTTTTGAGTTGTATTTGTCTCATACATGAGTCCTTGCAAGACTGATATTAAATTTCCCTGTAAAATATTTGTAGTTGTGCTTAAGTAATTTCTTCAACATTAGGTCCTAAAGCTTCTTTATTTTTCTTTACTATTTTATTGAGCAAATAAGAGGAACTGTTTTGATTTTGACATTATGCAGACATATAAAGGCTTGCAAGACAGCGTCTAGATACAAGACTTGCCTTTTTTAGATTATGTTTTTAACCTCTTGCTGCTGTGAGCAATACAATCAGGATAAAACAATACTCTCTAAATGCAGTTCTGGAGTACCAAATACCAAATGTGCTACACTGAATATACAAAGTAATGATCAGATGTGGACTCAAGGATTTAATGTTGATATGTAGCAGGAACAAGAGAGAAGTTCTACATCCAGCGCCTTCAGAAAGACATCAGAACTTCCCAGTAGTGGTATATCTCCTATTTATGTGATCAATGCTTATTACAACTACGGAAAAATACCACACGCATACTGTATACTGCTTTTTCTACTGGAAATTCCATGCGCATGTACAAAACGGGATCTGGCCCCAAACACACGGTTTCAAAGAACTTGTTCTGGCCCTGGACACCCATGAGGTGAGCGAGAGATGATCATGCTGATCTGAGGACAGGCACTGTGCCTTCAGTGCCATTAACGTTAAGCAACACTTTCCAGTAAGATTAGTACAACGTACCGAAGAGGCATGCTTTCGACTGCATAACAAGCTGTCAAAAATCATGTCAGCCTTCAATATCTTTCATACTTGCATGCATCGTTTCTTTGCTGTTAATTATGGAATAAGGCATATGAATATGGAGCAGTTTCAGCAGGTGTCAGCTTTATCCTCCTCTCCTAGTTCAGACTTCATCAACCTTAACACACTATTTCAGCTCTACCAGTCGGTGAGGAGAATCGTTTCCATCTTGCTAAATCCAACCTGCAAACTTCACGCACCTCTGCAATCGGGGACAGTGAGGACCATCACGAGCTCCTTTTGCTACAGATGAAAAGATTAAATAGACAAATAGGGGTGCACCGATGCAAATGATATTCCTGCAACTAACAGCTATTCCAAGAGCCCAGCCCTTCCCAGGATGCAGCCATGGAAGCAGACACATCAGACTGTCTGGGATTTCATAACCTGCGCAAGTAAAATACTTATATTTCTCGAGCAGGCCAGAGGCTCTGCTAACGCCAGCTGATGTGGCTGCTGCCACGAGGCTGGAGAACACCCTCTCTTCCCTCCGTCCGACCACAACCGCATCTTCCCCAACAGAAGGATTCCCAGGAGCTTCATTTAGCATTAAAACACACCACATGGTGTGCCAGAGAAGTAAGCACTTCAGCACATTAAAAAGCCACAAGAAATTATAAGCAAAAAAGTAAGCAGAAACTGCCCTAACACCACCAAAATCAGATTTTCCTTGAGGAGGTCTGGCTTGTTTTTTTTCAAACACAGATCTAATGTTAGTGATTATTAATGTCTGAATATTTAAATAGCAAATGAAGAAGCCATAAGTAACACGCATGTTGCTATTTTCAGGAAAAAGCAAGCAAGTAAGCAAACAAAAAACCAGTAAGGCCCAGCACACGCACAGTTTCTGCATTCTCTGAGCTGCTGCTGCACCCAAATGCCTATAAAAAGTTCAAAAGAACCATAATGGGACAAACCAAGTACTTGAGCAAACAAGAGATTTGACCACTTTGATGTGCCTGGAGTCAGTGGAAACTCCCAAGGTAGCTCTCAATTAGAACAAATACTCAATTAGAATAAAAAAAACCACTTTCAAGTGAAGCCAGTAACTGGCCAGATCTTGCACTCAAGCTGCATAAATCCCAAACCAGTTTGATGTCTCCGCTTCCACAGCTGTATCCTGGGGAGGGCTGGGTTCTTTCTACTCCCTTTGAAAGCCAGGACTTGAAAGGATTCAGCCCTTTGCCAGTCACAGCCGTAGTCAGGCGGGCAGTAAACAAGAGTTAAAAACTGCCAAATCGAGAGTAAGAGCTTCTGCCTGTGCAAGTGACAAACCGTGTTTTGGTCTGTAATATGCCACTTGCTCCTAATTTTTGTGAGGGCATTTTAGGTTTTTGACAGAGCTACTTCTAGGATTCGTCATATTTAAACAAAACAGCATTGCATTGTATCTGTGCTTCCTGTCTCCTGAATATTAATAGAAAAATCTTCTAACAATTTTGTATAGGAAGCCTGGGAGCTGGCCCAGTGGTTCAGCGGGCAGTGACCATGATTAGACTTCAAAGAATGTCCATTCTCTGTTTAAATGAAATGAAATAAAAGATGAGAAAACAAACCTTCACTAGGAACACAAATTAAATATGTGAAAAATATTTTGCTGTTAGATGATCTTTCTTTTAGAAATAAAAGCCCTGAAGATTATGAGATTATAGATTATTGTCTCAGTGATTACATGCTGTCTTGGGATCATAAGAAGCTTTATCTGCTGGTGCACACCAGCTACGGCCACGTAAAGTCTCTTACTTGTCACAGCTCATCATCTCGCAGCTCCCGATTCACATGCCGAAGGGAGAGGCAGTTTACCCCAGCAAAAAATTTGGCCTTTGATAAACACATGCGAGGCACATAAACATCACACCTATGAGATTCTGCAACTGGTTTACTGATTGCCTGGAAATGTAAACACCTCCTACAGTCCAAAGGGATGCTGGTCTCTGGTCCTGTCCCATTTCCAGATATTAGAACCGCTGAGAGAACCGCTGTATCGCTAACTTCAGAGGCTGCACGGTGCTTCGCTCAGTAATTCAGGTGGGGACTGGTCTAACCAACAGGCAGAGTTCAGCACTGAGCAAACAGCAGCCAGACCCACGGGGTGGGGGAAGAAGCATCACCAGGGACATACACACCTTCTGAAAATTAACTTCTTGCGCCCAGGAGCAATTCTTGGGGTTTGGAACCTCTTCCCAAAACAGTTTCTTCATTCTGAAATATTAAGGAAATTCTGGAGTTGGTACTGTTCTCCTAGGTTCTGTACTGCTCTCCTTCACCTTTGCTATGCCAGAGAAGGAATCTCTACAATTTTATTTATCCAGAACACTATGACAATGAAACAATCATTTTAGATATTATAGATGGCCAAAATTTAATAGGAAAAATAAAGAAATAAAGAAGTGACATAGCAGGTGGCAGTTTTGCAAAATATAAAAGGTACAGGCAGTCTTTGCTGAATATGACCTGACCCACCTTCCACAAAACCCAGAGGGATTTCTTCTCTATTGGCTTTTACTTCAAACCTTAGTTTGTGATAACAATTAAATACGGAACTCAGAGCGCTTTACAAATTCCAAGCACGTGTCACTCACTAACTTGCCCACAAATCACTCTGCAAAAGTAAGGAGTACGTGGTACAGGCTGAAGTGTTGCTTCCCAGTGAAAACGAAGAGCGCTGATCATCCCCTTACCGCAAGGACACCAGACCCAAAAGGGCAATGGACTGACTTGTACACAGTAACAAACCCGTGCACTCAAGACATTTATTCTTGGCGCCGTATACCAGAGAGTCCACTGCCTTTCAGTACAGTACATCAAATATACAATAAAAATCATTCCTAACTTTCCACAGAAAGACCCTGCCCACCAGTTCAGCAGACAGGCACCGTCTAAGCTGTGGCCTCTTCTTCTAAAGGCCACCTGGGACTTCCATATGACAATGACCAACTCACCTTTGGTGCGAAACCAGCAATGCTCCAAGCAACAAAACTGAGGTTGAAATAATTATTGGCAGAGCCACATAGAGGCTGGCATTATTCTCATTTTCATATCCACCTGGAAATAAAAGGAATTCAGATAATAAAGCAAGTAAAATAATTTGTCTGTGAACAAATAGTTTGCAATAGGGAAATAACAAACAGAAACAACAGCTTAAACACACAAAAACCTGATAAAAAGTTTTATTGGACATCAACAAACCTTTACCTGGAGAACAATTAGACAAAAAAGAAGGAATTATTTTAAATACTGAGGTGACTCCTCCCTCCATCCCTGTTGGAGGTGCCCACTGCTCCCTTGCTATTAAGAAATCAGAGCACATGAAATGAGAGAATATTCCACAACCGGAGAATGAAGAATCCCCACAGGGACCTGGGATCTCAGCTGTTAAGTTAGACGTATAGGAATTCAGGTCCCTCGCTCAACTAATCCCACAAAGTTTTCAAATTAAAGCAACTGAAGTCTAGATCACTGTTTATAGTTATATTACGATTACTTTATCACTGACATTTTTTTCTGGTAAGATACAGGCTGCTCCTGCATTTGAAGTTTACTTTTACAAGCTCCTATTTCATAAACAACATGGAGAAAGATCCTCAAAGTCACCTTTGGTAAACTGATCCGTTGCTCTGGATTTGCCAACCCCTCCGGCAAACACAGGGTACAGGCTGAACTGGTACTTCTCAATCAGAATAAAGTGATCTGGAAAGAGGAAATCGGCCTTTTGAATCAAAACTATTACCCTCCTTTTAAACAATTACCTCCACAGAGGATCTGGTCACATATTAGAGTTCAGATCAGCCCAGAGAGGGGAATAATGAAAGCCATTTTTTACAGATACATACTTTAACATCAGAAGATTAAAACTATTAATCTATACTGGATAAGATAGCATTATTCTGTTATGGAATTAACACCTTTATGGAGCTATTGTAAAAATTTCTAAGATTAAAACTAAAATGCAAATGGCATTCACATATTAACTGAGATAATTAGCTGGTGTACTCAATATTCCAGAACTAATTTTATTGCATTGCCAAAAACCGAACACACTCCTGAGCTTCATTCTGTGTTAACCTGATTATTAATGCAACAGTCAATCCTTTACAGTCGGTCCTCTAATGATAATCAAGAATTGCTCTACTGGTTCTCACCATAAAAGCCATCAGAAACAGAGAGGGGGAGCAGAAATCAACCCGACAGGTCAGTAACACTACATTTTTCTGTTCCATAACAATTACCATAATGGATTATATTTTCAAGTGCACACTCACCATAAATATAATATTTACTAATATTTGGAGGAACTCGCACCCATTTCATCTCCTCTTCTTTGTTAAGGTTCTTCCATTCAATAATAAAAGATGTTATCACGTATATGTGAGGCGAAAGCGTCCAAACCAGTATCACACAAGTGCTGTTCACTGGGTAAGCGCTAAGCGACTGCACAACACTCACTGGCAGAACAAGGGAAAAACAGTCATGAATGACATGAGCTCGGAGGTGAGAGCTGGGTCAGCAGGAGAGGTGTACACTATAAACTACACGCACACAAATAACTGTTACGGTTTCAGCACTTTATCATTTACTTGCTTAATTATCTCCTATACAATAAAGCCTGTTCTTTTGTTCACACAGGCACATGTATTTCTCCTCAAGCCAGCAAAGCTTGGTTTACACCAACTAGTCCCAAACACTAAATAGATCAAGTTTCTTACCAGATATCAAACAAATATCTTCATTCTCACATGAACCTCCCTTATTATCACCCCTTAACTAAAAAATAACAACTACTAACCGTCAATATTTAGCTAGTAAAGCACACACCGAGACCCTTATAAGCTAAATCCTATTCAATCTCTCCAAGTAATACACCAAGATAACAATCCAGTCGGACAAACGCTTCCCATTACATCTGCTTCCAACTATAGGGTTTGCAGAATAAGCTTATACACAATATTAGAAATATTTTTATCCATAAAAATGCTTTAAAAATTGCATTACAGCAGTAAAGTTCCAAGAAGACACAGTACTAATGCTTCCACAGCATGTATTTGCGTATGAATGTTAAATAAATGAAGTATGCAAAAGCAATGGGCTTTATTTTATTAATAAAGCAGAACACAGCCGAATCAATGAAGCAGCCACTTAGGAAGTAAAGCCAAACCTCTGTAAACTGTGTACCCTGGCAGCCCGTCAGGTGAGCAGCCAGAGGAACAAGACCATATTTCATTTTGGAAACAACAAAACATTCCCTAGCAGGAATGCTGGGTGTTCCCAAGACAAAATAGATGAAAGATCAGTTCTACAGTAAGGTTTTATTTTTCTTTGATTAATTACTTCATATTCCGTCAGTGGAGGGAAAAAAGCCCAGTTAAAGACAACTCTTTTCCCAAACAAAGCATCATTAAGATTTTCATAAGACAGAATTTTCATTTTTCAAATAGCTCTGTTGGTGAGACACAGAATCTGTTTCCCATATACAGCTGAATGCATCATCATAAAACATTTTTTATTCTAACAAAGAGAATTTTATTACAAAAAAAAAAGAAGGCTTTGTCCAAAAAGCATCATAAGGATTCCTATAATTTTCCACATCTCAGAATGGTTACTAATCGGTGCTCTTACCTGTGCTCATTTGCTGGGATAGAGTTAAATTAAAATTAATTGAAGAAACTCCAATTGAATTCATGGCTAAAACTGTAATGGTATGTGTGTCTTCAGTCCATGGAAAGGAACAGGTAGTGCCATTATCAACATATTCTGACCACGTGGTGTTTCCTGATGTCTGATGCTTTATAACGTACCGGCTCACACTGCACAGTGAGTGATTCTTCATCAGTGGCTGCAGCAAACATTGGCATTAATTAATTTCCCAGTCTTTGATTTCAAAAGCGAATGTTATTTGGGCAGAAGGCACTGTTCCAACATTAAGAAAACATGACCCAATAAGGATCTATAGATTGGCTACTGCCCTTTTAGCACTGTAGTCCATTTAAAGCCTTAAATTCTTCTGTCTCCGAGAGCTGCCACGCTGACTTGCCAAGGGAAGGCAGTGGGGGGACAAGGAAATACAAACTCTCAGGCTCCTCTAGTAACTCACTGGTTTATGTCAGTATTTTTCAGGACTGAAAAATCAGAACAGATGACTTTGCATACTAAGCAGGGGCAAACAGGAGTGGGCAGTCACTGATGTACTTTCTTTTCTCTGTCCTGCATTAACCTTCTAACGCAGCTTTGCCCAGTTTACAGACAGATCCAGGGGTGTTTACATGGGCAGCTGCCGAGGAGTCAGTGGCACATTCTGCTCAGAGATCTTGGTCAGCAGAACTTGGCAGCTGAAGAATGCACCTCATTATAACTTACTGTCCTTGATTCCATGTTAATCTTTTTCCTGAGTATTAGAACAAATGGCATTTTAAGTCTCTGTTTCATAGCATTTGTATAACTAATACGGAAAGGGTAGGCTGACATGAACACGTCATAGAGCACTGACACTTCATCTGCGTTAGTGCTACCAAAGTATATCCCTGAAATACTAGTAACTAGTGTGGAAAGGCCTTATGTGTACTCTCACGAACAATGAGGATTCTATCCTTGAATTTATCAATCATGAGCTAATGAAAAGAACTCCTAATCAAGGAGGCAAGTATTGTACCATTCTCGAGGAAGCACATCGCGCATAAGGACCTTGAGGATGGTACTAATCTACACGTTTTGAGAAGTTTAGCCAACTTGGCAGGAAAGTGAAAAGTCTTAGTGTCCTAAGCTGAACTACCTTCATTATAATACTAAAAAATCACACCCATAGGTCAAGAAGACCCTTTCCCAGGTGAAGACCTTTCCCTTGAGCATGCGTGGGAGCTAGAACCTGATGGTATAATCATATGGAAATTACTAACCAATCAAATACAGGTAGGAGGTACTAACATTACAATAATGTAAACCGTACAAAAATCACGTGGAGAGTTCTGATGGGTGTGCATGATAGGAGGAGATATCCCCCATGTAACCAGCGCCATAAACAGACTAACTCTGGCTTTCTAAGCTATAAACCTGGTTTAGAGCATGATAGTTTCGTTATGGATTTTGGTAGCATTAGTACAAGTCAGACATCAGGCCTGGTCTCCGCACAAAGGCAAGGAAGCTTGCAGCCTGCTGACTGAGCAAAGAAGGCAGAACCATCCCACCTGGTGTCACGGTACTACAACCAATATTCACCAGCAACCTCTACTTGCCTCTAGTATGAGCCAAGCAAGAGGCAGTAACTCAAAAGTCAAATCCGACGTGTCTTGCCTACATAGTCCCAGAAACAACGATTGCTTGTGCTTATCATACTCCCTTTTTGGCAATTCTACCAATGTTTTTTGGATCAAAGTGGAAGATCAAAATGTAACTGTTCTCACCTTCCACAGGAGCGTAACATTCTTCTGCCTCCTTGCTGGATCTTCAATAATAATTCTCCAAAATTCAGGGCCTTGTAAGGGAGCTGCAAGATTACAGAGTTTTGAAAGAACAGTGGCACACCTCAGTCTGAAACTGGACAGACCATCAGAGCGCATTTTGAAAGCACATGTACCTTTGATATCTTTTACAAGCGTATAGGCTGATCTGCTCCAGTTGCTCCAGTATCCTGAGCCATCCAGTTCTCTGCACCGGACCTGAACAACATACTCGACGCAAAGTTTCTGAACTGTTATCACAGCTGATCTTGGTGCATTTGAGACTTCATAAAGCTGTAACAGAAGTCAAAACATTTAGAGTAAGAACAAAAGGCTGTTTAGGCATCTGTCAAAGTCAAAATTCCTGAAAATTAATCCAATGAGAAGGTAGCCTAATCAGTAATTTTCCTTTAGATAATGCAAATGCTTATAACTGTGATTCACTGCATGCCACAAATTCCTCAAAAACCAGCCAACACACTAAATGACAACACTGCAACAATTCATGCTTCAAAAAGACAGTACCTCCCATGTAATTTCTTTCCTGTTCACAGCATATCGAATCTGAAATTTAAGATCATTGTTTGTAAATACCGGGTTTGTCCAGCTCACATTCAGCAGTCCAACATTCCTGGTGATTTCTGCTTTAACGTTGGAGGGAGGAAGCGGCTTCACTAGAAAATAGAAAGAAAAGAAAAAAACCCCGACTGTAAGGTCTGCACTGACTTTGCACTGACAAAGCAATGTTTGTCTAATGGAAAATTCATTCAAATTTTGATCAAAACTAAAAATCACCAAAAAAAGTTGAAATATCAAAATCAAAGTTTCTTACAGAACACACATTTTTTAATTTTAAAAAAAAAAGCCATGGGCAAGTTTCAGTACATTTCATTTTAATTTAAACCACAAGAGCTTATACTGGTGCTAGCGCCTGGCATCTCCCCTGGTACAAACAGCAAGCAGCGTACCCTTGCAGCAATGGGGTGCACCACTGTGGGAAGTAGTGGCACACATGACCCAGAAAGGCAGCTCCTACAAAGGACAGTGNCTCTGTTTCATAGCATTTGTATAACTAATACGGAAAGGGTAGGCTGACATGAACACGTCATAGAGCACTGACACTTCATCTGCGTTAGTGCTACCAAAGTATATCCCTGAAATACTAGTAACTAGTGTGGAAAGGCCTTATGTGTACTCTCACGAACAATGAGGATTCTATCCTTGAATTTATCAATCATGAGCTAATGAAAAGAACTCCTAATCAAGGAGGCAAGTATTGTACCATTCTCGAGGAAGCACATCGCGCATAAGGACCTTGAGGATGGTACTAATCTACACGTTTTGAGAAGTTCAGCCAACTTGGCAGGAAAGTGAAAAGTCTTAGTGTCCTAAGCTGAACTACCTTCATTATAATACTAAAAAATCACACCCATAGGTCAAGAAGACCCTTTCCCAGGTGAAGACCTTTCCCTTGAGCATGCGTGGGAGCTAGAACCTGATGGTATAATCATATGGAAATTACTAACCAATCAAATACAGGTAGGAGGTACTAACATTACAATAATGTAAACCGTACAAAAATCACGTGGAGAGTTCTGATGGGTGTGCATGATAGGAGGAGATATCCCCCATGTAACCAGCGCCATAAACAGACTAACTCTGGCTTTCTAAGCTATAAACCTGGTTTAGAGCATGATAGTTTCGTTATGGATTTTGGTAGCATTAGTACAAGTCAGACATCAGGCCTGGTCTCCGCACAAAGGCAAGGAAGCTTGCAGCCTGCTGACTGAGCAAAGAAGGCAGAACCATCCCACCTGGTGTCACGGTACTACAACCAATATTCACCAGCAACCTCTACTTGCCTCTAGTATGAGCCAAGCAAGAGGCAGTAACTCAAAAGTCAAATCCGACGTGTCTTGCCTACATAGTCCCAGAAACAACGATTGCTTGTGCTTATCATACTCCCTTTTTGGCAATTCTACCAATGTTTTTTGGATCAAAGTGGAAGATCAAAATGTAACTGTTCTCACCTTCCACAGGAGCGTAACATTCTTCTGCCTCCTTGCTGGATCTTCAATAATAATTCTCCAAAATTCAGGGCCTTGTAAGGGAGCTGCAAGATTACAGAGTTTTGAAAGAACAGTGGCACACCTCAGTCTGAAACTGGACAGACCATCAGAGCGCATTTTGAAAGCACATGTACCTTTGATATCTTTTACAAGCGTATAGGCTGATCTGCTCCAGTTGCTCCAGTATCCTGAGCCATCCAGTTCTCTGCACCGGACCTGAACAACATACTCGACGCAAAGTTTCTGAACTGTTATCACAGCTGATCTTGGTGCATTTGAGACTTCATAAAGCTGTAACAGAAGTCAAAACATTTAGAGTAAGAACAAAAGGCTGTTTAGGCATCTGTCAAAGTCAAAATTCCTGAAAATTAATCCAATGAGAAGGTAGCCTAATCAGTAATTTTCCTTTAGATAATGCAAATGCTTATAACTGTGATTCACTGCATGCCACAAATTCCTCAAAAACCAGCCAACACACTAAATGACAACACTGCAACAATTCATGCTTCAAAAAGACAGTACCTCCCATGTAATTTCTTTCCTGTTCACAGCATATCGAATCTGAAATTTAAGATCATTGTTTGTAAATACCGGGTTTGTCCAGCTCACATTCAGCAGTCCAACATTCCTGGTGATTTCTGCTTTAACGTTGGAGGGAGGAAGCGGCTTCACTAGAAAATAGAAAGAAAAGAAAAAAACCCCGACTGTAAGGTCTGCACTGACTTTGCACTGACAAAGCAATGTTTGTCTAATGGAAAATTCATTCAAATTTTGATCAAAACTAAAAATCACCAAAAAAAGTTGAAATATCAAAATCAAAGTTTCTTACAGAACACACATTTTTTAATTTAAAAAAAAAAAGCCATGGGCAAGTTTCAGTACATTTCATTTTAATTTAAACCACAAGAGCTTATACTGGTGCTAGCGCCTGGCATCTCCCCTGGTACAAACAGCAAGCAGCGTACCCTGGCAGCAATGGGGTGCACCACTGTGGGAAGTAGTGGCACACATGACCCAGAAAGGCAGCTCCTACAAAGGACAGTGACAGGCATTATGCAATGATTAATGGAAATATTATGCTAAGTTTTTATTTTACTAATAGGAAATTCCACCAACATTGAGCTTCTTCAGCAGTCTGAACCCTAATGTTACAAAGCTCTAGTTTGTAAATAAAGCAAAGTTAGAATAAACTCATTTTGACTAAATAGATGGTAAGTGAGGGGATAACAACAACAACAAAAATGAAATAAGCTTTAAATTATGGGTGGTGCTAGAATGAGTAGGTTTTGTTTTACTATGATACAGAGCACCTTCCATCCAGTGTAGGTCAATTCTATTCATTGCTTTATATTTAAAGTGATAATGCGAATAACCAGGCTTCTAAAGTTCTGCTAGAATTCCTCACTGGGCAGTATCGTGTAAAGCCAACCTTTCCCTAAGAAAGCACAGCCAACTGCGAGCAGAGCCGTGTCCAACACAGACTGACGCTACAGCTGCCATGCTGACAAGGTGCCAGGATCTCTTGGCAAATTGTCTAAGCAGCAGAAGTGCAGGATCCCTACCCGCCATCCCTCCCACTGCCCTCCTTTCTGACACCCAAGGCTCCCAATACTTCTCTGATAATCAGCAAACTTGCTCATCAAAAAGGCACGAACAGCTCTCTTTGAACGATACAAGAGCAGCCTGGAAAACCACAAGGCCACCAAATTAATATTAATAACTTTAATAATAATTCCCATACCCTACTTGGTCATAATGCACTGAACTTTGCTTTTCCTTGCCAGGATATTCATTTTTGCTTACTGTACTTAAACTTTGAAATGCAAAGGATAGTTTGGTTTAGTTTATATTCTCTGTGTGCATGCTGCCCTGCACACAGATGTATTTTATTATTTCACTTTATTTCATGTAGCACTTCCAAGGTCTAGCTACCATGTTTTCTCTCTACATATGTTCACATTTGTGTCCAAGAATACACAGTCCAATGAACACTCTGAGTCATAGACCGGATAATAAAATGAGCTTTGCACATTTTGCAGTGTTTGAAAACACTGGCTCTTCTTGCCTCTTGCTTTGATACAAATTTAAGTGAGTGCTCCATGTCACAACAGAAACTTTGCAAAAACATGAACAGTCTCTATGATTGCAAACAAATCTGTGTGTAAGTAATACATATAGCGCTACACTGTAATACATATAGTGCTGCACTGTATCAGGTATAAGTTTAACAACTCATCAAAGACTCCAGGAAAACTAGATAACCAAGAACCTTAAAAATGCTTTTTTTAAATACCATACTTGCATTTTCTGTAGATACCTTTGCAAAACACCTGAGAGGTTAAACGTGCAAAACTGCAAGTTTCATTTTATAGGTATTAGCTGCAGTTACAATGCGCTCCTGTGCCAAGCAAAATGTATGGAAATAACATTTAATCCAATGTCTTTTAGAAGGCAATATCAAAACCCTTATGTTGTTATGTTCTTTCCACAATCCGATTTATTTAAAATGCTATGAAGAAGTACTTTACCTACAGCATATAAGGAATGAAATCCAAGGTCACAAGTGAAGAAAGACGTGCACGAATCTTGACCTACCCACATCTGCTGGAACGACACAAGTTGGTGAGGATTCAAGTGTTCCTAGTAAGTGCTTAAACTCTATCCACATGGTATATCCAGATAAAAGAAAAATAGGCTGAAACATGCACTCGTAAGAATGATTCTTCTGTAAACGGCATTCTTTCACCTCTGATTTTGGAGAAGTACTTGGAAAATCAGAACAATAAATTCTGCTCCTTAAAAGAGGGGAAAAAAACATTCAGTTAATACACTGCAACTATAAGCTGCTCATGGCATCAGTAAAATAGATTTCTGAAGGAGATTAAAATGAATGGCGCCACTGGAACCATCTGGGGTTTTTTGATGATTGTTTGGGCAGATCTTGAACTTGAGTCTGCACTAAATGGGCAAATAACACTACGGTGTTACTCCTTAAAGCTTTGGCTCTTAGCCTTAAGAAGCAGGACCATGGAAGGCTCTCCCTAGTGCAAAATCTCTTGATAACACCTTAACCACAGAAAGAAACAGGTATGACAAGAGCAGGCATCTCCTAATACTCATAAATCCTGTTACTTGAGTGGTACGTATTAGCAATAAACACAGCAAGGCAGGTGTCCAGCCAAGAATTTATTCCAGCCAGGAATATGACTTTCAAAATATCAACTGGCGTACAGGGGAAAGCTGCCACGTGGACGAATGGGACATGCACCGTGAAGTCTCCAGGAGATGGAAAGTATCAGTTCTGGAGGGTGGTATTAAAATCCCACATACAAGTTAGTATCGCATCTGGCAACAGAAGAGAGGAGACCTGGACTCGGGATAAAATGACACTGGACATCTTATAGGTGATGGAAAGTTTTCCAATTTCTCATAATTTCTGCTAGGCTTGTGCACAGCTCAGACTTGTGGTGGCCACATAGGGTACTAGTTATTCAACTGAACCACAAAAGTTACGCTTAGCTGAATCTCTCCTCTTCCTGTCAACATAAAAAACACTGATTAAACTTGTGCTTTGAAGGTTTAGCTTAGCATTCTCTGTTTTTCCAGCATGATCATTTCTGCGCTGTTTCTGTTGGCAGCGCTGACTCTAGAGGAAGATGAAGTAACAACCCAACCAAAACAAAACACCGACAGCAAAGCTATCACACCACGTTACTGGAGAGCATTGGATTTCATCTGCAAAATGTAATTGCATCAGTAACTAAGAACAATAGCTGTGTGCTCCCGGAAAACCCAACGCGCCTGATGTCAATACACATCTAACTTCCAACTTTCATGCTGAGGACTTGTCTATGTCTAAGCAACTCCAATGTATATATGGTGCCTCTTACAATTAAGCTTGGGCAATTAAAAAACCCCAACCATTTCATTTGGTTTCAAGCTTGTGAACATTCAAGTTCTTTCTGTATTTTTGTTCCCAATATGCAACAGAATCTTATGCAAATGATACTGGTGTCTTCAAAACTATAAATTTTTAAACGTCTTATACTTCAACTTTTTGGTAGTGACTGCATTCCTGTGGTCCCCCGTGATATATTTTTAAAATCTTTTTATTTTTCCTCTTTCAGATCTCACTATTAACTAACCAAAAAAAAGAACAAAAAGAAGATCACAATAAATACTAGCATCTGGGAAGCATTTTCAGTCTGTATTAACGTTCACTGTTTGATCTAGCAGGGATGCTGTAACAAAAGTACAGATTATCACCTCCTATTAGAAAATAACATTTTTAGCTAAACCTCAACAGTAAAAAAGTGGGAACAAAAGCCATGGCAAGAGCAGCATGGCTTTTATTTCAAGCTCCCTGCCCAGCAGTACACCTATTATGTTCATATTTGTGAAGACAGTTGAAACAAAACCTGCCTTAGCAGTCAGCAAGTCACTAATCCCGCCCTAAAAGCCTCCACTTGAAATCTCAAGCATTTCAGTTATCACTTTAGTCCACAAAATCCTGAGAAATATTCACCTGGGTATGACAATAGTTCAAGACTTCAGTCCACCTCCAAAAGAGAAGAGAGTCCAGCTCTCCAAAGAGGATTAAGGCCTCAGGGCTGATTTAAGCTTGTTTGCCAAGTCCAGCACAGTAGCAAAACTAAAGGCTTTTTCTCAGAAAGGGTTGCCTCTCTGTCTGTCTATCTTGTTTATATGAAGAAGGATGATCATACCACTCATTTAATTATCAGGCTTGTATTTCACAAACAATAATGTGTTTGCCCCACACCACACCCCAGTTCTCCTCCTCTGTTCAAAAGACAGACAAAAACTAAACCAACTATCCGAAAAGAAGCTAGGCCAAAACACCCCGCCAAACCCAAGAAAACTAAGAATTGCTCTCACCACCTAACATGCTACATAAAGCAACAGTCCCTTTATGAACTAAGACTTGATTCTCTCTTTACAAGTAAGATTTTTTCCATCTGGAATGAAAATTCCATCCCTGTATTTTTATCTACTGTCTGTATATAGAAAAAAGGTACAGAATTACAGAAAAATTGAAGATTGGATAGAGACCTCAAGAGGTCTCAGGTCCTATCTCTGACTCAAAGTAGGGTTAAATTCAAAGTCAGATGAAGTTGCCCAGGGTCCTGCCCAGTAAAGATTTGAAAGCCTCCAAGGAGAGAGATTCTACAGCCTCTCTGGGCTACTGCTCCTGTGCTCAGCCAGTCTCGCCGTGAATGCTTTTCGTCCTTATTTCTTTACAGTTTGGAGATACAAGCAACTAGAATAATAATTTTTATAATCGACACAAGCAAACACACCTAATTTAAGAAAACTGGCTTCCAAGCTGCACCTACAGGTTTTACAAATGCTGGAAAGCATGGTAAATATAATCCATGTCACATACTCGGGTATCTATGGTCCCCTTTCCACACACATATTTAATACCGCTGGAGTTCCAGTTGGGAAAAAGTCCATCTTACAGAAAACAAATGCATTTTCTAATTACATGTATTCAGAATTCTTTGCTGTAATAGTATTTCCAGAGCAACACTTTCCAAACATAAAGAGTGCATTAAAAGCTCTACATACCTGTAGTATCTTAACTGCAAGGAACTCCCCAGGAGCAACGTGTTTGGGTTTGCAGACCATCTGCAAGTCATTTTAGTTAAGTACCCATCCGTTTCACATGTGATATTAATATTCACATCTAATTAAAACACATGGAAAGTTTATTAATAAAGATATGATTGTTTATACCAAAACATGCATTACAAGTCATAACTGCTCAAAAAAAGCTAGCTGGAGTTTAAAATGGAAATATTCTGACCTTACTATTAAAATGCACCAAAATTATAATTTAAAATCATCTGGAATCTTACCTACTACATATAATTCAGCGTATCTATGATGACATTCCCTATTTTGATGACAACAGTATAATGCGTTATAGAAGAAACTTCCTCTAGGTTTTGTTGCTTTCAAGTTGAAAAGAGTAACTTTGCTTACGCGATCATTCACAAGCGTATACTGACTTTCTGGGATTTCTTCTGCTAAATTCAGCCACCAAACAATCTTCTCGGACACTACAATCTTGGTTTTGTTTTTATAGATGCAATGAAAGGAAACATTAGAACCAACACTGGTCAGTATCTTAGGGGGGAAGTACAGAACTTCAGCTATGCAGAAGGGGAAAAAAAAGGAAAAATATATCAATTGATATTAGAATCTCATCAAAAAACATAACCACATGTGTCAACAGAAAAATACTATTATCATCATTATTATTATCATTATTATCCAGTTGTATTTCTAAATTTCCTACCACTTAATTCCTATAATAACTATAGGGGAGAGGGGCAGAAATGAGCCTTTGTCTCCCTCCATAACTGATACTTGTAAATTCTGATTAAAATAATCTTTAATATCCCCAGACAAACAGGAATTAAATAAGCAGAAAATCACCAGGGGGTACAATGAAAGCAATACACAGCAGCACAAGGGAAACAGGGAATCATACACGCTCCTGTAAATTAAATCTTGGGAAACTAATTAACACTGCTGCTTTTTACTCAGCCCACTTTTTTAAGGTATCAAGTCAGCTTATTTGAATACTGCAACAAGTCCTTGCAACCTACAAAGGGTCAGCTTCTGTAACTTGTCTCACAAACACATACACCACAGATATTAAAATCGTAAAATTGTCCTCAGGTGAAAGTGAGAAAAGATCCAAGTAAGAGAAGAGCTATGTATGGGTTTGGGGGGAAAAAAAAAAAAAATCTTAACTCTTTGAACCCTGGAGGGATGTTGAAATCATATACTACTGTAATCATGGAACACAGATTTGTGAGAGAACTGCTATTCAGAACTGGAGGAGAAGTGTCTGAAAAAATAAATTAAAAAATAAATAAATCAAGCTTTCCAGTAGTTACTAATCCTGCTCCTATTAAAGTCAGCAGGAGATTAATGTCTCAATAATTTGTTTTACAATCTCAGCAGCGTAGCTAATTACAAATGGTAGCAGTGACACAGTAATTAATTCACCTAGGCATAAAGACACTGAATTTGCAAAGCATGTAAACAGGCACAGGCTCTGCCTCAATCAGTCAGGTACTCACACCTGACCTCACACCTGCTGAAAAGGAACAGCTGCCCAAAGATCAACCCAAAGCCAGCAGGAACATCCCTAAAAGGCCAGGTTTGCTTTGCATAATTGAGGAGCCACGTCAGATATTTTTAGGATTTTTCCAAACTACAGGCCTTCTCAGACAGGAGAGCAGACTTACAATATTGCCGTTGTCACTTCCGTGTTAAATATAAATCAGAACATGAAACTGGCCAGTTGTACAAAAATATAACTGCCTGACTTCAGCATTTACTCTGGCGGTGTTAATGTGCCTCCCTGAATGCAAGGCGGTGCTCCTGCACCCGCTGCGGCGCTGCTCCCATCTGTGCCGCACACTCCACTCTGCTCCATTGGCCCATCCCAACACTGACCCTTCGGAGAACATGCCAATTTGAGCTTCCTGCGGTGAAGAAATTAATCCCTATGTGCTGCCCTCAGGTTTGTCACAACAGGATTATTTTGCTGATGAGATGTATCTTTAATGCAATTACATATCCCATAACAGGATTAATAAAAAATAATCTGACAGTATCTGCTCCACCTCTTCTACATACGTATTTCTCAATACACTCATACATTCTGTCTGAAAATATCAGTATATGCATATGTGAGAGAGAAAATGCGTATTTACCCCCCCAAAATTCTCAAAGATGAATAGTTATACTATTTAGTATACATACATAGCATACACACTTTTAAAAAAATTTTTTATAGATATATAGATATAAATCCAAAAGACTAAGGCCAGCTAGACCTCTAGTCATTTAAACAGGCATCCTTTGTTTCATGCTTGATTGCCATTGAGGGTCTGTATACTTTCAGCTTTCTTGGAAGAGAGCTCCTTCTGCAAAGTTTAGTTATTGCCTTCGTACTTAAGTCTGCTCTACTGTCCGAGAAAGCCTGTAGTTTGGAAAAATCCTAAAAATATCTGACGTACGCTACTTAGCATACAGTACGCAGGCGTACACGTAAGCACCTAGGTAAAGCGCTAGTTCTCCTGTGTAATAGTGCAGAGGATACCTGTGACAACACAGACCAAACCATTTACAGTTTATCATAAGCAGAGCACGGAAAAATACAATGCAAAAAATCCTGAAATCTTTAAGCTGACCCAGAACAGTTCAATCTGCAAAGCAAATCAGCAATCCTGATAACTGACCAAGGAATTGCCCAACATTTCTTTCCCTTCCTATATAGTCTGACCACAAATAAAGAGCCGTTATGATCTATCATTTTAGCAGGACATTGATATAAGGGGCCTACCCCATTAAATCCTAAGAGCCCTTTACTCATTCTAGGAGAGCTCTTACTGCATGCAACGTGTCAGGAACTTACCCTATTTGGACAGCAAATTGATTACGGTATAGAAGATTTTATGCTTAACACTAAAGCCAAACACATTGAAACTGACTGACTGGGGCTATTATGCAGTTTATGATTGGGGCTCAGCATTACAAACCAAGATGAACGATGTTAAATCTACAAACCCAAAACTGTGTTCTGCACTTTTAGTTCAGCTACAAAGCCTCATACTAAACTAAAAGTTAGAGAAAACGTTATGAAAAAGATCTTATACTGAGTAGAGGTTAAATGCTGCCAACCATCTTTTGAAATGGAAAAACTCCTAGAAAAAGAGCTGCTTCTGGGTGTGAACAGGTGCTCGGTGAGCGACAGGGCCAGACAAGGAGGTGTCAGGGAGGTGACTGGGCAGGACTCTCTTAATGCAAGTCTTGTACAAAGGAAAGAGCAGAATCTCAGGCAAAGCCACGCAGAAAGAGAAGCAGAAGGGGAAAGAACTTCCACAGGATTTTTTAGCTCAACCCATGCATACTGGATAACACCCCTGGATAACACCCACTCTCAACTACTCATTCCACAAACCAAACCAAACTGGGAAGTCTCTTCTATTCCAAAAGACTACTTTCTGCACAGAAGTGACTGCTTATGACCTACCTCCCAAGTCATACGGTGCACTCCAGTCACTCCAGAACCCTGGACCATGATGATTCCTGCATCGCACTTGAACTAAGGGTGAAGAATCAAGTAGTGTATTGTCTATGGCCAGTGAGGTTTCTAGAGCAACCTGAACCATCTGTGGGATTTATCAGAAGCCATTATTGTTGTATAATGAAACAGGAAGAAGAAAGAGACAAAGGGAACCAAAACAAATAGTCTACAATGCAGTTTTTAGGTAAACAAAAGCTTTCTTCTTTAAATTTACTGTAAATATGAACATGGTAGAGGTTGCATACTTCTGTGGAAAACATGTTATTTCATTCTGGACTGCTAATTAACAGCAGCTTTTTATTCTAGAGCCAGTTGCGTGGTAACAACAGAAAAAGCAATTCACTAATAAGAGCTCTAAATATTAAACATATACGCATGTATCATGGAATTTGGGATTTGCTGATAGGAGAGAGCTTTGCCTTTAGACTCCACAGCACCTAGCATTTCATTCAAAAAGAAAGATGAGAGTTTTTTTGTAAGACCTGACAGGAGACATGACTTTCATCATTTTTCTAGTGGCTCTTCTAGTGTAACTGATGTAAAGTCCAGCTTAACCACACTCCATTGATGTTCACCAGGGTCTACTGGATACACCAGCTCAGGAGAAATCAGTGTGCCATGCCCAGCTCCACCAGACCAGCCACACTGCTCAGCCCACCAGCACCACTGCCCAAGGAGAAGGAGGGTGGTAAGAAATTCTGGACTCTGGAAGCGACCCACTGACCTGCACTGCTCCGTCTTAAAAAAAAAAAGCAAGCAGAGTTGACTCACCTGCCAACCATTTTGACCTGAACTTGCAGAGATCTTCACTTCATACTGGAGTGGGTATGGCATCAGCACAGGGTTGGACCAGCAGATCTTCAATTGACCGTTCTCTGTCATTTCTAGATGCAGGTTCAAAGGAGGTTCAGGCTTTACTGCAGACAAATTAATTAACAAGGTTACCACTAACCTTAGTGTCTGTGACTGCTGGCAGTAATGGGTTTTTACTGATTCAGAAGTCTCTTTCACACCCTTCCTTTGAACTTTAAACACTAAAAAAAATTGTGTAATATCACTGGAAGAGCGCACCCTGGCAGTGTTATATAGCTAGTTACCAGAACATGCTGTTCGACCTAACTACATGGCCTAAGTCAGGTAACCTAAGACTACATGAATTTCTTGACTTGATCCATGATTCTCCCCACTAACCAAGCACTAACTTACCTGTTTTCTTGAAAAGAGGAGAGAGGGATGGCAGTGCTGAGCAAAGCAATTAGTTCAGCTCCTCAAGAGATAGGCAATAAAGTCCTCTTATTGTACACAATTTCTATATATGCCCATCCCTTCTACAGGGATTATGGCTATGAAAGAAGGTCTCCAGGAGAGTTACTTTAGGGCAAAGTAATAATGGAGGGTTTCAGAAATTTCCCACAACGATGAAGAGAACTCTCTGGAGAGGGGAATGGATGGGCAATTTAGAATGATGCTTAGCATTACACCCACTCTTCCTCAGAAAATAGCATAGCTTCTAAAATACAAGTCAGTAACTTCTACATCACACTTTCGTCACTCTCACAATTCAAATTATGTCTGTTCTTCTGATGCCACCTGTTCCACTGATACCATCTATAAGCAAGTACAACTCTATATTTCACAAGTATTCACAGCTTTACTTTCAAAATATTTTTAATTGAGCTAAATCTTGGCAGAACATATACTAATATTATGCATTTTTAAAATATACTTCACTAAGCAGAACAAACTAATTATGTCATTTTAAATACTGGCAGCAACTCTGCATTTTTAATTTTTTCCTGCAGCATAATTTAAAAGCAGCATGATGAAAAATGCAACCTCTCATCTTCAAAACCAACCTACCCAGAGACTTTTAACTTGTTCTGCCTGCAAAGCACGTCACTTAGGAAGAGGTTTATAAAGCCTCTGGTTTTTTCCCCACAGCTGACAGAGTCCCCGCCTCTTTGAAATTTGCCAAGATCTGCAATAACTATGCACATTGGATAGCAACACATATAAAATTCATAATGTCAGTAGTGCTTTAACTTGATTAAATACAGAGGAATGTTTTCCAACTAGGAAAAAGCTGGTATTGTATGCGTAAGGAGGGAAGCATCAGGACAACAGAGCTGCTTGAGAAAAGAGGTGGTTTTATTTGCTAGGTAACTTTAGGAACAGCTTTCTGCCCCCCTCACTTTTTAATTTAAGCCCTCAGCAACACAGACAGGTACGCTCCAGCACTGACCCAGACTCGGGCACAGAGAGGTCCTGATTAGAAATGAAAGCTCACGTACATTGACAGCCCGGCCTTTGCTCAGTATGGTTTTGTACTAGAGTCCAGACAGGCATTAGGCAGCTAAGAAACATGTACAGCACCACCCTGTGCAAGTGAGACAGCACCAGGAAGCCTTTTTCTGTTCTGTCTGTGTCCTCCTTCTCCACAAGAGATATCCTGCTGCTGTTCTGCACTAAAAAAGCTTTAAAATATACTTCATACTTACCTATGTCTATGGGCTTGACTGACATCAAAGGTGACCACAGAGGCGTTACACCAACCATCATCTTCATCCACATAACGTAAGTGTAGTTGAGTCTCGGAGAAGGCACCCAGCACTCACACTCGTCATCCTCACCACAGTCACACTGAGCAGCCACGACAGCCCCCTTCAGAGAGGTTGTAGATACATCTCCCAGTGACAGCTCTGACCTACAAGGGAAAAAACAAACCATAAACCAAAACAAACCAGTATTTCTTTCTATGTGCTATCTCGATAGCGCGGGCTTATCCATCTGGTTAAGGTTTATTTACAACAACAACAACAAAGTAATGCAAAAAGTGAAAAAGGCAGTAATTGTAACCAATTGCTTTTACTTTGCTGCTTCTCTCTTTTTAAATGCTTTCCAAGTCAAGTGGTTAAAATGATTTCATGAGAAGTATTCCTAAGGCTTGACTTTAAAACAAATGTTTTACAATACTAGATTCACCTGTACTTTAGTCAAACTAGTTTCTGATTCCTGCTGGGAACTATTACTAGATACTTCTCAGGCACACAAAATTACTTTACCTTACAGTGGACTAATGGGCAGCTCTCTATCACCCCCATAGAGATTATGTTCTAATTCCTGCTCATGAGGCACTGAAATAAAAACTAAACAACTTAACATTCCTTCCAGCTGCTGCTACAATTAAGCATTACAAGACTCTTTCAAACGCAAACAGACGTTTATGGTGTACTGCAGGTATTCACTGACACAGGCCTCCTTAAGGTACGGAATTTAAGAGTGCGAATACTTCATGGCCAACCTTCTCACGGCAGCAAAGCCAAGACAAATCCTGACAGTTAAGCCATCCTGGATTCTTTCCTGCTTTTGACATTTTATCCTTACCAAAAAAAGCTTATGTTTTGAATTGTTCTGAAGTAATTTTGGAATTATTTCTGTATAGTAAGGGGTTTGTTTTACTAATTCAGAGAATGGAACTGAAGTTAATGGAATAAGAACCTTTCTGTAAAGGTTTTAAAAGTTTTATAGTTGGTGCGATTCATTGTAATACTTGAATTCAGGGAGGGCAGAGAACTGTACACTAGAGAAGAACAGACAAGATTTTCTGGTTTTTTTGATTTTAGTCAATTTGGTAGCTAGCACATTTAATTGACTGTAGAGCACAGGGGAAACGGGCATGACTCACTGATCCCGTTACCATAATCTGCCCAACTTAAAAAAGAAAAGGTCAAAAACTGAGGAGTGGTTGGGAGCAAACAAAGGGCTGATGAATTACGGGGAGAAGCGCTTGTGAATCATGCTGACTGGGACTGCAATGGAACCCACGACACACATGGATCTCCCTGAATCAGGTCCCCACTCCCCTCAGTGTTCACACATCAACACACACTGACTACGCATCCACCTTGTTTTTAGGATACTCTTCAAAGCTGGTAACACGAGGATTTTCAATAATACCATGCCTTCATAGCACCTGTACTCTGCAGTAACGGCCTCGTAAGCCATGCAGGTTCGTATGAATACGTAGTTTACATTTATTGGTGATGTAGTCAGTCAATATGGACATTCCTAAAATAATTTTTAACAGGACTCACAGACTTTAAGACACGAGAATTATGGAATCTTTTGCTAATGGTATCTGGCATCAGCACACAGGATATAGCTTTTAAATTACTTTGAATATTTTTGTTTTTGTAGTTGTGGCTTCCCTCCTTTTCCTGAATTTCCTTTCAAAGGCTTTGCAGAATTTTCTTTTAAGTTTTTCTGCCTTCTGTTGTTACTCACAAATTTTATTAGTCTCAAAAACCCCACAATCAGTCCCTAAGAATGCAGTCTTTCCATCAAACCGTGTCTTTAATCTGATCTATCTGGAAGGCAGTTACCACCACCACGGCCCCATCTTTCTCCTAATCATTCCTAATAACTGTTTAGTTTTTTAACCATCAAACCAAGCTTATTTGCGCCCAGAAGACTAGCTATGTATAGGAGGAAAAAATGCTAACAAGCTCCCACCCATGTTGTGTTGTGCCAGTGTTGTGTTTCAAAGGCCACTTATTTGGGAGTAAACGAGCACGGGTTGTTATTGCTCTCTGCTGACACTGCTCCAACCTTTCCATTTCTTTACTGTACAAAATGCTGTGTGTAGGAATTAAGTGAAGGAATACTCTGTGGCTCCATGCCAGGCAGGTCATCCACCCCTCGTGACAGAGAATTACCAGTGTCTCACTTGTATGCTGTAGACTTCTCTTACAGCTCACTACCCTTGCAGGCAACAAGGGCAAAGCAAGGGGAAAGACCAAGCTATGGTGTCAGATGCCAGGTCCGCTCCTGGAGGAAGGTATCCAGATACTAAGAAAAAGGTTAATGAGCTTTGCATTTCCGCAAACTGGGAAGACACAGAGACTATCTCACAAAACTGAGTTTGGGATAAGACAATACATCAATGTAAGACACGATCATGAGGGGCACCCACATCAGCTTACTCCACATTGACAAGCCTGGGCTACATGTATGAGGCCTGATTACAAGAAAAACGATAGAAAGCAAAAGTATTTTGGAGAACTGCTGCAGCCTGGGATCGCATGAGCAGCCTGTGATCTTCAGTTTGGCTGCAGATGGATCCAGTCACAGAATTACCACTCTTCCTGAACTCTAGATACTGACTCTAGAAGAGCTTAGGCTTATAAAGCCCTCACAAGTTCAGGAGAGGTCAGTGCCTTCATTCAGCAGAGTAAAAGGGGAAACTTTGCGTAAACTTAAAAACAAAGGGCTATTAAAACCTGGAGTTATCCATCAGAACTGCAGCACGCTGAGAGAAGCTACAAATCCTGGTTCAACAAGCACTTTACATCACACAACAGTGATCAGATCTAAGCCAGATGCAAAGCGTGGTGGGGGCAAGGAAAGAGAGAAGGCCCATACAATATACACTGTGTCCCCATTTGGTTTTATAGTGCTGGCTGCTGGAATTGAGAGATTTGTCTTGGCACAGAGAGGTAAGCAAAGATCAGCTCGGTACTAAGCAGATGAGCTTCTGTGAGCGGATTACTGGAGCCCATCTCTGAGATTCACCAGAAAACCGGTGAACTGCACTTAAGTTTTAATGGTTGGCAGAGAAGGGAGGGACAACGCGCAAAGGCAATGTGACTTCAAGCTGGAAACATGGGACTAAAGCATGAGACACTGCAGTAGCGGGGAAAAAAAATAAATACTGCATGCCCTGAACCACAGAAGTAATTGCAAGTAATTGCATTGCAAGAAGGGCACACGTCCAAGGCTTGCTTTTCTTTTCCACCCCAAACACTGCACTTTTCAGTTGCACACGGATAGCTCTTTTAGTCAACACCTTAAGTAACACCTCCTAAATGTTTTGTATTTTGGAGCACAATTCAACCATACTTCAGAATGTGTTGTTACTTATGCTAAATTAATCTCTGGCCCTGTGGTGAACTGTTAGACTTGAAAACAGACACTGCAGAATGTCTTACCTGAATTTCAATCAATTTCTTGCAATTGGAACACCTAACTGAAAACAAAATGTCAAAATTGTTTTAGGAAGAAATACATTAACTTCTAAAATTCCTCTAAATTCAGGAAAGGCACATCACCACACTTCGGTAGTTACGCTGAGGCATAACAGAAATAAGGTCGCCCTTGTAACTCTGCTTTCGGTATTTCTCCATACTGCGTGCAAGCACTACCTTTATTAGGAACTGACAGGAGCAAAGCTCTCTCGGGTTCTAAGGACTTTCAACAATTACATCTAAATGAATTTGATTTACAGTAACTCTAGGACAATGCTTATTTGAACAAGCCGCCCTGTTAAACTGCAGAACATCTGATGGCTGCGTAGCTCATGAGAGGGCAAGTCTCTCATGAAAGGTTACTGGTCTCCCGCTGAAGAAGGCTCAATGTGTAACTGATGCATTCAACTAAGCCACAAGTCTTAAGGCAAACTGCATGATTTATCCTTCAAAACATGTGAGCCAAGGCCCAGAACTAAAGGAGAGCCTCACAGGTACTTCAAATAGGTCAGAAACATGAGTACAGCCTATACATCACCATCTGCTGAAAGGGCAAATTATAATCAGTGCTCAAAATTAAACTGCGAGCATTCATCTGTGTCACTACGAAAGGATCCCTAAGGCTAAGTGTTTTCAGTTAATGTAATTAACCATCAGGGTATACAGCATTCCTAGAATACATACAACTGGAAAGATCATTCTCTTTCGGTAGACAATTAACCTAATTTGTCTAATTAAGTTTCAGAATAATCTTTCCCTCCCAAAGAAGTGCTGCTAGGGAAGGTAAAAGCCCTATCGCTACCCTTGCTTGAGCCTCTTACAGAGTGCTGTCATAGCACTGTTTTGGAAAGAACAGAACATTTTCTCTTCAAAGTAACCTGATACCATTTACAAGCAGGCAAACCGTGGATGTGTAAAATAAGAGGATACTTCTTTAATGCTGAAAAAATTAAAAGCTGTAGAGGACCCAGGCTTTTTTCTTGTAGATTCTTCTAGGTCATTATTTTTGTATGCTGTCTGTCCTATATGTGAGAATTCTGGCTTGATCTCCAGACTCCCTGGGAGTAACACATGCCAGGAATGCATATTTTTAAAACTGGGAATGTTTTCAAGGTATTTTGGCTCATGTGAATAAAATGTTAAGGTATCAGCAAGCCAACAGGGAAAGCTGTCACCTTACCAAAATCTGAAATGCTTTTCTAGCCGTTCCCTCAGCACATAGGAACCCTAAAAGAAAAATATTAATATGAAATCTGGGGAGTGAAACAAGTTCTCCAATGTCAGGGACTGCACTGCATCTTGCCTTTGCAGCAAAAAGTAATCAAACACAGAAATGCCACAAGGATTCCAGCGAGCCTATAGGGCCTGCTCTCATAAACTGCATGACACTTACTGAATTCCCTTCATAATACAAAGAACTTCTTCATCCCAGCTGGGACTCTAATCCATTGTTCCACGGATGTTAAGCATACCAAAAATATCAATACAGAGATTATTACACCAGGATTACCGGCAAAGATTTTTCTTTTGCAGTTGAGACTGGATGGAACAGAGGCAAAGTCAGATCTATTTCTCCCACAAACACATATATAACGGTATTTCAGAAATCAAAGCAATGAGGAACACTGGAAACGGGAACCCACTCAAAATCTGATTTCAGCTTTAATCATAGAACAGTGAGAATTGGAAGGGACCTTAAAGCCCATCCAGTCCCCGCCCCCCCTGCCCTGGGCAGGGACACCTCCCACCAGCCCAGGCTGCTCCAAGCCCCATCCAACCTGGCCTTGAACCCCTCCAGGGATGGGGCAGCCACAGCTTCTCTGGGCACCCTGGGCCAGGGGCTCACCCCCCTCACAGCCAAGAATTTCCTCCTCGTATCTCATCTCAATCTCCCCTCTTCCATGACCCCTCATCCTATTGCAACAGACCCTGCTAAAAAGCCCCTCCCCAGCTTTCCTGGAGCCCCTTTAGGGACTGCAAGAGGCTCTTTAGGTCTAAGGTCTGTGCACCTTCTGGTTCCTCAGATGGTCTCAAACTTGATCTTCTCCTACAGTATGTCATTCTCCCAGACCCTGCCTTTGCCTTCTGCAACTTGGATGGTGTGGCTAGAGCACTTGCCAGTGAAGACTGAGGGGAAAAAAGCTGTTGAGTACCTCAGCCTTTTCCATATCCCGGGTAAACAGGTCTCCTGTTTCCTTCTGGAGAGGTCCCACATTTTTCCTAGTCTTCCTTTTATCACTGGCATTAAAGTACTATATCAACTAAACCACCTTATTTATTACTAGTTAATACACTTGCTTTCCACCCTGACTACAGGGATAATTTGTGGAAAGCAATATCTGGTTTTTTAAGTAGAAGTCATCACCTGTAAATTCAGATAATTAGACTATTTATGGTTTAGCCTGTTTCCTAAGGAAATCTGGTAAAAAGCATAAGAAAGACAGAACCAAGATCACAGCTTTAAAATTAAGCAATTTTAATGGCAAAGATATTTTAGGAAGTCAGCATTGGTTTCACTAAAGCATTTTAAGAAACATGGAAAGGACAGAGGAGGGAAAACCTCCATTCCAATCATTTCTCATTCAAAGACAGAAAGATAAACTTTCCATACTACCTGAGATTACTTTTAGATTAAGAAAAAGGTACATAAAATATGATGTATTTTGCAGGCAGATGATCTGCCTGCAAAGCTAATGCTACCTCTGTGCTGCAAGCTTGAGAGGCCAATGTTGATGTTTTAGAAAATGCTGTCAGATTTCTAATGCTAATAGTGACAAATTTAACAGAGACTGTACTTACGCAGCATATAAAAGATTAACCTTCAAGTCAGCTCCCAAGTACAACTTCAAAAACCGCAGACTACAAACTAACAGGTCCAGCTTGCCTTTAATCCAACATTCAATGTTCCAATTTGAATCTAAACAAAAGAAAAGGATTAAACATTTCTGAACTATGTTAAAACAAAAAACCCAAAATCAACTCAAGAGCCAGGATAAAATTCACTCACAAAGAGTGGACAAGTAACAGACACTCACGAAGGTGAGGCAAGTGTGCAAGCGTTTATGAATAATCCTTGCTGAACTGGGCACTAGTATCTGCCCTTCAACACTTAAAAGGCTAAAAACCTACGTGATACTGCTGCATTCTTATTAGTAGAGAAGGAATATATTTTATCTGGCTTTATGGACAAGGCTACAAGGGGAAGAAAGAAGTTAAGCTGCTGTTGCTGGTTGAAGGTTTTGCTACTGTTAACTGGTACAGCCTCTATGCGGCTGTACTGCACATGCTTTGTGCACACAAATGCAGCTCTACTGCATAAACAACAGCAACAAATTAGTGTGGCAGTCTTTAACAGAGATTTATTTGTTCCATTGGACTGTTCCTGTAAAATGAAATTCTACTCTACTGAGGTCAATGAGATTCCTGCCACAACAGCAGTATGCCAACAGGCCAGCATGCTGCTCACAGGCTGGTTTACAGGAAGAGAAAAACAGCCTAGGAAAAAATAATCCAATCTAATCCATGTACTGATATTTGCTAAGGCATCACAATCCAGGCAGAAAAGATGGCACTTTCTCTCCATCTCCTCCACCTGCTGAAGGAGTTTAAAGCCCATACCCATGAAAATATTTAAAATATTTCTCATAGTGTCCAAATTCCTTTGAAGATCTGGGCTTACGTCCTCATATGCGTGCTACATATTTTATTAAAAATTTCCCAAGAACGACAGCAAACTTTTTTTCCCCCCTTTTAAACTTTGCTATACAATTTCCTTCAGCTTCCCCTACAGACTTGTGTGAGGAGGATTTTACCATACTACGTTGTCTGCTCCGGATAAAAATGAATGCCCATTAATACAACCAATACAACCCACCACACCCACCCCTCAAAGAAAAAAAAAACCCAACCATTTTTTGAAGAAGTAACTTCTTATGCCCTTGAATGGAAAACCTACCTATTTCCTGGGAAGCAGAGATACTTATTTCTGAAGAAATAAACTTCCTTGCTCGCATGCTGGCTCTGTACAAAGAACAATCAATGTTGTTATCACTCCAAAGGCAACACAGAAAACTTTCTTCATTCATTAGCAAGGGAGGCTTGGTTTCAGATGCTCCACGCTCCTTCCTCAAAACAGACCAACTCTCTACAACTTCAGCAGAGAAAGGACTCAAGAATGTCTCATTTAGCAGCATACAGGGTAATGTAAAGTTCCTGGGAGGAATTTGATGGACCATACAACTGGCAACTGACGTTTGAAGAAAGTCTGCAAATATAAAGGCAACAATATCTGTAATAGAAGAAAAAGTTCATATTACTTGACAACGAACAGGGAGGGCTCATGTTATACAGAAACTCATTCATGACTTAAAAATCAGACTATTTCCACGGGCTATTCTCTGCGTTGCAGACAAAATTACCAACAATGTCCCCTCTGAACTGGTGTCACAACTGACAGGTGCCAGCCTTCTCCCCCAAAGTCACTATATCTAACTCTGTTTTCTCAACCTCATGAAACAGGACAAGGTCGAGACTGTAGGGGAAGCATCTCTTTGGGGTAAATTGGCTTATATTAAGTCAAAATACAGCGAATCCTAAATCTAAGTCCACACACTGTACAGGTATAAGTCTCATCTCCTCCTGCAGTGCTGGGACACTTCCAATCCAGCTCTTATAATATGCCTCCACTACTGTAGAAAAAATAATCCCTTTGTAAATATAACACATGGTCAGATTGTAACTGTTAAATACCAAAGAACAGTATTACAAGAATACATGACTGGATTTAACTATGCCACCCCAGGGCATTATCTGGGAAATGAGATGTAGGAAAAGAATAATCTTTTCCATCAGACTTAGAGTCTTCAAAATAAAATCACTCTGACCACATTTGCAGCTCTTTTTGGTAAGTCATAGCTTGAATTACACTAACAATGATTTTGGAAATGATGAGCGTGTCAGTTTTGGAAATAGCTTACTGTAAAACACTGCATGAATTTCAAAGATTAAAGCTCTAGTTACAGAAAGGCATGTGGGCCATTTCTGCACTGAGTTCAGCTTTTTGCTCAGTAAGGTCATGAATATTTTAAGCAGTTCATTAGATAGAAATTAATTCATGCTCTCTGCCTTGCGATAGCCAAAATAAGAAAAACAGAATTTCTCTATCACTGTTTAACAGCATGTAAGCATAAGCATGAGCTAAATAAAGAAAAGTAGGTGCATGCTACCTTAGAAGCAGACACTGTGTTACTGTGCAGTGTGTTAAAGCATTTCGTTTTCTCTTTACACAGATTTTGCATTGCCAGACTGCTGAAGGGTTCTGTTCCTTCCTCCTCTCTCATTTAACAGAGTTTGTGCCTCTGTAAATATCAGCTTCATTAGGCCTCCTGCCTGCACATGGAGTTGACCGAACAGACTATTAGTCGCCCATAATATGGATTAAAAAAGGACAAACGAAGAAGCGACATGACTGCTTATGAAGCAGGACAGATAACTAACATCCTACCCAATTCACAGAGGCGACTGCAGGGTGGCAAGGGGTTCTTGCCAGTCATCTATTTTTCTAAGAAACAGACAATCTCATAGGATTAATTAAATCCTATAAAGTTAAAATGTGTGAATCTACTTACCACTTCTGCAGAAGTGTTTAAAAAATAATGCGTTACAATACAGAACGTTTAGCATAGGACTGCTATAGCCCATTAATAAACTGCAGCACGCATTAAGAATGTTTTCCTGCTACAGGGGTACCAGTTTGACATGACACAGACACACAGGAGGCCACCACTTACAGTTCTGTCCCTCAACTCGCGGCTTATTTCATGTCTGGGTTAACAGGACTACAAAGACACCAGACATTTTCATTACTCGGAATCAGGGAAAGATGGTCACTCAATAGATACACTGACTTTCAGTCATTACAGGCCATGGGACGGTGACAAACTGCTCTGAAACCTAATAAAAACTCCCTGAGGCATCCAGGTTTTCTAATTAAAAGGTTCAAAATATGTTTAGATTACATAAGATATTTAAAAGAATGTCAACAATGCAATGTTTGATACTGAGTAGATAAAGGTATGTATATAGAAAGGTAAAGAAAGCTGTCTCTGTATATGGAAAAGATATATATACAAAAAGATGTACATTTATGTAGAAAAGATACAGAAATCTAATGATTTATTCATCTTTTGTGAAAATACAACATGATACAAATTTTGAAACTAACTTCATTGGATTACAGCATCTGCTTTCTCCCTAAGCATCATCACCAAAAGTCTTTAAATAGTTCTTATTTTAATCAAAAAAATTAAAGGCAAATACCAGCTGTCTCTGAACAGCATACACTGATATTGTTACAGACAACTAAAATTTCCCAATTAGAAAACCAGCTTATTATATCCAACATTTGCAGTTAACTGAGCACCTTTCTACAGCACCATGCTCATGAAAGCAAAAACATCAGCTACCTAAAAAAGTAGAGCTCCAACTCAAAGTAACATCCTGGCTACACTCAACTAAATCAAAACTTTGCAGTTCTGATGGAACTGGGATTTTTTCCCTTCTGTTTTGGACCTGTTAGGGAAACAAAAAAAAAAATTGCCCATGAGCTTCTATCTTAACAAATTTTGACTGGGGCATTTATTTGAATGCATCTTGACCCACCGTACACTTTCTACTGATACTTCCTGATCTTAAAAGTCATTTGCCCTGCTTTTTGGGATAAAATACATAAGCACAACCACGAGAGTGTCAACATTTCAATTTCGCACAATGATAACATTAGGTCTTTTGTATATTCTAGTTGCATGTTGTGGTAAGATACTAATCCGTTAACATGACTTGAAACACCACTGTATACCAGAAATGGTGATTATTCTTCATTCTGCATAATTTCCAACTGACTTATTTTTTTAGTAACTTACCCAATAGCACAAACATGGTCAGAATGATTTGCCAATACATCTTGCTTCATAGAGCTGATCTGAAAAACATATAGAAAATTTACTGAGAGCTGATAATTATCAGTCTATTGTTTCATGAGGGTTTCGTTTTGGTGCACTGCAGTTAATTTGATACTCACACCTTTGTAAGCAGAAAGGAAGAATAAAATTGAAATGTCATTTGAGGAAAAAAAGCCATTGCTTAGAATATCAATTAAATATCAATACAGCTCTTCTTTCCTCATTAGACCTACATAGTACCTCATTTCCCCAGGCTTTTGCTGATGATTGTTCAGCTTCTGTGTTTGGTCATCTGAAAGGCACTACAAATCCAAACAATCAAAATGCCCAAGAGATACTAAATTTTCAAAGTCCAGCATACACAAAAACACGGGGGCATCCATTTCAGTGGTGAAGACTTCACGAAACTTTACAGTAATATTTCAATACTGTTCTGTCATTTCATGGACTTTGTTCTCTTTTATTTTCATCCCATAGTTACATAAATTCTGCTAAAACCCAAATATAAGCATTTTTATACTATAAAAAAACTCAACAGAGGATATCAGAGTAAAACATACAGAGTTTGGTTGCCACTGTAGTTAACCAGAACTGAATGATTAATAAAATTTACAGCTCAAGTCAGACAGAGAACGCTAGGGCAAGAAATAAGATTTAGGGGGTCCCTCTAAAGTATTCTTCAATATTTCTGAGACCGATTTCCTTGAGAACATCTATGTTGCCAAAGGAACTGGTGCCAACACTCTGCAATCCACTGGTCTTTCAGTCTTGGGGGGGATGTACTGTACTATATATGCATATGGACTGTATGATATGTACAGATTACTGCGGTGGGAGCATCTCCACACTGGCTACACAGCAGTCGGCTTTGCAGCCTGGAAGTATGTGGACGCAGAAGACCAGAAGGAGAGAAAAAGTGTGAATCCTTCCTGGTTTTTACCACTCCTCAGTGCACAGTCCGAGTACATCCCTGTTGGCTCACCCAGGGCAGCGCCTCAACAAGCCAGCACAGAATGGAGGATCAGCTCCATGGAGGAACCAGTGGCTGCTAAAAAACCAGAAGAAATTGGTTACAACAATGAAAGCCACCCTCTGCTCAGAGCTATCTCTCCTCTCCCTTTCGCCCTCAACAGATCTTTGATAAGATCACCCAGCGACCGGGACACTGAGGTGATTCAACAGGCATTGCTGTCTACCTGAAGCAGCGGACAACTGACCAGCAAAGGAACAACATGTCAGTATTCTTGTCCCCCTGCAAGCTCACCCACAAGGAAAGCTCTTGCAAATTTAGCTGGGGCTGGAGTCGAAGCCAAGCCATTTCTTCAGCACAGACCATCTTCACTTTGGTCTGCAGAATGAGTCAGTTCCATCCACTTTTCTCCCTCTTTGCCCAGGTTATAATCAGAGTACATTTTAAGCTACATTTTTAGCAATTAAAGAGGAAAGCTCAAAATTTTGAAAGCAGTGCTTCACAGCTCCTACTTCAGAGGAAAATTTGCCTCTCAGCACAGCTGTTAGGAGGCCAACCTTACCTGTACCTCTTCCATTAGTCTATTTCCTAATAGGTGAGCCATGAAGGCCAGAGGAATTATCCTGCTACAACCTATTCTATTAAGTCTGTCATTTCACAAAGACACAGTCTGGCATTATTTCCAAAAGCCTACAATCAAAGTTACCTAGTTTTTTTCCAAGTTTATGACTGAAGAAGAAAAAAAAAAACCTTTTAAAATAATATGCTTGACATAAGCATGCCTTTTTTGTACTATTAAACATATTGTTTACTGAAAAACAGTCCATATTCCTCTTTTACAGGTGCAACAAAAATTTGCTGTCCATAGCTCAACCATTTCTCAGCAAGAAACTGGTAGAGATGACTTCCATATGCTGTACGAGAAAATCAGACGTATATTTCAAAGGCTTATAAAGTCATCGATATGTCGTGGAAGTTATTGCAAATGCTTTTAAAATTCTCATTTCAAAACAAGTAAAAAATGTCCACCACCAAGAGTTCTAAGTAAGCCATGAAGTCCGTCACTTGTTCTCCCATCATAAGCACTGCAAGAAGCAAAAGCTGTCACCCAGATATCTTTGTCCTGCTGCTCCTAGATGTTTGAAGAAAAGAGCCACTATTTTGGTAACCCCACATATTTCATTGTACTATTTCAAAGCAGAACGTGAAACACCAATGAAACACCATCCCTCATTTGTTCCTGGAGGTAAGGCAGGAAATGGTTAATTGTGTTAACAGCAATTGCTGTGTTAGTTTCACCCATGCAATACCTACTGTAGACTAAAAAGAAAGCAACCACAGATCCCCAGAACTGATATCAGCACTAATTTAACCATAATTAACAGTATTTGGACCGGAAGGCAAAAAAATAGTTCAGACCAGCTTGAGACACCTTCTCTTCCTACTTCTGTTGTATCCATCTAGGCTGATAACACCATCTAGGTGTTATTTTTCAATCCTGGTTCCAACAATATTAATGAACAAGAAGTAGTGTGCTGTACACAATCAAAAAGCAACACGAGCACCGTGTCAGCAGCGTTGGCTCCTCTCCTCTTCCAAGTTCAGTGACACTTGTGTAAACTTTACACAGGAACTGGGTAAAGAGATACATCAACAGATGAATGTACTACTGGACCAGGCAGGACTACCCAACATATTTTCTAATGAGAATATTGAACTTACCAGAATTCCTACCTGCACTGTAAGAAAGAATACAAGTTTTACAAGAACAGTTACAGGGAACAGGAGGTTAAATAAAGGAGAATTATTAGAACGTGTAATTATAGCTGTATCTCGGAGAGAGTAAGTTAACACAGCACAGACAAATGGTTTTATGCGTGGCTGGGAGGTATCTATACAACTGGAAGGAATCATGTCCCATTTTAACACATCTAGCTGAAGATACTGCATTCTGAAACCACCAGCCTTGCTGCTGCTGCATACAAGAAATTTTCCAATTCCATATGTAAATGGTATGTTCCTCTCCATGCTAACCACTGTAGAAAAAAATTCAGCAAGTAGAGTCCCTGCCTTGACAAAAACATCTGATTAAAACCAAAACACAGCAGACAGGACGTGCAAGAAGGACAACAATGAAAGGAAGATCATTTTTCTTTACAGGCCGGCTGAGAAATCATACAATCCATTGAGAGATAAGCATGGTGAACATCTTCAGCACAGCCTGAAACAAGCACAGCTGGTGATCCACAGACACCTGCTCACTGGGCACAGAAAATGTACTGAAAGTTTTCCTTTTTCTTCTGGAGATGCCTTTTTTTTTTTTTTTCTTTTCCAGTTTCCTGTCTTGACAACTTATATTTCTGCATGTCTCCCTTCTGAACTACAAAAAAAAAAAAGGGGGCTGAAAAGAGGAGAGCAGTACGAGGCAGGTCTACCTGTCCAATTTGAACAGCAGCGAACAGAGGGTGGCACTGGTGACTAAGAGTGCCAAGCCTCCACAACGCGTCCTGGACACAGCAGAGTAGCACAACCCTGACACCACTAAACTCAACTGCAAAACTCTCACCGTCTTTTACAGGGACAAAGAGACCAGGCGAGCAAACGTTGCAAGATCAAAGCCTTATAAATTAGTAGTTTCCAATGAGCAACTTCAAAGCCCACGGAAATTTATAGAAACTCATTTGCCAGAATCTCCTATTTTGCCTCAGGTAATGTACGCACACGTACAAGGTCTGAAGCTCTTTTTAAATTTTCCTCCAAAAAACCCAGCAACAGCTGCTAGTTAATGGGAAACAGGAACATAATACTCCAAGCACACAAACCATCCCTAACTTTTGCAAGCACTCCGCTACAGCTGTTCTTAAATATTTAAATGATCTCTGTGAAGCATAAAAATATTTTAGTAACAATGCCTATGCACAGCGCTTTCTGGCCTGGTCTTTAAGGGTGCTGAGGGCTTTCCAGTCCTGTTGGTTTTGGAAAGACCAGCGGCTCTCGGGCAGCCCTCCTGGGCATGGAATTTCATTGCATTTGTTTGTCATTTAGTATATTCGTAAACATTATTAATAAAAGAGTTCAGAGTAAATGGAACGTACAAAATAGCAAAGAATATGACTTGCATTGAATAATTTTGCTTTCGAATACTGAAGTTTTAACCAAGGCAACCCAAGTTGCAGGTCTCCCCACACAGCGAGCACAGTAAACCCAGCAGCAGAGCGACCCGTGTCTCACTCCCGCGCAGCAGCACAGCCACAAACACAGGCTCCAGGTCTGCTGCGGGAGCCTCGCTGCTGAAGCTCCACTGCAAAACCTACCAACGTTTCTACAGACTGTCCAGTTCTTCTTGATTGCACTGAAATTACCCCCTCGTTCCAGGAACATCCCGCTGCCCGGAGAGGTTCCCTTCACCAGAGGGAAGGCAGGGATCCAGCAGCACAGAAGTTCCATTTGTTCCTGCATCTCCAGTACCACAGCACTGAAGTTTGTGCACACTCACAATGTGTTATTTGAGAGACTTAATTTTCATAAATGTTGCCGATTTTAAGTCTGCGATAGAGAAAAGCATTTTTAATACACGTTTTCTTTCAGTGATTTTTACTGATGAACATACGTGGGATTTTCCTTACACGCAGCTGTAAAGCAGAGCTCCCACAGCCGCCTGGCACTTAAAGCTCCTTCGTATTACGGCCACGCTTGGTAGTTAAGGGCTCTCTCAGTGCTTTCATTATAAACTCTTATTTATAAATGCTGTGTCAATAACTAACATTAAATTTCCAAAGTGCTCTCCTATTAGAACAGACTATAATGACTTCTGCAGCATCACTGACTCACAACCCACGTCCGAGGAGATTACCTTTTTCTTTTGCTTCACGCACTAAGCCTCAAGAGAAGAAAAAGAAGAAAAAGGGTTGATTTGGGCACACCATGCCAACCTCCAGAGTCGTCCGCTGGAGAGCTGATCTCGGAGGGAACAGACCACACTCACGCACCATCTGCGCTCCGTCCCCGAGGTGTGATTTCGGCAAAAATCGGCCGGTTCTTACCTCAGNCTCGCCGTTCCCCTCACGCACAAGATGGCGGGGGCGGGGGGGATCCTTCCCGGCGCGTCCCCCTCAGAGCGCGGCCCGAGCCCCCACACGGCGCAGGGTGGTGTTTCCCCCTCTGTATTTTAATTTAATTTGATACTAATTGCACGTCACTGAAGAAAATAAAGTTTACGCCTTCAAAGAGGTGACGGCCGGTGAGGTGGGACGCGTGTTGAGCTCCTCGCCGCCCGCCAGCACGGCTGCCGGGGGGTTCAGCTGTCAGTGCTTCGCCCCGGGAAGTAAGTTAAGCCATACGGCATCACTGCTCTCTTCTGTAAAGCGTGCAAATAAAAGCACTTTCACTTAAGTTCCCAGGCATCCCGGGACATTAAACCCGGGGCTTGCCTGCCCGCCCTCCTGACAGCGCTGCCTGCCGTGGCAGGCCCTGAGGAGTTTGTCCAGGATAAGTTCAGGGAGAACCGAGAGAGAATATTCAAAGTTTTCTCCTTCTAATACCCTAACACATTATAGTAGAAAGAAATATAATGACAATTCTTGTCTTTTTTTTTTTTTCTGAATGTAGAACGGGACTGCTTTACCTAAATAGAGAACCTTCAGGGAACAATCAGTGCTGTCTGGATCCACCAAACATTTGTTAAGAATTTAATTAACATTTGGTTTAAATGTTCCAGTTAGTGGTTTTAACAGTGGAGGCTGTACAAAATAGCCAATTGTTAATGTGAAAAGTGACATAAACCAGAAGCATAGGGAACGCTTTCTGGCTATTAAGCCTGTTCATTGTATTTCACAAGGATCTCTAAATTTTCAGAAAACAATAAACATAAACGTTGTAAATTACTATTCATAACACAAACTTCCCTACTTGGCAGTAGAAGGACAAAGATTAGTGTTTAAAAAAAACCCTAATTCAGATACACTTCTTGTAAGTGCCACGTTAAGCAGTGCTATGCAATTCGGTTGGGATGATTTGTTGAATTACGTACTAGAAAATGAGTATCAGAATTTGGTTCTTAAAATCCCATTCTTTAAAGTTGTGGAAATGTTAATATTGGTAGCTTGCCAGGGACATCCAAGGTGCATTAAGAATGTAAACATAGAGCATAAACAACTTGTTACATATAACTATTTTATTCTAAAAGTGTGAACAACAACTTAGTGTTCAGAAGTAATGTCAGGATACACTTTTGATCAAGAAAAGCGGTTTCACAATGTTAAACAACACAGATACAGGAAATTTACAAAATAACCCAAAGGCATGTGATTGGTTTAAAAGATCAGTTATTTATAAACTACCTCATATTTTAAAAGAACTTGTTTATACAAGACAGAATGTAATGTTGGGTAAACTACTGAAAGTTTTGCCATCATCTTCACTGCAGTGATGAGTTCACCTGTAGTATTAAGTATAATTTTATTTTTTATTTTGGTTGATTTTTAAATGGCAATTTGTCCTCAGATTGCTTAAGGACAAAAATCAGAGCTTTATTTTAAAAGTAACTCGTTATCCTGTCTCTTCTGATTTTTCTAAAGATATTGAAAAGTAAGATAGCTTACTCCATCATCTTCATTTAAGCAGTGTTGGTTATATATACAAAATTGTACACAGAGTTCGAAGTAAAGGACACACGCATAGTTCTAAAGTAATGTCTGGTATATAGAGATCCTTATGGGCTACTCTGTTGCATGCCTTGTCTTTTCATTTTTTGTAAACAAAGGTAATCCCTATGGAAAGTCACAGTGGTTTTACACACAGGGTGGCTCATAGAGAGGTCTGCTCCTCTCTCCATGTCACAGGTCAGGGTTTGTGGCTGATTTACCAACCCAATATCTCATGTGCATTTGCAAACACAAAACTTGGATCCTTGCACAAAACCTGCATAAGATGATCCTTGGTGTCTTTATCCTTCCAGGTTCCTTCTTACCACATTCGCAACCCTGCCCACTGAAACTCCTTGTGGGCGCACGGCGCAGTTCAGCAGGACTGACACTGGCTGTCCACAGAGGACTCACTAGCCTGGCGAAATTGGTTCTGAAATGTAATCTGAATTGACTCTCCAGAAACAAAACTAGAGAATTTATTTTCTTTTTAGAAGCATGATATGAAACAATGGAGCTATTTCCTCAAAACACCTAGATTTCCAACCTAGATCGGAATTCATTTCTGCATCATAAAATTGTCAAAGATAATGTGTTTATTTTTAAAAAGTACTAGGTTTGTAACTCAGTTATGAGCTACTCAGTTGAAAAACAGAGATAATTATTTCCCATTATTTTAAAAATTACATATTTTTGTACATCTGGAGGCAGAGTGACTATTTTAATCTCTTCTTTACTGTAGCTAATGGTGTTTTAATACCAACTATATATGGACTGTAATCACAAAAATCCTGAACCATATCAAAGAAATTGACAGTGAAAATTAATTACTAGAACTAAGCTTAAATCCTGACCTTGAATTGCTATAATGAGTTTTTCAAGTATTAATTCTGTGAAGACCAGGTCAACAACAAATACACTGTACCAATCCGTACTTCTCCAAGAAGCTACACCATATAGAGCTTAGAAGCTACCTTCGCGCAGAGGCTGGCGGTCCAGTTACTAAGTGAAGAGAAAACATACCACTTTTTTCCTAGGTTTATTCTTTTTTTCTAACACATAGCTATGGGCCCAGTTAGGCACATGGATTTCCAGTGTGGATCAGGCCCACACTAGAATCCGCACCCAGAGCACCTTGTCTCCAGCACTAGTCCATGCCAGGTGTCATTACAGATGGGGCAAGAAACCCAACCAAATAAGGCTTAGAAAAAATACTAAAACAAACGGCAAAAGCAGAGATTAAATTACAGATTAGCGATAACCCCCTTAAAACAAACAGCAAAAGTACAGATTACAGATTTGCTATAACCACACATTAGATAGAGAATCTCCTCGGTTTGCCACAAAGATAACAATGTTGACCATAGCATTAGGAGCAGGAGGGATAACAAAATGGCAAGGAAAGTAAACTTTCTACAGCCACAGTAGGGAGAACACCGAAAGAGTTTAATACACAAAAATAGTTACAAAAAAATAGCACATGAAATTGCAAGACCCAGGCACCAGTACTTTAACCAAATCTGTTAAGTAGTAGTGCAGTAAGAGTTAAAAAAAATTTACAAGGTATGATTATATCTGATTTCTAAAACACACAAGACTTCAGAACAAATTGGGTGTGGGGAGGTTGAACACTTGGGGAGTAAACCCCAAGGAGAAAGAATTATGAACTATTTAAAGCAAAGGACAATCCTGGCAGTGAGTTGGATGGTTATAAACCTGCCACAGAAACATTTAGGCCTGTTATTAAAATCTGAGTCTTGGCCAATAGAAGACTCATTTCTGGAACAATCTCCTAATGGGAATAGCGGGACAAAAAAGAAACAGTTTAAGTGAGGGTTTAATGAGTTTTTGAAAAGAATGATTATAGAGGTTTGTGCCTCTAATAAAAAGAAAACTCAATAAAATAATCTAGACAGACTTTTCTAGCCTATGTTTCTTGGCTACCAATGAAAGTTCCTTGAGTTACGACCAGTTTCACCCACGCTTCAGACCACCCAGTACCACTCCCCTTTCCACACGCCGATTTAAATTCTCACGCTACCTGACAGTCAGTTATCGCTCCCTCTCTCTGAATATACCTTTCCTCACACGGCTGCCTGAAATGCAGCTAAGCTTCATTTACCACTTCCTCACTTCCCCAGTTGTTCTCAAGGCTCACATGGAATCCCCTCGTGTGGGTTATTTTCTCTTAATGAGATCCATTCATTCAGATCTCTCTTAAGGACCTGCTTCTGCTATAATGTATGTCTCCGTTACCTGCTGGCTCTTTTAATTTAAGACTAGTGGATAAAACCCACATTTTACTCCACAAGTAGTGGTGTAAATCACATTTTGAGCCTCTTGCACTTCCATGCTTTCCTTGTGAATGAAGAGGTCTTTGAGAGAAGAGCTGACACATGCGTAAAGCAATACCACACACTTAACAGGAACTTCCAATTAAAAAACAAACCCCAGAAATTCTGTCAAGGAACGTAAAGTGAGGACTGAGCCCTGCTCGAAAAGGTGCACCTTTAATCTTGCTTGTGCTCATTCTTTTTCTTGGGAAAGGAAGCGAGCGTCCAGAACCACTGTACAAGACACTGATAGGTCCCACATATGTGCAGCTGCAGGTTTTTTACAATGTTTTTTTCTTTTCAGCAATATTATTTGAAAATAAATGCAAAACCGTTATCTCTGTTACATAAGGCATGAAGAAAAATATTTTTATTTACCTACTGCAAGCTCTTCTCAGAAAACAGACTCGAAGGTGGTATTGCACTGTCCCTTATATTGTGTAAATAGTTCGACCATGGCTGCATAAACAAACCTAATGATGGGCTTTTATTTTTTTATTGACTTTCTGTAATTCATGATCCATTTCCTCAAAGTAACATCAGGCACTTTCGCTTCTTATTAAAATAACCACCACCTCTAATTGATAAATTCTATTTTAAAAATATTGCTCTATTCTAATATGCCAGTTTGGGAAATGTGTCTACATACAGTTTGTGTCTGAGGTTAGGAAGCCATTGAAGTTTTTTGTATCCCAGACTTTCACGGTGTAAGTAAAAGCTGTCACAGGCTGTCCAGTCTGCCATGTCTCTGCTAGGCGACATCCAAAGAGAGACCACTAGAACATAATTTTCTGTTTTGGTTAGAGCAACTTGAGACAAACATTTAACAGAGTAAGTTTTCTTTCACTTCCTCATGTAGCA
>VXBO01005444.1:27812-91420 GCA_013400135.1 Rhinoptilus africanus | reverse complement strand
GGCAGTGGGGAGTTCCTTCCTGTCCATAACGTAGACTAGACTTCCCTAGCTTGCTTAGGAGAAGGTCATGAGATGCATCAAAACCATCACTAAAGATAATATGCTATGATGTTTTTAGTTTTCCGTATCTGTAGGAACTCCCCCCACTACCAAAACCATTTTTTTGATCACCCCAAGGGACCCTTTTGTTTCCGTCTGTCCTTTGTCTCTCGGATTTACCCCTTGTGTTATTCTTTTACAAGTCCTCTTCAATAACAACCTAGCTTTCAACTCCAACTGAAGGTTCACATTACTGAGGAAAATGTTATTTGCTCCTCTACTAACTTCCCTAAATTTAATTCACATTGGAGCAGGTGCTTTCCTGCCTTTCACGCATATTTTTTCCAAGGAAATGCCAACGCTTCTGGACAACTCTTCTCTTTAGACTTACTTTCCATTCTATATTCACCCTGAGTTTACTGAAGTCTTCTTTCTCAAACACTTTTTCGCTGTTCCACATTTCACCTCAGATTTTCTCTCTTCAAAAAGTATAAAAATAACAAAGGTCCAGAAACTTTTCCAAGAGTCACGTATTGAACAACAAAATGCCATAAAATACTAAGTTCCGAGTGTATTTGCAAAGCATGTGAGAAGACGCCAGAGCCCTACTCCTGCATGCTTTGCAGTTTTTGTGCTGGCAGACAGTGATAGTACCCTGACCTCTTACAAATAAAAACATCTATAAGCTCCTGCACAGCTTTACATGCAAATAGATATCTACTGAGATGCTAACCTTGCTGCCAGGTAGTACGGCAACCCCATCTCTTCTAGACAGGTAGGAAGACCTTCAAAATTCCTGCTCAAGAGCAAAAAAAAGAATAAAGAAAACAACAAAAACCAAGTTATTTTCTTCCTGTAGTGAGGAAAAACACTAGAGCTATCTCCTCCAACAGTCACAGGTTAGTGACAGCATAACAATCTGAACAGAAGCACTTTTCCTGAAGCCTGCAGTTCAGAATAACGATGCAGAAATCTGAAGCATGCTAACCTTAGCTGCTTGGTGCAATTGAGCGATTACGCATCTGAAAGAGCTAGAAAAAGTGTCAGAAATTCAGCTTCAGTTCTACCAGGTTAAATTTGTCATTTCTGAGCACAGCTGAGCTCCTTGTGGGTTTTTAGCATGGGTTTCAACATTTTTCTTGGGTTTTTTCCCTTCTAATCCATCCAATTTGATTCATGCCAAGTTAACCAGTTTATATTTAAACAGGTGAAAGAGACTAACTACGGAACTGCTACAGAAAAATTAGATACTGTTATTCTATATAAAAACTAATCACATGTATGTATGTATCAGAAATTTTTCTAAATCATTTAAAGACCAGAAGATTGTCTGTTTTCATTATGACGCTAATGCAAAGATGGGCTCTGCCTCCACAAGGGGATGTTTTCAGTAATTCGTTTTTGCTCCTGCAAGAATGTTTTGCACTTAATCTCTCTGTACCTCTTTACCAACATGCAAGCTTAATCAGCCAACCAAAAGCTTGCTGCTGTAGTAAGACCACCAACAAAATTAAACTTTACTTTGTGTGCACCCACAGAAAACCCCGCAATCTGCATTGCAAGCTAAAAATAGCAGAGGTGGTGATTAAACATGTTCTGTGCAAAAAACATGGGGTTTCCCCTGAAAAATTCGTGTTTCCCATAGCTGTACACGTATTACAGTCCTGTACTTTGATTGATAGAATAAATTGGCATTAAATACACTAACAAACTAAACTTTTAGTCACAGAATTAAAAAAAATAGAGTGATCTTATAACAAGAAGAAAGAACAGTTGAATAGATATTAAAACTTATTGGACGTACCATTACCAAGTACAACTGGGTAATTACAGGTATGTTCCTCCTTTGCTAGGAACACCTAGCAGCTGCGTACTCAGATTTCCTCTCCAGACCGATGCAAGGGTAACTATATTAATTTAATAAAGATAATCCAAGAGACACACCTGTCTAATTTAGAGCAGAATAATTCCTCCTTATTGTTCAGAAGGTCCCCATTGATTTATTTTGTTACAGAACAGAAAGTTAAAGTGTTGCTTTGGACTGGAGAAACAATTGCAGCTCTGGGAGTGCACATATTTACCTTCCAGGACGGAATAATTCATTGTTAGGTGTCTAAACCTCATTGACAGCGATTCACCTTGGAGGCATACAGGAATGAACCACATCTGTTAACAGCAGAAGTGCCAGCAGCAAAATAGGGATCTTAAAACGTTGACTCACTCACAGACATTTTATGCCATCATCAGAGAAACTTTTGAACAGGGTGAAGCGTGAACAGACCTTCTCTCTTTTAAAGATCTGCAAAACTCGTATCTTTTCTGACATGATGGCAGGATAAGACCAGTTTGCCTGTGGATAGCGGAACAGCTGAACCATGCTGTGGGCAGAGGAGTTATCACAGAGTGCCCTGGTGACATGCTGGTAAGATGCCCACTGGGAAAAAGAGAAGTGGGATTCCAAACCCATGTCTTTATATGAAAGAATAAAATTCATCTCTCTCTGACACACTGGACAAGCACCTAAAAGGGAGTAGGCCCTTCTCCTCTGAGAAACAAATCCAGGTGAAATTACTGACAAATAGTTACTAAGTTCTGTCTTTGGGGTTAAATTTAGTATTAATGAAAAACCCGCCTCACTGCAGAATTGTATTAACCTTAAACCTTTTCTCCAAGGAACTTTGTGCTTTAGATATCTACCAATCCACTACAAGAGGATGCTCCCAGTCCCCAAAAGCATGCAGGAAACAACAGAAGGATACCAAGAGAAAGATTAAAACCTTAAGAAACAGCAAAGCTTTGATTTAGAACTGCTTAGCTTTGAACTATAGCTGCCCTAGCACAAGTATTCCTGCACTGGCCGAAGGAGGCGAGTGTCCCACGATGGATGTGGCAGTCCATATTGAAACTAGTGGCGTGTTGCTACACACCTGATGGAAACACAAAGAAGCAGAGGGAAGGAATCACTGCCAGGCTAATGTAGGAAGTACTGTCCTCAGAATATTTATGCTCAGCTGCATATTCTAGATGCTCAAAAACATGTAAATTCCAATATTCCATTCCTAATATAGAGAGAAAAAACTGGAAAGAGACTTAAATATGTGTAGACTGTGATATAAGCTACTATTGCCATCTTAAATGGAAGGTTTTGAGGCAAGAAAATAGTTGCAGAGGATGAAGTAATTCAGTGAGTCAGATAGAGGGAAATTACACAAAGCTGATAAGTCTCTGCGGATAATAGAGACTTTGAAAATTATTCATGAGAGAAGTGTAAAAAGTTTGATTCATATGCGAGAAATCGCCCACTTTTGCATCATGCTTTTTCCCCACACATTAATAATTCAAGTCGATAGACACATCAGGGTTCTAGATTTTTATGTTTCCTCGTGCTTTTAAGCTTCTGTGTTATTTCTGTTAACTATCATAGAGTTCACCAAATCAGTCTGTCTGAAGCACCTCTACAAACAATACTAAAATACTAAAAATACTTATGGACTGCACGCATTTTTGCAGGAAAAACATGTCATTTTCTGGATGCCTCAGTGCCAAACTTGTTCACAAATTGGCAAGTAGTGCACGAATTGCTAAGGGGAGATTATCAAGCTGACAGAACCAGGCTCTTCAATCTGGTGCACAGTCAGAAGACAAGAGACAACAGGCAGAAACTGAAATGAGAGGGTTCAGAAATGATAGAAAAACAAACTTCTTCCCCGTGAGGACAGTCGAGCAGCAGAACAGGAAAAGCTGTCTCCATCCTTTGAGGTTTTGAAGACCAGATGGATAAGGCCTGAGTGACCTGGCCTCATCTCACAGCTGGCTCTGCTGGAGCAGAAGGGTGTTTTAGAGACTTCCTGAGGTCCCTTCTAACCTTAAATACCCAGTGATCCCATCACCCTGTGGGAGTTGTATCTTATCATTAAGAGAAAGTAATGACAACTTAGTCAATATATGCTTTAAAAAACATAACTTGGAAAGCAATTAAAACCAAAAACCTAAATATTTTTCTTCCTTAGGAATGCATTCCTCTATCTGTACACACGCAGAGACGCATGTGATGTTCTGCGTTACCCTGAAGAAAGGCTTTTCCCAAGGCAGCCAAGCTTACAAGGTTTAAGTTGAGTTTGTGGCTGTGATGGCTCAGTGGCAGAGCCACTCCCTCCATCCTGTCACAAGCTGTGTAAGAGTCTTTCCCTCTCTGTCCCGACCAGGTGAGGTGCATCCAGATTCTCCAGGTTTCTGTTTGCCACTGCCCTCTCTCCCCCAGTGACAGTCTTACAATGGATTTGAGCCCCTTCCCTAGCTTCAAGCTGGTTCTTTGCATTTATAAACTGGCTTCACACCCATTTGCTTCTCCCTCTTGGCTTTCAATATTTCCAGTCCTTTGTGAGGACTTTTCCTTCAGCCTCCCTGGGGGCTCAGATCCTGTTGGCAACCACTCTAAAAGCTTATCTAGGAGGCTTGTTCCCTTCACATCTTCCCCAAATCCCATCCTTCCCAGAAGACAGGAGCCCTGCAGGACATACCCTACATGTTTAAAGCCTGCAGGGTGTCAAAACCCCTCTGAGAACTTACAGCTGGCAGATGCAAAGGTTGTAGCCCAACCTCTTTGCAAGAACCTGCTAAGCTTGTGACGTTCCCTGATGCTTCTGTGCATGATCTTTTAGGAAACAAACTATGGCAAATACAGCAGAATGTGGGTTTCCTCCTGGCAATCAAACTTAAGTGCATCAATGGTCTAGTCACAAAAGCTGACACAAAATACATAATACCAACAGGTTAAACAGCAAGGACCCACTCTGACTCATCTTTTAGGCAAACAACTAACAGGAGCGTATGCGAGAAAGCATGGGAAAGTTTTCAAAATGGAAAAGATGAGCACAAAACCCACATATCCTTGATGTTCATAAGATACGACTCTTCATTTATGGAAATCTGTAATTACTTTGTAATCAAAGGATACAATGCAAATTTGAGGCAGCAGAGGTGACAACTCAGGCGACAGTCAGCTCTGATGGCAGCCCTGGCTGTGGCCAGCGTGGGGTCAGGAGTGGCACAGAGTCACTCCTGCTGCTCAGAGGGAGCAGAAGGGAGGAAGAGAGGAAAACAGAACACATCCGAGTCCTCAAGGGACACCTCTCTCCTGTTCAGCTGAATCCGCGGAACTGGAGGGAGGAATATATATTATTTCATAACATATTCTTAATTCTTTTTATAGTTAGGTAGCTCTAGCTGCTAGGAGTAAGCTTTCGAGGGATGCAGCAGGGAATGGTCTACAGAAAATTCACTAGAGGGAATTTTCCTCCCTTTTTAAGCCTTCACATGGCTGCATGAGAGGTCCCAGGTAATTAGTGCTGTCACCATTAGTGAAGACTATCTCCTGAGTGCCAAAATGCAATTTGGCAAGAAGAAAATACTGAGTGCATTTGGGAGGGGAAATTGCTGCAAAAATATAAGTTTGGCAAAAAAAGTGTTCCTTTAACTAGCAGGCTCTGCAGTTTAACTTCCATTTTGACAATTTATATGGGTTTGATATGTCTATTTATTGGGCTTTTAAATAAAAACACTAGTTACTATAGTAACATTTACATCATAGGTTGTACTTATGCTGCCTCTGAGATACAGAAAACCAATCTGCTGTGTTAACCTTTGTATTTCACTTCTCCAATATTTTAAACAACAAACCTGCTTTCTAATAAATTCTCTTTTTCTCTAATCATTTTACTTCTCAGATTATAAATTAAAATACGATTGATCTAATTTTCTTTTAAATGACTAAGCCCTATGTGTGGGAACATAAAACACGGTTCCAGGGAGAACAAGGAGAATGTATGTAGAAAGAGAACGGCAGTATGGGGAAATAAGACAAATCTCGTTTTTCTAGTCCTCCTCTTGTAGGAATCACAGGAAAATGACACATGATTTCTTTGGATGAAGACTGTTCTCCTCTGTAGTTTTTATTTTAGCCTGTTAGAGCAGCAAAGCAACATGGCCCATTCTGAGCTCTGCCTATACTGTTCTTTCCACTATTTTTTCCAGCCCCTTATCAGTTGATTTATGAGTTTCAAGTGCCTCTGTACCTCTGCTGTATCTGCAGCCCTGCAGGCCGATTGGTTTACTTCATGAAAATGACAGGAGTAATCGCAAGACGCAGAACACAGACAACCCTGCTCAGCCAACTTTGTTCCCTGGGATCCCCTCCACTGGCAGAACGCTCCTAAGCTTGCAGTGTCCTGGTTTAGTGCTGGAAGACCTCTTGGGCTCCCCTGGGGTCTTAGGGCTGCAAGCTGGAGTGGGTAACCTCTGTCCTAACTCTACAGAGGCAAGGTATTTAGACAGCAAAACGCAACCCTCTTTGGCAGGTGAGGAAATGAAACAAGGGCATACAACACTAGAGAAGAGGTCTCTCGAGCTGCATCTCCCCACAGCATGTATCTTTACAGGCAGGAATCAAGACTGAAAGTACAAAGGCACGATTAAGTTACAATAAAAGCAACTGCTGAAGGCTTCCTCTCATGTGTCCCTATGGTGGGGAAAACAGAAACGAGCCCTCCACGTGTGATGAGTTTTATCCAACGTAACATAAAAACCCCACCTACTTCATGCCCACAATAAATGAAATTGCCACCGTGCTTTTCTTGAAAGCAGGGGAAGTTGGAGAATGGGTACAAGGATCCTCACCCACCTTGTCCCATCATCCCAAAAGGGAAAAAATAAATCCTAATTAGGAGAGAATGTCACATGTGTCTTTCACAGCTCTTTTCAGATGCGTTATTCTTCTTTAAAAAGGAAAGGATCATATGTCCATCCACTGTAGCTTAAGAGGCCTTTCTACAGGAGAACAAAAAAGGCAGCCCAGAAAGGAAAGCGAGTGCGGAGGAGGACAATGAAGCTGGTGAAGGGCCTGGAGAATAAATCTTATGGAGAGCAATTGAGGGAGCTGGGACTGTTTAGTTTGAGGAAGAGGAGGCTGAGGGGAGACCTCATCCCTCTCTGCAACTACTTGAAAGGACGTTGTAGAGAGGTTGGTGCTGGTCTCTTCTCACAGGCAATTAGTGATACAACAAGAGGGAATGGCTTCAAGCTGCAGTGGGGTGGGTTTAGACTGGACACTAGGAAAAAATTCTTCCCAGAAGGAGTGGTCAGACACTGGAGTAGGCTGCCCAGGGAGGTGGTGGAGTCACCGTCCCTGAATGTGTTTAAGGGTCATTTAGACGTGGTGTTGGGGGATCTGGTGTAGGGGAGAGCTTTGTAGAGTGGGGGTGATGGTTGGACTGATGATCCCAAGGGTCTTTCCCAACCTGAATGATTCTGTGAAAGAAATCCACCAACATTCTTTGACAAATGTGACTGGAGCAGAGATTCTGGACATGCCACTATCTAAGAGTACCAGAGCTCCGGAGACTGAAAACACCTTCACGTCGATGCATGGGAAGATTGAAAGGGTCTGACCTCATTTCAGTTTTACATTCTCTTTGTAGTTAGAATCCCTTTGTTACTATTTCCTATACCTTAGGAGTAGACAGTGCTTTCATGAACTGCATATCAGACTTCATCCTGCAAAATGGAACCCACGCGACTACACTGGCACTTCCTAACCAGAACAATTCCTCATCCACCCAGACATATTTCATGTCATTGGACTCAGATGACTCCAGCCAGTCCCATCGCTCATCTCCTGTCCTCTAAGTGCCTGCGAGGCCACAGTGCCTCTGCCCGTGAGGTCAGCCTTAATCCTGCCTCTTCTCCCGCTCCCTACATGGTACCTTCTCCCAAGACGGGCTGGGTACAGCTTTTTTCTAGCCCACGAGCTGTGACTCCCACCTGCTTAGTCAAAGACTGCCTCAACATTTGTTTCCTCCAAAATAAACCTCTACCTCTTGTGTGGCACCAATTAATCGATATCAGACCTAAGTATTTTAAAACAAAGACGGAGGAAGCAATTAACTAGAATTGTGAGTGCTCAGATGGCCTGTCACACTGCGGAGTCTGCAAATTCCTCCAGGTGGAATCCATCTGGTTTATGTGACTCGTACAATATTGAGTCAAGGCCATGTAAATGCAGTGATTAAACTGCAAAGCGCCCCGGGACTCTGTGAATACACCTACCTGCCTAGAATACACTACACACGGAAAGGATCTCATTGCTATGCATCTGGAATGGGAGAACTGCTTCAGGGTCAAAAGGAAATGGAGAGCATCACACTATATGAACTGCTGGTAGGGACACTGCATGGATTCATGCCTTATCGGTAATACCTACTTCTGAGCATAATTGCCTCTAGGATATGGTTAAAATCCTAGGACTAGCCACAGAGCATTTTATGATGCCAAGATGAACACGCTGTATTTTGAGGGCAGGCAGAGCTCACCTTCACCACGCCAGCCAGCGCCATGTGCCGTGCAGCCCAACGTACCGCCTTCCTCTTGTTGCGCACGACTGGGAGCGCAGGGGAATTCAACTCGCTGAAGATACCAGGTGTCTTAAAAGCCCCATCCCATGTTTGCCGCTCCAGTTTAGCAACAATTGCTATTTTGAGTGCTTTGTCAAGCAACTATTAATTAATTTCATGGGGCTTTTTGGCAAGCAGCCCTTTGCTGAGCTATCTCAGCCTTAGAATCTTCTTCAGTGTATCATATTTGGATCTGTTTGAGAATCGACTGCCTACTGAGAACATGCATTTTTCCCTTAACTTCTAGAAAATTGTGTAATTTGCCCCAAAGTAGCTGCAACAACAAAAAACCTAAAAATCAGATTATTCTACCTAAATACTGAGTGAAGTCCTAGCACACTGTGCCCAGTTTTCAGCTACTAGATTTTCAATGTTGCTCCAAACCACATCTTTAGGGACTAATTTTAAGGGAAATTCGGCATCTACTTTTGAGGATCTGTGTCTCTGTCTCCAAAATCTGACAGTATTTCATCCATATTAAGATTCAATATGAGCAAGACCTATTAGAAAGCACATCTTACATGCATCTCAAAACCAGATGTACTGGGTTGCTGAGACATTACGTGCAGCAGGGAAGACATTTCTGTCTCAGATCTGGCTCTGAAAAGTTACTGACATCTTCAAAACATCAGGGAATATTCAGAAGTGACCAACAGTTTTGGAAGGAAATCAGAAAAACGGAGTGAAAAAAAACCTGTGGGGAATGGCTGGACCCCTTTCTATGCAGAGATGTTGATATTCTGCATGACTTATTTTCTAGACAAATAATAACGGGTGACGTCCTGGTTTGACAGGAAGGCACAGCATGGGAAAACAGCATGAGAAAAAGAAAAATACAAGGGTATAGAAAGAGCATGGTGGGAAGACAGGGAAAGATGGACTAAGAAGGGCTAGATATGAGAAGAAGCAAGAACAAGAAGCAGATGGACCCTGCCGGGGCGGAAATGATGTGTACAGATAGCCCTGGCACAGAGGAGGTGTGACCAAAGAGAAGACCATGGGATTGTGACATGAGGGAAAGGGTCAAGAGGAAGACAGAGCCCCAGCAAAAGGCGGGGGGTGAAGTCCCAGTGAAGGGGCTCATGCTACCAGCAGGAACCATCGACCCACCACCAGCAGGAAGGGTGCTGTGCCCTCGTTCTTAGGGGCTGCTGAGAGCACTTCTGGCTGCGACATGGGATTTCGAAAATGTTGCCCTCCCTACTCTGCAGCAGAAATTGGAGCAGTACAACATGGGCACCACGCCAAAAAGCACTGACTGGGACAGCTGTTTCCTATTGTAGCAGACCCAGTTTCCAGTGCCATGTGGACTGGGCTCAGAGTACACTGACGCATGGAGCGAGGCTTGTGGGGAGGGAGGTGATCTGTATGGCGTGTTTCATTCCCACATGAACTCCACACGGGAAACGTTCCCTCAGACATTACTACCCTCCCTTTGCCAAGAGCTGCTGATATTGTGGCACCCACGGATAACCCCAGCTAAGCCTTTCCCTCCACCTTGTCACCTTTCATTTCCACCACTCCAGTTCCTTTGTACCTGGGTCAGAGAGACATAAAATTGACTATTGAACACAAGTAACAAAACTAAGGTCAAAAGGTTTCATTTTGGGGAGCAAGTTTTGATGTTTAAATGGGAACAAAATAGCCTAAATCCTGTTCCCACACTCAGTCTCCAAATAAAAATACAGTAATAACAAATGGCCTATTACTGCAATTTAAAAGTTTTCAGAAGGCCAGGGAAATGCTATCAAGTTAACGTGATTACTAAAAGCGCTACAGGAAAACACGTATTGATTGACCCTCATAATGAGTTTACCTACAGACTTCCTCATTACCTGCACATTACAGACGAGATTTAGGGAAGAGAATACAATTAGCTTCAGTAACTTATAATACCTTACACCATAGCTGAGAAGAGTTATGTACAATAAAAACGGGCACTTAAATGTCAGACAAACAGATGGAAGAATGATGGGTTTACCCTTTGATTTACGTATACACAGCCTTTTACAAAGAATCAGAAAGTTCATTGACTTTATGTTTATTTCTATCGGGGTAAATATTCTTGTCACTAAAGAAAAAGGAGTGCACACAGATACCAGTGCTGCCATCAACTATGACTTTCATCACTTGTCAGAAGCATTCACTGTAAACAGAAGATAAAACTAAAATTAAGTGGGCGATTTTCCATACCAAATCAGAGGTATACATTTTAAAAATACCTTACAGCCCACAAAGTTTGAGAAACCATTTTTGAAGAAGCTTCACACAGCGAAAGACAATAAATCATAACCACTGCCGGAGCATATTCTTTCAAGAATTATAAAGCAGAGATTAGATTTTTAAATTTAATAAAAATTCTTCCATTCTGTACAGAGCTTAGGACATGAGTAAGAGTTTATATTTAAAACAGAACATTAAAAACCATCCAAATATGCCAAATCAGAGTGAGTGAAAAAGTTTACTTTTTAAAACTCTTTTAAAAATTATTAACAAAGCTTTTAAGATTTAGCACAAGGAGCTTCCTGTGTATCTCACCACTAAAGACAGGTAATAAATTACAGCCCAATTACAATCATCTGTTCACCTTTTTTAAAAAAAAAAAATCCGAACTATCATCATTGCATTTTAAGAAAAACTGTAGACTTTCACCTGTCTGTAGATACCAGTGTAGGACCACAGCTCCTGATGGTCTCACGTGGAGCTGCTCCGTGCTCCCTTCTCATTTGCACTGAATGCCATTGCATTCTGCCTTCTCAAAAGCCACCACAGGTGACATTGATCTACTTCAGCTGCAGTCTTTCAGTTGAATGGAAAGATTTCCACTGAAATTACATTGGACTGTGGAAGTACCAAACTCTGTACTGCTCACTAAGGGAATGGAAAATTCAGGCCTAGCCTGACAGCCAGTGATTCCAACAGGAGCTGAATCAAGCTCTGAGAAGAGCAGGATTGACTTATTTATTCATGCTGGGATCCTCTCACTAGTTAACGATCAATCTACCACCATTGGTTAGTCCAATTCAATCCCCAGACAACTCTCTGACTTGCAAGAGAGAAGTTCTTCCATAAGATTTTTTTTTTTTTTCAGGTGACTTGCTGCAGGAAAGCAGATTTTTTCTTTTTAATGTACACACTATGGTTTTATTTTCAGTCAGATATTTTGTTCCCTGTTCAAATCTGAGTTTTGTCATAGTGAAAGAGTGGACTCTTTCCTCATCCTGGAGGCATTATGCATAGTGTTCTATGTTTTAGAAAGAAATTATACCTACAAAAGTCTGCATGGGAGTATATATATACACACACATGAGTATGTATGGACTTATCTTTCTGTTAAACACAAGTTTTAAATAATTATAAATGGAAGTCAGAGCCTTCAACGCACATCCAGAACCAATTAGTATTTTATGACATAGTTCTTTCTAAATTGCCACTTGCCTGCCCCTCTTTCCATCTTGTTAATACTATCCATAAACCACTGTTTGTTAAGTTGTTTTCAATGTGTGACTTGCTTTTGGCTCAGCTTCTTGTGACACCCGGAGCTGACAATAGCCGAGTCCCATCATGGCAGGGAAGCAAGGACTGGTTGCAATTACTGACTGGGGGAGTTTAGTGTTCACTCTCTCATTCCCGAGAACCTGGAGCTGCCAGCAGTTGGGGGAGGGTTGCTTTGGGTCGGTTTTTAATGGAACTGTAGCTAAAGGCACACATGGAGCAGGGAGGGGATGTCCTAGGTGGCCAGGGTTAGGTAAGGGACCTGAGGACCTTCTGAGCAACCCAAGAGTTAGGATGAGAGCTGGAAGCAGGACAGAGCTGCAGCTCAACGCCTACTTGGAGCTGGGACCTTCTGTGCTCTCCTTACAGGGCTGGGGGAAAAGGATTAAAGCAAGCTGAAGAGACCCGAGTAACGATGGGGTACAACTGCTGCAAAAGGGGAGAGGGACACGGAGACGCCTCCATCAACCATTAGGTGTCTAAAAGGGTTTGAATAATCTGAATCCTAACTGAGGATATTTGCTAAATCCTAATTAACTTCACACATTGCTCACTTATGATACAACCAGAAAGGCATTGCATTTTGAAATTGTTCCTAATGAGGATCTGTCTAGCCATTAAAAGATCATTGGAAACTAATATATTTTCTGATGTAGATTTAAATTAAACAGCAAAATATTTGTTAAGAATGCAATCTTCTTGGAAGGAAGGAACAGAAGACATAGCATGCTCTGGACTGTCTAAAGTATATTATTTTGTATTATCTGATTCAAAAGCTAAAAACTTAATTAGCTTACTTAGCAGAATATTTATGAGAAATATTCTGCATTTCTTAATATTTTAAAATTAAACTAAGAGTAGTTCTCTTTCAAGACTTATATGGGAAATTGTTTTATCATCATGGAGTTTTTTAAAACATCCTACTGTCTCACTGCAATCATTAGCATTTAGTTAGTTAGATAAAAAAAAAAAAACAGAATACCAAAGAAAGATTGGCCATGCAGGGTGACACTGAGCCATGTTACTAGAAACAAGGACAAGCTGTTAAATCCTCTCCTGGACTAAAGTGCCCTCTGTTGAAATCCAGGCATATGGATCTTTGTAGCCAACATCACCCCCATATCCTGTGTAGCGAAGCCAGAAGAAACAGACACTCGGAGAAGATGGACAGTCTGTTCTACAGAAATGACTCATAACCCACTCACAGATTGCCCTCAGACATGAAGGGATTCAGCATCTAACGGGATCAGGCCTCCTTCATCCCTCCTTCCCCACCCCACTGACCCCAACAGCAAAGTCCCACCAGCTTCAAAAGGGGAGAGCTTGATCAGTAGCCAGTAAATTACAACTACTGCAGCTTTTGTCTCTATGTTGTGTAAAGGCTTTTTTTTTTTGTTTTTTAAGATGGAAGACTGGTAACAAAGCCTCCTATTATATTATGAAATACCAGTCTTAGGCAGGAATTAAATGAGTAACAAAATCACAAGCCTAGATCAAACAGTCACAACAAAGGGTAAGCAAAACATATAAATGTCACAATGAATCCTCTTATTCCAAGCATATGCTTGGTAAAGCACCATAAATACTGTTTAACTTCTCCTCAAATTCTCAAGCAAACAAAAACATCCAAGCAGCTGCTGTCATTTATTCATATTGACCAAGAAAATGAAAGTAACTTAGCCAGTATATTGGAAAATGAAGCCCAAAGCAGGTGATAAAAAAAAAAAATCACAGCAATCGACAGCCCCACCTGACCTCCTGGACTTGCCAGGAGACATCAACATCCCTTTTTGCCTCCAGCTCTGTTTGAGCCTCAGCACTCTATTCTCTGCTTAAGGGTTTCAAATGAACTGTGTACAACTTGAACTTGAATGTGATTTTGGTCATCTTTTATGTGCATGTTTGTTTTGGTGGGTTTTTTTAAACTCCACAAAAGGGAGCAGTTAATTTTACAAGCATTCCCCAGGAAAACATGCGATTAAAAATACAATATAACACAGGCAACTCCCACCAGTGAATGCCAGTTCAGCTGCTATCAAGCAAAGCTAACAAAGAAAATACCAGGGTTTCAGATCACACCACCTGTGAGGACTGCTGTAGCTACAAACTTGAAATTCTTCACTTTAATAGACGGCAATGTTAAAAGCATGTTTCACAGGAATAAATCTTCCCTATAGGCAAAAACTCCAAAGTAAGACTATATTGCATGCAGTTTTGCACAATTATGTTCATTATACATAAATTACTTTATTAAACATAGCCATAGGTTTAGTCTCACTTTGAAAACAATCTTCCTCCCAGCATCTAAGGATTTTCTGTGGGGAAATAGCCTGTTATTATTATCCCTGAGCTCTCCCCAGCAGTATCTGCCTCATAGATGGCCATAAGGACCTCCAAGTGTTGAGGGCCAGCAGGAAGCAAGCCATCTGCACAGGCAGACAAGGGACGATCACCCTCACAGGAGAGGAAGCAGGGAACAATCAACCAGTTCATTTAAAATGAGCCATGAGAAAGAAGCAGTATGTAGAATATTTGTTAAAATCTAGAACCAGTCTGTGGGAAGAGTAATTCCAAAAAAATAGTGAAGTACCTCCGGCTGAAGTGCTAGTCATGGGGCATAAACAACTGTAACCTATTTTTGAAAATAACAGAGACACAGCTGAAATAAACCTCAACATAAAGAGCAAAAGCAAAAAAATAAAACCAGGGATAAATAAAGGAACAGAACATTGGAGAAAACTTTTCTCTGAGAGTGTCCAGCTCATCTTTAAAGTTTACTCACAATTCACCAGTCAACGCTTCCTTACATGTTTTATCAAGAGACGCTTCCTTGTAAAGCCCTCCAGTACATAGTGGGTCATGTATTTGCAGGGATCACTTAAACAAATGAATTAGTTGTTAGTACCTGGTGTGCATCCATCTTAATGAAATAGTCTTTTCATCCATTATCACAGATGAGAAATAATCCCTGCAGAGTAAACAATGCAGTATCTTAAAAGTCATGCTGTGTTAACAACTGAGATCAGGGTTAGAGAGATCATTTTAGAGCTTTACATAATTTTTGGTTTAACAATAAAAATTGGCACGTGGTTTACTAGGACAAGTTTGTTTGGTTAACTCCCGGGTATTAATGAGCTTACTTTCATTTTCTGGGATTAAAGTCTGTTTAAAGTTTTTAGAAAGTTACCCAAGGTCATAACTAGTTAGGAAGGTTACCAGCTTTCTTAAAGGACTGCAGAGACTACAAAACCAGTGCAAGACTCTTTGGCGTATCTAATTTTTTTCCTCCAGCTGAGTGTAAGTTGACAGGGACCAGCTCTTCTCTTCCTCTTTATAAATAACAGTTATACCATACAGATAACGTTAGCAAATCCAGAACCAGGTTAAATAAGGGATCTGAGGAACCAAGCCTAAAGCCTGAAGTTACTCTATTCGCAAGGCGTGAGCTGGGCTAGGGCAGCACAGAGCAGCAATCCCAAACGTTCTTTTTGCAAAACAAGACAAAGGCAGCAGCTAACTGATCGAAAGTACAAGCATACTCACCTTCTCCAAAGCTCAGATGCTCCTATCATTGCTGTAAACAGAAAGCATCGGCTAGTCAGAATGCGGATGCTACAGCCTCCTTCTCCTCATGGTGGGTGCTTTCACAAAGTGATTAAAGTAACTGAGCAGGCTTCATTTTCACAAGCACCGGTGGGATCAAAATCACCCACTTAATATATTCACCAACTTAACTACAGGAGTCCTGACCTGGAAAAGAAAGGGAGCTTTGATGCCCTCTGCATCCCTGCCCATCAGTGCTGACAGAGCACATGTATCTTACTCTAGACTCTTCTGAAGCAAGGAAAGTGGAAGAGGTCAAGTACTACCTTACATACTATCTTTTTTTGAACACCTTTAAAAAGCTTACAGATTTACCGTGTACGTAAGAAATATGTGATAATAATTTACCCATATATTTGAATACGGCCTCTACAATACATTCTAATGCATGCCATAACAGCAATTCCACATATTGCAATTAGATCATGGCTTCTGAAATTTGTTCATTATATCATTTATACCATTATGAAAGCATCACTGGATACTCACACAAGAGCCTGTTGTCACCTCTCGAAATTTAAGACAGACAAATACTTAAACATCAGATATGTTTATTAGACAATTCAAAAAGTCAGTTGTATTAGACAATTCAAAAAGAAAAGTTAAGTATGTTTTAATTTCCATGTATTAATACTTCATCACCTCAAGAACCTGGCAATCACAGAAAACAAAAAGAGTGTTTACAAAAGTTACAAAAGCTGCACTGCATTCCAAATTACAGAAAACATGATTAGTTGACAAGGAAGCTTTATAAAAATGCAGTAACAGATTTTCACCCAGTTATGAAACACAGTGATATTGCCGTGTATATGCATTCACAAAATCAGCACAGTATCGAAACTAAGGCACTTTGGATACATAGTATTCACTTCCATATAGGAAAACAATTTCAGAGAAACCACAGTAAATTGCTACTGGTAGATGGTGACAGTATGCCCAGTACTGGCCATCAAAGCACCAGGTTTGTGTGAATGAGTGAAGCTCTTGATAAAAAAAGCACTGAATTTTCTAATTTTTTCTTTTACCCTGACTGTTTGATATCAAAGACTCCTTCAAGCAAATTGACTTTTAAAGAGGTCAAGGAAGATTTCCATGATTTAAACGCTTTTAAACACAATTTTTTAAGTTAAACACTTTAAAATAAAAGTCCATGGTGAAAACCGCATGAAGTTCACATTAAGGATTAGTGCATGTTGCTGCTTCAAAAGAAGAAAACAAAAAAAAGCATTGACTTTCTCCATGTAATGTTTACCAGCCATTTCCTGAGGTACCCACCAACCACAGTAATATCAAAGGAAATGCAGCAAAACACATTAATTTGTCAAAGCAGCAACCTCTCTTCAAGACTGTACTTTCTAGTCCTCCTTTTCATTTCAGATTGTCCTATATTTACTGCCTGTATCCCAGTCTGCCACAAGCACGTCATTTACCAATACATCTAGAACAGATTCTACAAATAATGATTCTCTAATTTAAAGAAATTAGCTGTTTTTTCACACACCACTGTCTTGAAAACAAAATTTCATCAGTATTTGAGTAGTTTTATAGACTTCTATTGCAGCCTTCGGCACATATATTCTAAGGAGTAAAAAAACTCAAGAACCCAACCCTGCACGCACACGAGTACTTCAGCAGGAATTAAATAGAACTGTTAGCAGTGACTTTAAACATCTACAGGACCAGGCGCTTAAATTGTATATTATTGTTGCTGTTTTACTTCACCAATTTGAATTAAAAATGCCACAGCATAGGAAAAAACAACTTCTTAAAAAAATCAGAGCAGGACTTCTACATGGGAACTATGATTACTCTAAACAACCTGGCTCATAATTAGACCGAATAATTTCCACGGTAGTCTTTTACAAATCAGTAGGCTCCAACAGATTTTACCTAAAATCAGGAAGGAGACGCCATAAGAAAACTTGTTTAAGCACAGCGTCTTTACAAGTATATTCCTCCTGTGTCCTTGAGGAAGCTTTAACATCCAGAAAAAACTGCCACTTAACTTTAATTCTTCTTTTACAAGAACGCCAGCCTAGACACACTTCAGTATAAAACACAGCTAACTCAGCATTCCTCAGCACTGAACTGCTCACTTTACACACATCTGAAGTTTAAATTTAAAGCATGTAATTAGCCTTTCTGAAACATAATACTCCATTCCTAAGTAAGTGATACTGCATTACTGGGACCACAGAATGATTTCTGTACCCTTCTTCTAGGGCACTGAGAATGAACAAAAGACCCAGTATCAGAGCGCTGATGTAACATTCAGAATTTGTGAACCTTTGCTCTGCACAGCAATCCACAGGACACCATTTTTGCAGTACATGAGTATCGAGAGAGTTTGGAAAGCAACAGAAGCAGTTCCATACAACTTAGGGGGCAAAAAGCACGGAGTTGGTGAAGCTGCCACATCTTGTGGGGTGGATTCTATTACCTCCCTATACAGTGTCCCTCATAGCTATACCGGGTGATAGCAGTCAGCTGTCACCTAACTCACACAACTATAAAATACCCATCTGCAATCTGCTAGTCTAAAGAACTTGCAATAGCAAAATGTATCATATGCAGCAATTCAGCTTCTTTCTTCACAGAGCAGAATCCTCTTTTATGACCATTTTCTACAAAAGAATAATCTGAGGTGTCTCCTCCTTTACCTCTTTGCAGATTACTGAGATGTCATCCAGAGTTAAGGTTGTTTACAAAACTATGTGCCTCAGCAACTTGCAGGATTCAATGAGTCAAAACGCTAATAAAGTTTACTTTTATAATTGTGATAATGTGAATGTTTACTAGGATAATGCCATTTAAAAATATAAGTGTTTTAATATAACAATCTCCTCTTACAGATAAAAAAATAGTAGTTGAATAAGTATGTTTTAAAAGCAATGAGAACTGAGGAGGTAAGAAGTCCTACGCAGCAGAACACTCACTTCTGTGCAATTCGGGCATTTCACACATAAGAGTACAGAGTTGTATCCTACGTTGTGATTTTAAGTGTCCTGAGTGTAGTTTCTTCTTTTGTTTCTTCATAATATAAGTAATGTCAGATCTAAGCATTAAAGAGGCATTAAAGTATACAATTCCCAAAATATACCCACAGTTGTTAAGCTGAATAGGCACAAAGCCTGAGTATCTTGGGGGGGAGGAATTAGTTTTTAAATGAACGCCACAAACGGAAGGATTTTAACCAGGGTTATTTTCTTTTCCTTTCATTAGGTAGTGAAAGAGTTGGCATAACCCACGTTTGTTTTTATGTTACCAAGAAAAAACCACTAAAATTACAATTACTCAAATGAAAAGCAAGTACTCATTCATCCCTAATCAAAGCAGAAAGATCGATCAAGCTAAACAATACCAAGCAGGATAACCTTTATATTGGCCTCTTGACTACATGGTTAAAAAAACCCAACAAGCATGCCAACCAATATCACATGTATCCATGATACTACTGTGATTAAAACAAAAGTTAATGCATATATTGTGAAAAAATGAGTAAAACAGCTTATGTTCTGTAAACTTATTTGGAGACAAATTTGCAACAGTGATTCCAGCTTTTACTGAACACATTAACATGGCTGTCACAAGGGCCTTTTCCCTTCGGCCGAAATGCATTTTTAAAAAGCACGTTATGATCTGATAATGTGAAACTACATGCATATGCACATACATACATCTCAGCAGGTACACACGCAATCGTTATAATATATACACATATACACACGCAGAGTATACATACGGTGATACATGCTGTAAAATATTACCAGCTTCAGAGCGATGTCCTACCACTGTTCCCAGCTAAAGTCATCTCCTCTACCAAACACAAGAAAAAAGCCTAAAATAGTAAGGAAAATGACTGCATTGCCAGCCAGCACCAGACCACAGGCTCCCCATTTGATCTGAAAGGCAAGGAAATGAAACAATCAAAGCAGTGCTTATAACACAGGTTCAGGCCAGTTATTTATATGCATTAGATAAATGACACGAAATACTACAGAAAGGTGCTAAAAGCATAAAGAAAAAAAGACAAACAACTAATTCAATTTATGTGACTAATTATTCAATTAGCAACCACTCCTATTACTAATACAACACTTCAACAGACAGACTAATAATGCTATGTTTTAGAACAAAATAATTACCTTGCCACACAAATCACTAAAACATACCTAAGTTATAGAAAAAATCTGGTGAAACTAGTGCTCTCCTTTAATTGCTATGCAACTAAATAAAGGTAGCCTTTCAAATAAATGCCACTAACAAGCACGGAAAACAGTACATGGTCTTAAAAGTAAATAGCTTGCTTTAACGATCTGCCAGACTAAGTTTGCTGAAATAAGCGACAAGACACAGCTGTGAATTCGAGTTCCCCCTCGCGGCCACTTCTAGTTCTGCCTACTGTCAGGTCCACAACTTCAAAACTAAACTGCAGTATCAGGGAAATTGTGCATTCCAAAAAAACTAAAACTAAGCACACAAGTTTTAAGCAAAACTGAAAGACTGAGGGGAAGAAAACTATACAACACATAAAAACATCACTGGGTAGTTTGGGAGACAGGACGAAAGAATTATTTGCCTTGCAAACAAATGTGACAAAATCTCACCACTGAAGAGCAGTTCAGAAAGCAAAGAGAAAATAAGCCAGCAGAATTTCCTCAGGCTTTGAGGGGACAAAGCATGAGCTTGGGAAATGCTTTGAAAACCACAAGGGCGGCTCTGGAAGTTTGGCCTTTTATCTTTTTAATGATAATGCACACCAGTCACCACATTTTCAGCATCCTAAATGGAGAAAGCAGACATTCTGAGATAAAAATAAGGAAGGCGGTGGAAGAAGCGCTGCAAAAGGTGATGAAACAGAGAGGCATGAGATGAAGGAAGAGATAATATCTTGTACTGACCAAAACAAAGCTGGAAAAAAAAAACAGCTAAAAACTTTCAGTCATGCAAGTCCTTAGTTCAGGTCAAAATGCAGCACAGACAGACAAAATTTCAGCAGAGTGATTATTTTCATCAGAATCTAGAAACATCACAATAATGAAATTAAAGACAGGATTTACAAACAGCAACAGTGCACTTAAAGATTATACTCAGTAACTGGTGTCTTACAATACAAATTAGCAAACAGAACTTACCGCTTCAACCCGAGCGAGGATTATAGGAAAACCAAAGGCAGAAACAACAATTCCAGTCGTGAAGAAATAAGCCAACTCCCTGCAGGCACTGCTGGCTGCATCACTGTCATCACTTACTCTTTTTGCAATGAAGTGGGGAATGGGGCAGATGAAGTAAAATATTAAGACAAACAGAGGCCAGTACACACTGGGAAAGGGGAAAGAGGAAAACACGTGATCAGATCAGACGGATGCTTCAATAAAAAAATGTAACTGTTTAGAAAAAGTAATTGCAATAGCTGTAATTCTACTTCACAGGTTAAAAAGTGGATGATGTGATTTAACCACAAGCTTTCACACAAACGGACAATCCTATCTCGCTTTCCCTGCATACTGGCACAAGCACCCATACAGCCCCATGTAGCACAGGATCCACTCTCTCACATGACCAAGCATTAATTTATTTTACATTTGCATCACCCTTGCTGATTCAACTCACACCACTGCCTCACAAAAATGACAGTCACCACACAGGGAACAGGAAAAGCAGGCAAGCGGGACAGGAACTGACAGCCTTCCCAAATTAGAGGGATCCCGAGTATAAAACCGATTGTGAAGGCACACCCTTGCACGCTCATACCTCTGCAAGAGCTGTTATTAGCCTCACAAGGATTTTTAAGCGTAATAGACCTCCCAATTGGAGTCTTGTGGTAGGAGAGTTTTCTTAAAGAAACAGGGAAGTAAGAGAAATAATTGTGTAAGGTTAAAAATGACTGTTTAGCAAGATGGCACCACTTTTCCTGAGAAAGGATAAAGCTTGTTTTCAGTCACTTTTATTAATGGCAATGCAAGTACTGACTAAAGAAGTGGAATTTAATCACAACAAACTGCCATGTGTCAAGAGCCAGAAAGCAGGCGACTGCTGGAAGATCACTCGAGCCAAGCAGCTCAATTAAACGAGCTTAATACCTCAGTTAACAGATATAAAGGAGGGGAAGTTTTGGAAGCGAAGCCGGCCCGCTCACCCGTAGTACTCCAGGGCGCAGCCCAGCATGAGGAAGGTCAGCCCGATAGCTCCGCTGAAGGAGAGCGCCACGAGAGCTGCAACGGCACAAGGCAAGGCGGTGAGGCGGCAGCCGCCTCCCCGGTTACCGCTCACCCCCTCTCCGCTCCCCCGCTCAGGCGATGCCTGGGGAAAGCGGAAGAGCAAACCGGGCGCTCGGCTCCCTCAAGAGGGCCCCGGCCCGCGGGCGGGACAGCGGGCCTGAGGGGGTGTCTCGGTACCTTTGATGCCCGCCATGTTGGGAGCTCTGAGGAACACCCCGCTGAGGTGGCGGCAGGCGCGCGACTTCCGCCTCCCCGCCGCTTAACCCCGCCCCTTTTCCCCGCACCACGTGAGCGGCCGCCAATGAGGAGAGACCCCCCCCCTCGGCGGCCCCGCCCTCGCTCGGTCGCCATGGTTACAGGGCGGGGGCCTCGCTACCGCCAGTCAGGCCTCGGGGCGGGTGTTTAACGTATATACACACAAATATACATCTATATCTTTATATATAGTGTATGCGTGTGTACATACATGTCTATACGTGTGCGCAGACACGATTTAAGTGCGTAAATACCTTTTTAAAGAGCCCCCGCCCATCAGTCATTGCCAGTTTGCATGCTGCTTCTGAAAACCCCTGTTTTCACCCCAAAAAATGGGCCCAGGCACCTCTTTGTCTCATACAGTGCCTTCTCAGCATCTGCATCAGCCACCCTTCTGCTAATCCACACCGAGACGGGCACATCTTTTTTAGCTCAGTATTTTTCAAGCCTTAGAGGTTTTTTTTTTTGGGGGGGGGGCCCATTTTTGACCCAAGAAGAGCCTTTTGGGGGGAGATTTTGCGAAATGCTTCAGATACACCTTCCCCAGGAAGGTTTTCTTTAGATCCCTCCCAGCTCAGCCTATCAGCCCTTCTTCTTCTTTCATACCTTAGCTAATACAGATTATTTTTTTCTAATCTCATGATGAATTTTAATTACTTTAGAGCTGACTGATGACAGGCCAGGATTAAAACAGGCGTTTTCGGTAACTAAACGCTCCAAGTGAAAATTCTGTTTGGTGCTACGTTTGCCGTCTTGCTCTGCTCTGGGTCTCTGAAACGCAATAACGTGAGAATAGCAAGTGACAAACGTCTCCGTTTGTGAAAACCACCAACCCGGAGTTACCGCAGGGCACTAGTGACCACTCTAAAGAGGCAACACTGATACCGGCCACGTACTGTGTGCGCTGGTGTGTGACGTTAGCCTTGTGGTCTGCTCACAGTTTGTGAGCTGCAACCAAGCTTGGGATTTCTGGGCTTATTTTGAGGCCCATGGACAGAAAATGATATGGAGACCCTTTCACTCCACGCTCTCACGCTGCAAAACCTTTGGCTGTCATCAAGAAGCAAAAACCCTCCAGGAGTTTTAATACAGGTTTACACCTTGGACAGTGGGATTGAGAGCACCCTCAGCAAGTTTGCCGATGACACCAAGCTGTGTGGAGCGGTCAACGTGCTGGAGGGAAGGGATGCCATCCGGAGGCACCTGGACGGGCTGGAGAGATAGGAACCTCATAAAGTTCAGCCAGACCAAGTGCAGGGTCCTGCACGTGGGTTGGGGCAATGCCAAGCACAAATCCAGGCTGGACGGAGGATGGCTTGAGAGCAGCCCTGAGGAGAAGGATTTGGGGGTGGGATGTGGATGGAACGTGAGCCAGCAACGTGCACTCAAAGCCCAGACCCCCCCCCCCAGCCCGGGCTGCACCCCCCCAGCGTGGGCAGGGGGCGAGGGGGGGATTCTGCCCCTCTGCTCCGCTGGGTGAGCCCCCCCTGCAGTGCTGCCCCCAGCGCTGGGGCACCAACAGCAGAAGGAGACGGAGCTATTGGAGCGGGGCCAGAGGAGACCACGGACATGCTCAGAGGGCTGGAGAGAGTTGGTGTTGTTCAGCCTGGAAAAGAGAAGGCTCCAGGGAGACCTATAGGTACTAGAAGGGGCTATTACGGGGGCCTACAAAAAAGATGGGGAGGTACTTGGTTGGTTGGTTTTTTTTTTTTTACAAGAGCATGTAGCAATAGAACACTTTAAACTAGAAAAAGGGAGATTGAGCTGAGATGTGAGGCAGAAATCCTTTGCTGTGAGGGGGGTGAGCCCCTGTCCCAGGTTGCCCAGAGAAGCTGTGGCTGCCCCATCCCTGGAGGGGTTCAAGGCCAGGTTGGACGGGGCTTGGAGCAGCCTGGGCTGGTGGGAGGTGTCCCTGCCCAGGGCAGGGGCATGGAATAAGGTGATCTAGCCATGCTACGATCTTGCTACTGCTAATGTAAACAGTTTTATCTCCAATACTGACTTAACTTGGTTCTACCTTTTGATTGTTTAGACAAGTTACCGTTTTCTGTTTCAGCTGAAGGGCTTTTCTCTTAAGCATGAAAGAGCTGCACCTTTTCCCATTGCAAATGTAGTCTAAATTAAGCCCTTACTGTTCTTATAATCTGCTTGCAGTAATGGGAACTTGCTTTTTCATGTAGCTTGTTCACTCTTGAGGAAATAAAAGCTCTAGAAAAAAAAGTATTTATCTCTAGAGCATGTAATTTATGGTTACCTTTAATGTGTACCACGCAGGTCCCACCCAACCCTGCGCTAGAGCAACAGAGATGTTAGTCACACATGTACGACAGTAGACAAAAGAGGTTTCCATTAGCATACATGGATACGTTGTTGTTTATCCAGCATTTGCAAAGGCATGACTCTGAACTGTGTTTAAAGCAAGAAGGCAGAGGTTCCCCCCCCCTCAAGCACAAAAGATACCTGAATATGTTAATTTGAGCTTTTTAATGTATATACAAATGTTTCAGACCAGTCACAATTTCATTGCGTATATACTGTATTTACAAAAATTACAGTAATTTAGTCAAACAGTAAACCTGAACATTGATAACCTCTGTCACTACCAGATATGACAAGAAACTTCTTTAGTTAACTATTTTGATATACATACGTCCTAATACTTTCATGCATCCATAAAAACTTTAGGGATGGAAGTAATCAAAGCTTAAGTGGGGTAGGGTTTCTTTTTGTAGATAAAAGTTTAATGATGGATTTGTATTTTGTGAACATATGAGTATCCAGAGTTATGTGCCATGACAAACTCGATACAAAGCTAATGTAGTTTTCATTATTAAAAAAGTACATTATAGTAATGAGATCCTTTTTATTATATAGGCATAGGTCACAATATCTACAAATGTGAATGAGAAACAAACCAACAAATCACAGGAACATGATTCACATTCCAGTTATCTCTTTAAATAAGACAAGCACATACTGGATCAAAACATTAATAAATAACATCCAGTTTGTTACTATTATCTCAAGGTCTTTTATATAAAAGGAGACCTATGTGTTGGTTTCACATTTTCAATTAATGGTAGTAAATAATGGACCAATACAACAAAAGGATGGCTTTTATACAGAAAGCAATGTACTTTGACACACTGTCTCTGCAGTAGAGGTTTTGCCACTTGAAAATGTAAGTGCAACAACAAGTGGATTGTCTTTAAAAACCACCAGCTCTAAAGACTCACATCAGATAGCAACCGGTTCCTTAAGCAGTAAATACAAGTGATTTCCTGCTCATCTTCTGAATATACCTGCCCTTTCAATGTTCAAATACAGATACAACATGTTGGTAAATAAACGACTAGCTTCAGTTATTCTACAAAAGGAGAGTGCCAGAATTTGGGGTGAAGAGCATAACTTGCTTTTTAACTAGGAAAGATGCTACAGCTTTAGCATCAGAGATACTTCCTTGTGATATTATTGCTTTGGTCCAATATAAACTTTTAAGATAATCGATTTGCACTGTGTTTACTTCGAAAATCAGACCTGGTCCACAGATGTCTGCATGACAGCTTGTACACCGCGGTCTGAAAAGCAAAGTTGCAACAGATTGCAGTCTGCCAAGAGCCTTTGCCAAGTGCTCTGGAGCTGATAAAGGCATAGAGGTGATACAAGTGGGCTGGAAAAAAGTCTTCGGAATCCTTAGGAGGGGAAGCGTTACCTACAGACTGGGAAGTTTCTAAACCTTTGCAGTAGAGTTTTAGTTTGTTGATATTTCTTTTGTTTGATGGTTTCAAGCTACTGATGAGAACTTCATGGGAAATACAGTACATGCTCATTCTTCACTTCTACAAACATGAATTCACCCTTCCCCCTCAATTCCCCATTCCCCCAGAACTGCTATTTAACAAACAAACAAACAAGGTGCTGTTTAACATCAATTACTTGTTGTTTGCTTTAAAAGACATTTGCTCCGTAATGCTGAGGAATTTCTTCTGCGCATTTCACTGCTGGACTGTGAGGTGAAGTACAATATGAATGTGTAAAGCAGCAGTCGACTGCCACACTCACCTAACCCAGGAGTCAGCTTTGTCTCTACTCAGGCATACTAGACTATATGAGCAATAAAGCAGCAAATGGTGACTGTTAGAAGTGTGCCTAAACCACATCTGAGCACTTAGATTTGATAAAGTTTGATCCAAACCTAAGAAGAAAGCACATTGAAGTTCGGGCTTCACCACCAGTTATTGAACTCAAATGAAGTGTTGACATATCACAAAAAAAAAAAAAAGTAGGAAATTCACCAGCTACACTGTATCAGAGACAGAACAATTCCACCTTTTCCCAGAATGTGTTCTCTCTCACCCAACTTGACTCCAAAGAAAAAGATAAAAGTCACAAGAAACTGTAACCCCGTGGCTCTCATGTGGCAAGCCAGGTGGCTAGAGTTCCTCTGAGCTCAGGATTCTTGATACAAGTACAAGGAAACCTTTCTCTTGTTCTTCATGATAAGTATTAGGCTCTTAGTGTTCTGAAACTTCTGAATTTCCAGCCAGAGTTTGGTTGATCTGTGACATTTGTGACAAGAGACTATAGAAGCACTAGCACAGGTCTGTAGTGGAGACTGAAAAAGTACCTAATACAAGGGTTTTTGTCCTTGGTTTTCAAATTCTGACCAGGCATCATTTAGCTCCATAAATATCATCTTTGCATATTGTTCATATGGCTGCCCAGTAGCCTGGAATAAAAACAGAAAGAGGGATATCACATCTACCAAATCAGACTAGAAAAAGGTGACATTTGAGCAGCTAGATTCTCAAGCAGTTATCATTCACTTTCCACAAATGGCTTTCCCTTACTCTTTGACAAGAATAAGCTACTGTTGAGAGCTGCTTATCTTGTTTACAGGTTAAGAATTTCTTGTCTCTGCAGAGCTGATAACCCCCAAGTGTGATAAAGCACTGCAGTCCCATGGGCAAAAAGTTCTAACCTAGGCTTTGTGAGAAACATTTTACCTGCACTGAAGGGAAAAACCTGCCACCTAACACAGTTCCTCAATTAAAGCAGTATTCCCTCAAGCCTCTGAGCAGCTCACACCTTCTCAAGCCTTGCTCACTGCCCCAAAACCCTCAGGGCCTCAATTTCCTTAAAAGTGGAAGCCTCATCACCATCAGGTTTCCCAGATGGCATCATCGCATTCTGATTGGCAAGCGTAAGCAGCAAGACAATAAGCCACAAGTTGGATAATCAGTTAACCTGATTCTTACATTTTAGAAGTTTGATTTTAAGACCCTTGTCCTTTACCACACCCTCGTCTCCTTTAGCAGGCACAATATTCTGGATTGTTGTTCACCACCAGGATATCTTAGAGTCAGAGCAAAGGTGACAAAAGCTGAAGACCTGGATCTCTGTTGCTTGGAGCAGCGCATACCAAGCACTGTCTTGGGGCTGGGAGCGGTTAGAGTTCTTTCTCGCCTTTCAGAAACTGGCAAAAATCTCGAACTACCCACTTTTCTACAAAGCTGTTTGCACCAATAATTTAAGCAGCTACATGTAACACTTCAATAAAATAGTGACAGTGACTCAACAGTTTGAAACTGGGAAAACCTTACCTTGTCAGGATGAACGACAAGCACTGCCCGTCGGTAGACCTTCTTCACTTGCTCTGGCGTGACAAGATCTGCCATGCTAACGGGTTTCCACTTGGTCTCCCCTGCCCATAAGACCGTATGCATTGTGGACAGCAGGGCTCTTATATTTCTCTCCTTCCCTTCAATCCACTCCAGGACCTGGAGAGAATAATGCAAGTCTCAATTTATGCCTTACATTAGATATTCCAGTAGGGAAAAGTTTCTTCATTTGAGTATCAGTGACTCCAAAGAGCATCTTACATGTCTTTCCAAGCTTTAGAAAACCTTTGTAGGATATTTCCCAGTCTCTTTGCCTTTAATTTTTATATTACTGCTTGAAAGTTAAGCTCAAGCAACATCTCTACTAAAAATACTGAGTCGGTAATGCTTATGGACAGTCACTAGATGGAATAGTCAAAAGATAAATGAAATGTTTAACTGTGTGGCTGCTTAGCAAGCTTAATGTCATACCTAAAATAAGCTCAAGTGGATGCTGTGGATGTCTCTTTTGTGCATGTCTAGAGTTATGTCTTCTAAAGACTCACGTTGAAGGTTGGCTTCAATATAAATCCTTTTAAGCTCTAAAGTCTGAAGCCTCAATTCTCTCCACATGGCTATTTGTACCTGCAATCTAGTAGTCAAAGCAAGCAATAGGCAGCTCACTTTCCCAGATCGTTTAGTCCCCCTTAGTGGTTGCCATCCTAGTCTACAGCTGGGGAAAGGGCAGAGGAAAGTGAACAAAACAAGCATGATAAACCAAAGCATAAATAGGTTTAACAGTTCCAGGCCGAAGAAGTGACTCAATGGAATGAGTCACTCCCTTCACATTGGAGAGAAGGGAGTTGTATTGGGAAGGGAGAATCAGCTGGCTGCTTTGGGGCAGGGGGCACAGGGGGAAATACTGTACGCACTAAGTGGTACCACATGAATCACTGAGCTGTACGGCTTATGAATTGGGAAAAGTATTGCCCACTTGATGGCCTAACAGCTGTCCAGCTTGGTTACAAGCAGCTGACATCCGTGTCCAGCGTGGTTGCTGGCACAAAGGTTAAAACCTTTCCACAAGAGTAAAAAAAACAACAACTCACTTATTCTGTTCTCTAGAAGTTTGCTTTGCTTTTGCTTGGGCTTTTCCTCTCAGCTCTGTATCGTTCTGTAATTGTAATCTGTGGCTTCATATTTCAAATGTAGAGTGGGACAGACTGAATTTCCTTCCCTTCATAATAGACCTGTAGTTTGGCAATTTATTGAGGGGAGATGAGCAAATTCCAAAGCAGGCAAGATTAATGAGACAGAGTTCAATTAGCTGTGCCTGCTAATGAGGACTGGAGTGATGTGGAAGACCAGTAGCCCTGACAGTAACACTGAGCAAGACGCTGTCATTTGCTACAGTCCGGTTTGGGACAGAAATATAACCTTGGAGTTCTAAATCTGTTCCAGCAGATATTCACATCTCCAGGGAAGGCATGAGAATTTATTACTTGATCAGACAGCAGGAAGTTCTCACTTTCTGCCCCAAGGCAATCTCATCATGAGAACGTCCCTCACTTCCCCAGAACCTGGGTTTGGCAGAAGGACGGGCAGAGATGGTCACTGCTCTTTTATCTGCTTCATTTGCAAGAAGCTATTTTGGAACAGACATTTTACAAACTTACTACTTTTTCCAAGTAGTATCTCTCATCGTGATGAGATAGTGGCGATTCTTTCAGATATTGCTCAGCGCCTGCAGTTCATGCCTTTGTCTCTCTGCTGACACTAGCTCACTGCTGACGGGGACGTGAATGGGGGGCACAGCAGTGTATGATGCTATCGAGTTCAGACACCTACTTTATGGAAAGCAAACATGAGAGATAGCACACGGTCCTTGGGATCCAGCGTTGCTGTGGAGGACGCGCACTAGAGTAAGTGCCAGAACAGGGGGATAGCTTCTGGCACTAAATCTGAAAGGTTTGCTCAGCTGCCTCTCATATGCAGGAGAGCTGGTGGCTTTCAGGGGAAGCGTTTCAAGCAGCCTCCAGTATAATGAGAACAAAAGACATGTGGAATAATTATAAGGGCATAAACAAGAACATTGCTTACTTTTAGTTTTTCAGGATCCATCTCCTTGGCCATTTCTTCTTTTCTCATCTCAGCTATTGTTTTGGGGCCCTTCTTGTCCTTATGAGCATTAAAACCTTGACCAGATAATAGATCTTCAAAATCAGCAGACACTTTTGGTTTTGAATCTTGAAAAACAAAAACATTTGAAGTTGTTATCACAATTCAGGTTTATTTAACAATGCTTTTCTACCCAAGCCACCCCCCAACACTTATCACTATAACAATCTCCCAGTGCTAATGAGCTCGTAGGTTCTCACAGAAGAGGTGTAGGCTGTGCTGCCTTTGAATTATTATTACTGAAGCCCATTTGGAAATCCAGGATTTCCTAAATACTAGTGTTGAACTTTATGTATCATCAAGTGATTAGCATGACTTGCTTAGACCCTAACTTAATAGGGTGTTTGAGCATCAAAGCGGTGTTAGAAGGAGCCAACCTTTTGGATGCTGAACTCTGAAAAGCTTACCAACATTAGCTGGTCCTTTTCCACGTTCGTTTTGTGCTCCTGGCATGGCTGAGAAACTCACGTTGTAATTGGGCTTGTTCTGGGGAGAAGCATGAGGCATGCTTGGCTGGGCTTTGGGTTGTGCCTGCTGCCAGCCATAGCCAGCTCCTTGCTGCCAACCGCTGCCGCCCATGGGCTGGGGAGAGGGTTTCTGCGGTGAGGGGGGGAATCCTCCACCCATGCCAGTCGGCGTGGTCGGTTTACTGGCAAACGAAGGGCCACCTGCAGAGTACGGGGACAGGAGCGACAGTGGGCATTAGCAAACAGGACTTGCGTTCGGAAAAGGGAACCCAAACAGAATCCCCCAGGCAGCTGGCTTCTATTTTCAGCTCTGCCACAAACTTATTTTTGCAACATCAAGCAAAGCCCTTCAACTTTCCCGTCACTGCTCTATAAGCTGCTTAAAAGACAGCACTTGCTTTTGAAGATTGCACAGGAACCGGAGTAGCAGCTCATTGGGGAAGCACAAGGAAAGCTATATGAGGGTAACTGGGAACTACAGCTGGCGTGTGCTGTGGTGGCAACATCAGGTCAACGTATGTTGAAATAGTATCTCCTCATGCCATCCTGATGTAATACTGTCCCACAGAGTCGTGGGTTTCAGCACCTTATTACCGTAGGGGATGCTCCTCTGGCTTAGTTTGTGGCAGGAGGTACGCAGTGTTAATGTTTTATTATTTGAGGCTAACATCCACACTCAACTCGGAGCTCTGAAACATGTAATGGAAACTGGATCAAGTGCTTTTGACTTAATCATGAACAAAGATGTGGTTAAATATCCCGTGGATGCCAAGTCATTTGTTTTCAAACTCCGTAACTTTGCTACAGAATACATGTTTGAACAGCACCTCTGACATTAGTCTTGGCATACTTTTTATTTTGCTCCTGCAGAGCAGCCAGTGATCCAGCAGAGGGAACTGGGAAACCTAATTCCAGAACCATGCTGGTAGTGACGCAAAGGAGAAAACAAACATCAGATAAAACCACAATGACTTGCAAAGAGCTGAGGGCAGTGACAAAGGGAAGAAAAATCTATTTACCAGTCTCAGAGAAGCTGGCATGCTGGGCTTTAAGGAAAGCTTAAGTAATTTGTCAGATCTGCCTTTTTAACACTGGGGTCAAGGGCTTGCTGATCGTTTTCTGGGACTAAAAAAGGAGAGAAAATGCTTGTCTAAGCAGTCAAGCAAAGAGCTCTTTGCAGCCAGGCGCAAATGAAAATGGGTTCAGACTCCATCTTTAGATAGTACCGTGAATTAGAGGCAGATTAATGAGGTTCCACAGGTTTCCTCACAAAGGACAAAAATGAATCAAGGCTAGAGGGCAACACTTCCTCAAGGACCACAGTAGCTCTGAAGATCCAAAGGCTGCTGCCAGGCACAGCTCCAAGGTCTGTAGCAACAGTTCTCCAGTCGGAGTGGAACACAGAGCATCCTTAGCCAGGGACTGTTTAGACTTACAAGATAGAGGTTACACTTTGCAGTCCACATAGCCTACAGTTTACAAGTTGTTAACAGTTTTTTTTCATGGAGGATCAGTAAAAGCAGATTTGTGAGAGCTTACAGCAAATCAGGCAGAAGGGAAAGCTTGAAAGCAGCACTGGCGTGCAGGTAGGCTGAGAGCAGCCAGAGTTCTTTGTCACGTATCAGGCTGTTCACCTCATTTCTCTAAAACAGACCTGGTAAATTTTTATTTATTTGTTTGTAACCAAGGGATACAAACCTGCTAAACTTGCTCCAAGAGTCCCCAGATCAGCAAATGGATCCAGTGTTTGGGGTTTAGCTTGATGAGTGGGAGTGCTGTGGAGGGATCCTGTAGGACTGGTGGCAGCTGACTTACTTCCCATGCCTAGGCCCCCTGAAAGGGGGGAAAAAAAAAAGAAAAGAATAAGGGAATAAAAACTGCAGTGTTTTCTGTTTTACATGAGTGCAGCTCTTACCCAGGGCTCAGTCACATGGTGCTAGACGACTGCTGTTAAGTGTATTACTGTCAGGTTCCTAAGCAGTCTCAACTCAGCGTTGGCCCAGACCAGTTGCACACCCACTCACGGTTAGACTCAGCAACAAGAATGTTCCCTAGACTGTCTGCGGTGGCAGAATAATTGTGACAAATGGATATGTTTTAAGAACTAGAAGCCTTCAGGAAACAACTTTCGATAGGACATACATACTCTCCCAAGATTAGAAAGAATCATGCTATTATTTATGGGCGTCCCAGGAACGCATAGCACTTCCCAGGTCCTTCTCATGGCTCTACACTGGAATGAAACACAACTATATCCACCCCCACCGAGCACTTGTCCCACCTCAGGCCCTAGTCTGTCATGGAAAGAAACTCAGATTTTGGTAGCCCCTAGCCAGATCCTCACCTGGGTGACTGGGAGACCAGGACAATGGGTACAGCATACCTGCTGCAGTTCAGATGAGACTAACTGAAATCCTGATTGAAGTTTTGTTGGATTAGGCAAAGTGCTAAGCAGCAGAAAGAGGAAGCCTGTTCTCTGTAGTCACTGGTAGCATTTTCCCTCTGCCTCTCCTCTCTTAAGGGTTTTTTGTTAAGCGTGTTGAATTTTTATGATACACACCTGGTTTGCTGGGCCAGTCCCAACTCCCGGAAACATCTGGTTGTATGGAAACTGTTGGTGTGCTAGAAGCTAAGCAGAATGATTACCTATAAATACCTCAAAGTAGTAGAGCAAGAACAACATAATCCAGCATCTAGGAAGAGCAGGGGGCAAGGAACAGGAGAGACAGTATTGTATTCACCTACCACTTGCCAATTAGAAATGAACTTCTCCCCCACGAAGGGCATTACAAATTTAACATTTATTTCTGATCTCATGCTATACAGAGGTAAGTCGGGAAGGGCACAGATTTACAGTGTTCATTTGGTGGTTAGCTTTTTATGAAAACCTTACTACCAGAATAACACATAGGGTTTAATGTTTCTGAATATATCTCAACCTAAGGAAGTACTCTACGTGCAGAGCGTAAAGATGGAGAAAACAAATACAGCAAAGAAACACACACAGTTGTAAACCAGAAAAAATACACACAATCCTTCCTTTAATCCTGTATCAAATAAAGTCTGTACATCTATGCAGTTCACGCTGCCAGTATTTCATTATCCGTAGACACTAACGCTGTAATATAATACCTCATCATGCTGGGATACCATTTAAATTCCTTTCATTAGTGCAGCCAGCTCCAAGTGTGACCCAGCCATCTTATTCCCAGAATTAATATCCAATACCCGAGCTGGGCAAAGCAAGGATGCAAGCAGTGCCAGCAGCACACTAGTTCCCTCCTTTGTCATTCTGACTTTCCAGCGAGACCATTGCACCCAAGGGACACGTGTTAGATGATCAGACACAAACAAATTCATATCTGAATGCATTTCAGACAAGGTTACAATATTAGTTTTCAGCATGGGGGTAGAAGAGGACAACTAAGGAACCTTCCAAACAGAGAAAAGAAAGAAGTCCAATAAAAAAAAAATCCTTCTCTTCAAATAAGAGTCAAATTCAACTGAATTGGGCCAGGATTACCATCAGATCTAAAGAAAGCAGATGCCTGTAACTAAAATCACCAAAGGACATGTGTTTTCTCTAGCAGGCTTAATATGCCATGCTCTATTTAGCTCAATTAATGGTAGTTTGGTTCAAACGAGACCTCATAACCACAGGAATATGCAGGCAGACATTCTTCATGGTCTCTTTTTTCATGCATACAAATAGCTTATTAATTAAGTATAAGACTTGAGCAAAACTATTCTCATCCTACCACATTTCAAATTATGAACATGCTTTAAGTCCAGAGACAAAAAGCTCTTTCCTGTTTAGTGGGGTTTCTGTGGTTTAGAGTCATTTCATGGCAAGCACCAGTTTGTACTTAATGGCTCCGTCGCTATTTAAAAGCAGCATTTCATGTTTACTTAAATAGACTGGAAGAGCCTCACTTTCTTACCCATGTGAAAGGGATCGCTGTGCACAGTTGGTGAAGGACTTCTTGTTGCTTGAAGGAAAGGATCACCAGGGACACTTGATGAACCAAGAAAGGAACCCAGGAGGTCTGGACCAGTTTGCTTAGGGCTACTTCCAAATGGATCAAAGGCAGTGGCTGTAAAAACATATTTGAGAAAACTAAATCATTAACTCGTACAGTGAATGTGCTTCAGGGAAAACACACTGGTGTGTGGAAAAGAAAACCTAATACCTGAAGCTACACCAATTAGGAGTCAGCACGTGACTGTGGGAGAGCAACTGGAAAACATCACTACCCCAGCCAAATTCTAGGGCACCCAGAGATCCACATCAGTTGGTCATGGCAACACATTTGTTGATCCCATCTGTCTTTTCCAAAGAGAGGAGCTGAATTTAGGAGCAGTCAAAGTGAGTATTTAGATACTTAGACACTTCAGATGAAATTTCAGCTTGCACACACTGCTGATATATAAATGGATGGTGAGAGACAGCCTGGAGCTTGGAGGTAGCGCCCTGGTGCAATTCCTGCCTCAACTCAAGGGCTGAACGCAGTCCAAGATGACTTTAGGCTGTCAAAGGCTATACATATGGAGGGTAAAAGGACAGTCTTTTAGAAATAGCTTTAGAAAGTAACTGGTATATTTCCTATATGGCATAACTTGTTACAAAAAACCAGTTAATTCTCAAACTCCATTTTTGATTGATTTGTTTAGCCTACTATCTTTCATGTAAAAAACCCAGCAATGAATGCCCCATGAAGTCACTCGAGTTACTTTAAACTTGTTGGCAAGTAGGAAAGAGCATCCTGAACAAAGATGCAATATATACTACTGTAAGAAAGATACAGACCTGAGAAGCTATGCAGTGCGTCAATGATGCTACTCATTACTTATGTTACTCATTGTTTAGGATACTTAATAAATTAATATCTTCACTTATCTCACAAGCTCTTAACTCTTGCTTTCCTGGCTTGGGACAATTTAACCGTGAGATACTTCTTTCTCTTTCAAGCACCAAGCTAGCTCTGCAAAGTTCAACAACAATATCCAAAGATCTTTTCCTGTTGCTGTACCTCTGCGTTATGAGGTGCGTGCCTGCACAACCTTCCCACCCCAGGTGAAAGCTCTCAGACTGAGCGTACAGCAGCCACAGCAAGATGAACCTGCTCCATATACAAGTGGCCCAATTTCTTCCACTAAAATTTGTATTCATCTCCCCTCTCCTGCCTCCAGCCCTCAGTCTCCTCCTCTTCCCTCCCTTTACGAGTCTCACTACATGGAGATTATAACTGCTCCTGTCCCTTTTGCTTCAAAAAACACCACTGGCAAATCTGGTGTTTGAGTCTACTAGCAGACACACCTCCCCAGAGCTGCAGGCTTTTTTATTTTAGCTGAGAAAGGAGGACTCAAGAAGAGTCTTCAGAAATTTGCTCTGTGGCCATGCCAGGGTAGGTGTTAGTGGTGGCAGCTCCAGCCTCGCCCAAGCCTGCGCCTCCTTAACAAAATGAGAAAATACCATTTCCGTACAAGAAAGCTGGCAGGTGTTGCAAATGCTTGAAGTTATTAGCTGCTGAGGGAAAGCTAAGTAAGCATACTCTGCTCTTTGAATCAGGTACATGCTGACAACGTCAGCTCTTAAACTGTGACATAAAGGATTAGGCCAAACCAAACGCAGGGAGGCTGTGCAGCTTGGGGCGGTGCAGAGACCTGCCGTCAGATCTGGCCACTTGTTCTCATCTTGCCTTTGGCAAAACTGACCACGTTTTCCAGAGGCCCTCAGTGAATCTGAGCAACCTGGATCAGGCTCTTCACCTGTTCACTTACAACTGATTCTCACTTGCCCTCCTCCATTCACTTAACCCTCCAGAAGATCCCTCTTTCTAATGTCTATTCAGCCACTCCTTCTGCCAGTCTGATCTCAGTTTGTGTTTGAAGAAACAAAGCATCTTCTCATCTGTGGAAAAGCCAGAAACAGCAGAACTGTGTAGCCACATTTTGTAATCCAGGACCAACATCATAGCTCCAAAACCACTAAAGTTACAAATTAAGTTAAATTCAAACTGCTGCTATGGGTCTACCCAAAAACTTAAGAGGCTTTTCTTTAAAAAAATTAATACTTATTCTCCTCATATGCATTACTGGACACATAGAACAAAACTGGTGATCTCCAGTAGCTGTCAGTGTAAGGATCCAGCCAAACACTTGGGTGAGCTCCAGTAGACACTTTAGGAAACAAACTAGATAATCTGGCTTTATGCTCTTGGCCATGAAGATGCACCAGCTCCTGCCTCAGAGCAGAGGAGCTGGCTGGCCTCTTGGGATCCCTCACAGCTCTTAATCTTCACGAAATGAGTGTACCCAAGAGCAATCCAACAGCCCAGAGCAAATCACCCAGGTGGGATTCTCAAAGCACGTACCCCACCAAGTCACACACTAGGCATAGCCACTATTACCTTCTCCTACCCTTGGGGACAGGGATGGGGATGCCGAAGCTGCGGAACGCCGAGGAGTTGACTGCACAGATCCAGGTCCCCCCACATGGAAGACCTCCTCAGCAGCAGGCTGTCCGCTTTGACTCTGGGAACCCGGCCCGCCAACCCCAAACAAATCATTCAGCAGGTCTGAGTTGGAGGGGGCAGCAGTGGGCTGTGAGGGAAAACTCTTGCTCATAGGGCTGCCATCCAGGCCCAACAGGTCCACGTCTTCAGGTGGAGGGGGTGCCGGAGGCTCTTGCTGCTTTTTGCTGTGTTTTGGTGTCCCGTGAGGCTTGTCACCGCTGGCATTACTGTGCTGACTGGAAAGGGACAAGAGTTCGTCATCTGACTGTTCGCTTTCCTCATGCACCAACGCTGCTCGATCCTCTGAGGTGGGGTGAGAGCTACTTTTGTCAGATTTCTGATCTAAATGATGATTAAAAATAAAATTAGGTAGCTGTTAGTTTTGTCATCACGAAAGTCCGATAAAAAAAAATCAGCTTACATGCAGAACAAAAGGCTACTGAAAAAACACAGCAGCGTTTTGCTGGATTTTAAAATAAGAGTCCTTTGTAAAGATTAACTTAAAGTCTTTGCTGTATGGTAAGAAGGCAGCTTTATTGATGAGGAAACATAGACAAAGGTTAATTGACTCTCCTCAAGCCCAAAGAGTCAGCGAGTGCAAGGGCTACAGATGCAAACTGAACAAGTTTCTGGGCCAGGACTAAGCACCCAGGATGATCTCCAGCCATGCCTCAAAATCCAGGCAAAACAAAGCTGGCTGTAAAGGAGTAGGGATACAAACCACCCTCCTGGCTGCGCCCACAAGGATCTCTTGTGCTAGGCTCCTAGCATAGCGCTGATGCCAGAGGAGGAATGCTGCATTCGGCAGCACTGTGAGATTTTCAAGGTGTTCAGCACCGTTAAATGGCCTCTCGGACAAACACTCCGAGTGCTACATAGCACTTCATATAAAGTGCAAGATGAGGAAAAAAACTGCTTAAATTTGGTTTTAGAATTGAGGAGACCTAGGGCAAAGCTTTACGATAGAACGGTGTCAAAAATTGTCCCATACAGCACAAGCAGGCGATGTTTGAAGAGTACGCTGTAGGAAGTTACCTCCCACTCAATTGCAGCATAAGGGTGTGACCAGCAACACACCCTGATCTAATGGGAAAGACACCTTACAAACGGATCCTTCAGCCTGACTCTCTGCTGCAGGGAGCGGGGGAAAGAGCTGTTTATCTTGTTTGAAGCAGATTTTACTTTGAAGCCCAAGCCTGCGTACCTTGCCAGCTGAGAGATGAGAAGAATGCACTCTGTCCAACATTTCTTATGTTATCCTGAGGCGAATCAGTGGGACCTTTACCTGCAGCACAGATCACCAAATAAATAAAATCAAGCAAAACGGAGTTCAGCATGCAGGTAAGCATGTCAATTGAATAAATCCATGCAGCTCTCACCTGCCAAAGCAAGAGTGTCCTGATGCTCCTGATGAGAGGAGAAGAGAATGGTTGGATTGATGTCTTTTGTCGTGAAGTTCTCCCATGGGGGAGTTAATTCGGTTTGTCTATCGGTAGATTGTATTTCTATCTCCAGTATAACATGAAAGAGCTGAGGATATTTGTCTGGGGAGTCACAGGCATCCAGTTCAGGCCTAAATGGGGGCAAGAGTTAAAAAGGGAAAGGATATTTCTGCAAATCTATATAAAGTTTTCAATATATGCATGCACACAGACTTTTTGTCTCTGAGTATTCTCCTTCAGCCTTCATAAGACTTTTATGCTTCAGGTTTGATTAATGTTCAGCTTAAAATACTCACTTGGTGAATTTTAGTGTGGTTGTTCCCAGGGCTATGAATCCAGTATGAAACTGAATTTGGAATATTTGTGTGTTGGTCATCTGAAAAAAAGATACAGATCAAACTAAGTGCTTAAATTTAAAAATATTTGCTTATAGTATATGCAGACAGTTAAGTCTATTCTACTACCAGTTACTATGTAGACTAAGTATAACTGCGATATATAAGCTAATTCATTCTGCTTCTACAGAAAGTAGAGCTTTTTCCTTCTCAAACCCAAATATTTCTATCTGCCTTAAATTCTGCTGTTGCTGCCTCCACACAGCAGAGTGTCTTCACAGCATTCAGGAATATGTCTTTACCCCCTCCTAGTCTTCATTTCTGGGATCTACTTGACAGTTTGGTTTTTAAATGAAATGGGTATCTGTTTCCACTGAATATACTGGAGCAACAAGTTTGTACCCCAGGAAAACATAAGACCATTTCACTTGCAGCAGATGCTTCAGTAAAGAGTCATCTCTAACACAGAGAACGTCAATAACGAACTAAGAAGAGAAAACGCATTCATTGGTCACTCTGCAACTTGAACGCTAAGGTTTCAAACATGTCATCAGGACAAGTTATCAAGATCTCGGATTAAAGCATCGGTGGATAAAGTGGCTGTTGGAGAAGGCAGCCACCGCACCCGGCTGGTTGTGGTCTGCCTGACCAGCTGCGCAGCACCCATCTGCAGGGAGCAAACGAGGTGGCACAAAACTTGGTTCTTCCCTCACTTTTTGTGCTTTAAGGCACTACCATTGAAAGAGGTTATTTCACCGAGCGAGCCAACCCACATCACAGTAAAGGTTACTGGAGCAGCTCAGTGTATGGCAACTACTGATTCAGTTTTTGCAGATCCAAGTTTTCTAGGCTGAACAGAGTGCACTTCCAAATCCCTCTTCTGCAATTACAAGAGCATTTTTAAAGTCAGTCTCAAAGTCTAGAGCAGCACAGATCAATACCTATTTTCACTTACAGTACTGCTACTATGTTATGGGAGGGAGACATCAGGATGTGCTCACTCCAGCACTCCTCTATTCTCTCTCCCCAGTTTCCACTGTCTCCGATTTCTTTGATCTACTAGTATTAAGAGGCTTTTTGGCCGTGAAGAGTGTGTCTGACCAGCCTGTGGCTTAAATAGTCTTTCCTATCCCCATGACTGACTAATCCACCCAAATTGCCTTTTTGCCCTAATGACCAAAGAAGGTGAAGGCCGCTCTAGAGCAAGCAAGACAGACAGCATGCAGGAGCGATGACTCAGTAAGTCATTCTAATTTGAGCAGAAGAAAATCTTCTTCCATCTTCTCAGAGTGTGTAGGGTAGAGGCTTTGGTGGTGGTTTCCCCAAGCTGGTTACTGATGTCTTCTACATCAGCTGGAAGCATCCTACACCCCATCAGTAGACACCATCTCCATAGAGACACCAGAGGCATCATGGACCTCTCCAAATGCAGCTCTCTGTTTTCACTTGTCACTGCTCAAATTTGTGTTATATCTAGTGTCAAATAAGGAAACTTTCTACACCACAAGATGGGTTCCACATGCGTTCTTAGACCCCATGTTTAGCCATCTCTTAGCTACATTGCCTCTACCATGCAAGAGTTAAACTCCTACTTTTGCTTGAAGGCGTCCCCCAATGGTTGATCTCATATGGTAGACAGAAACAACAACATCTCCATGGACAGTGGCTCCCAGTGGAATTAGGACTTTCCCTTCTTGCACACGGTATTCTCTTTGAGGGGAAGAGAAGGAAATCCACAGTTAAGCTCCTTTCCACAATGCCATTACCACCCATCAATAGTATCAACATAAAAGCTATCATCTCGTTCAGGCTTAGTGGAAACAGCGAATATTCACAGGAGAAACCAACACAGCGCTGAACGATATCTATGAAGGTATCCCACCACCACATGATGACTTTCAACACTAGGCACCAAATTTCAATTAATAAACGCCCTCCATCATTTATCAGGCAGTCCGGCAATAACTGCAGCACAACTATTAGCCACATTACAGCACAATGAAAACCTTGTGTTAGGCTCCTAAAGACAGTAGGAGATGACAGCAACTCACTTCATTCTTTCGTACTCCTGGGAAGTGGTAAGGATTCTGGTTTCTCCGCTGAGAATGTCACAGAAGGGCCGGCACCCATTGCGTTGCTTGTTGAAACAGGGGACTGGACTGAGGGTGACTGACTTGATAGTAAGTGGTTTGCAGTGAGGAATGACGGGCTTGTCTGCTATTAGATCACAAATGTATCCTATGTATCTGCGGGCAGAGAAAGCCATTACTGAAATCTCCAACCCAGGTGACTAAATTTTCATACTGAACTTGAAGTCTGCTTTGAAACCCAGTGAAAGCATGATTCTTTCACAGTTCCAGGACTGGAGCTTCCATGTACTCCAGCATCCTCACAGCCGGCACAAAATCTATGCTTCTATTTCTGATTAATTACCAGAACAGGAGCTCGGGAGGGAAGAAGTTGGCCTTTAGCTGCAAGCTGGAGATCATTTCTCCTCACCTTTTAGAAGAGAAGGTGCTGAGCAATGTTTTTTCTGGTTTACCAGTAGAACTTTGCCTTCTATTTCACACGCACATAGAAGATTAATTACTTTGTTAGTCAAGTACTGAAGGATCATTATTATTATTACATACATAACACTAGATCTTTGGTTTGTTCTGAGAGGCAGTTTTTCCTCTGATTAATAAACTTTAAAAAGAGACATGTAAATGGCGTAAACTCCTACATGGATGAAGCTGACACAGGGAGAGGGATTCACCCAGGCCCTGTTAACTACAGGTTTGTCAGCTTTCCTGAACTGGTGAGCAAAGCTATTGTAATATTTGATTTTGTTCTGCCATGACTGTTACATCAATGCAGATAAAATGGAAGTGGCCATAAACATCAGTTACGACCTGTCAGAGCTAAGTGCCATGGTTAATGCATGAGTACCGCTTGGCCAGTTTCTACTGTGCGGAATATAACACGCTCGCGTAGCATTTAGGTAGCATACTCTACCTCCTGTGAGATGGCCACAGTACGATTCCAGGTCTCTTTGTGTTCAGCAACTGCACCGCAGGGCCTGGGTTAGAGAAGAGGTGACAGAAACAGAACATCGCGCTGACCAGAACGGCTGAGGCTGCACGGCCATCCTGTTAAGGAAAGAGGTGAGGGGAGAGCGAGGTATAAGTACCAGAAACATCCTTTAAATTTCAGCAGAACACTCCCCACTCTTCCTTTCTCCAGATAGACTGGAATGAGACTGCATGAGGATGAGGAATTTCATTTGTTTAATACCTAGAACTGCAGTGAGCATCAGTGGCCTGGATTAAAGCTAAGATAACATCCAGAAAGCAGCCAAAGCTGAGCATGGTTTAGAGTTGTTTTGAAAGCCCAGAAGTACATTTTGTCTACAAATGGCATTTCATGGCTGCTCCCAAGCTGTAATATTACAATTATTTCAAACATAGGCCTGGAACAGGGGTCAGAGTACACCCATCCCACAGCTGCAGGCAGTCATCTCAGATTTTTAACCTAGAAGATTTCGCAAACAAAAAACCCAGCCAAAGGTTCCCTCACCCAAACAGCTCCACAGCCCTCAACCTACAAGTTGCTCCTGAACAGGTCTACCTTTTATTTAGGGTGATGATGCAGGGAAGTGTTTGCCAAGTCAGACTGGTAGAAAAAGACCAAAAATACAGAAGGAGCAGGAGAGAATCAAACTATCCCCAGTGCCCCCGGTCCTTGCTGTACCCAGGAACATATGAGGTGATGAGCCATACGGACCATACCCCAGCTCTGGTGAGAAAAAGCCGTTCCACCAGCTTCCACCAAAATCCAGGTCTGACGCCTGCTTAGTTTTGGATGCATGTTCATGGCATAGCGATGGGTACGAGACCCTGCTCAGTGCTACCAGAGTGCCGTGTCACCCAGCTCATCTCCCGCTTGCCAGAGGGACACAGAAGAGCCCAGAAATCAAGGTTCATTTACAAGGAAGGAGTGGGAAACCTACGGCCCCATCAGGCAGGCTGTCACCCTCAAAGTCTGAAACACAAGTTAATTTACACAGGCTCCTTGCAATTATTTATTTCAGGCAGCTTTTAGGCACTCCAGCCATACTGTAAGATTTTCCACACCAGAACTGACCCAGACCCCAGCAACCTGCTGAGCCTGAGCACATGCTCAAGGATAACAGGCTATTTGATTTTCTTTAGCCCTTGCCAGTTGCTCTGAAAAGATCTGTCAGGTTCAGAAGTGGGCTTCTGCAGACTCCTTAGAAAGTGTTAAAAAGGACTCCCTGTCCTTTACAGCATTATTCTGATATTTATTGCTCAAAGGACAGCAAAGGAATTTGATTCTTAAGATAGATTTCCAGGACTGGAGGCATCAAGTGCATCTTCGTCTCTGTTTGAAAGGAATTTACGTCCCGTAGCCGCTGGCTGTGCTACGCAAGGCAGAAATGCCAGACTCTCATGTAAGGTCCAGGCAGTTTGGGATCAGTCATTTCCCCCATTCCTTCTGGTTTATACTGATCGGGGCTGACAGCCTCCTGGATTTAATTTAGGCTCCAGGAGGGAATAAGAGCTCTGCTTTCAGGCATCACTGTCAGTATTAAAGGTTGTATGGGGTAAATCACAAGTCAGTCATACAGAATCACATCACTATCGTGCATCCTACCTACACGTTGCCCAGTACCGAGTAACCCTTATGGGGGATTTAGCACCATGTCAGCTGTGGTGCACGAAGAGGAGCAGAAGGCAACTGGACTTCTTCAGCCAGCCCTCAGAAGCAGTGACTGCCAGGAACTTTACCAATCTCAGTTTCATATTTCAACAGAATTCCCAAGTATGTATTTTCTCCCCAACATCCATCAGGAGCCTCCAGTCTAGAAGCTGCATTTTGTCCTGCAATTACTTACAATAAAATGCAAAGCCGTAGCAGGCTGGCAACTCTTACAGTCAGTTCTCAGATGAAGTTCAAATCTTTTTGCTAGTCGTCACCTCTATTAATTCACACGAGAGTGATGGTGACCTCTCTTGCTTTTCATTCCTGCTTCTCACTCAGTGTTAGGTCTTCCAGCTTAGCTACGTAGCTGCACATGGCAGATGAAGCCCCTTTCTAGGCTGTCATTTTATTTCGTATCTTTTTCTTTTAGAAATTGTCACCATCCTCGTACACAAACTCCAGCCATGCGACGTGCAATATGATTTATGACTCGTAGGTCTAAAACTGTGGTTACTTTCTGGTGTACTTACCATGCAGTGGATGACACAGACATTTTTGGGGTTCTGCTGTAGCCAGTTGTGCATGTTCTTACAGACGGCGTAGAGGTTGTGCAGACTGGGCGCTTGTCGTACTGGCCAGCTACATTCAGATACCTACAGGAATTGCACAGTGAACAAAAGGCAGCTTTTCCCGAGAGCATTAAGCAAGGCATGCTTTTATAAATGCTTTCTGCCAAGAAACGTACTTCTCTCTTACAACCTAGAGTTATGTGCTTGAAACCTACTCCATCTCTTCTCAGGCATAATTCTGCTCTGTGACTTTCATGAAGTATGAGGCGGCAAACAATAAGGTGTTCTCAATTAAATAACGTAATATTGATGTATAGTCACTGACTATACTATTTCAAAAAATTTACATTCCAATTCACATTATCATGAGTGGCTTTTTCTAACACTCCAGTCTTGCCGCAGGGCATTGATTTCTGCTCTAAAGCCGCTGTACTACTTGTCCCTAAAAACTACGGCTCTGATTTTGAAAGGATATTGAACAAGTTGTTCTCAGCTATTTTGTGTCATAGGATTTTCAAGCCCTATTTGACATTTACTAGACTGATGAAAACTTCTGTTAAAAGTCATATCTGAGTATAGTTAAGATATGAGCCAGAAAAATGAATAACTTCTTAGAGCTGGAAAAAAAAAATCAGAAGTCCTAAAGTATGTCTTGTTACTATTCATCGATGTACTAGTTCTGAGTCATAACACTTATCTCCAGAACAGTCTTTGCAGTCTCAAACAGCACATCAAATAGCCTTCTACAGACCATCTCCATTTCATCTGGTTTTAATTGAAATATCTTTTCTTTAAAGGGCATTTCTAACTAGAAGAAATTTAAAGGAGAAGCATTATGAGGCTGTCCTCAGACAAAGAGTTGGTTCTCTCTCTCAGCTGAGATTTGGATCCTGCCTAATGAGAACCGGGGGCAGGAAAGAGACAGTTTTCCCAGATGTTCTTAAGTAGCCATATGATTTCCATACCTGACCACTTCATCTCTGAGAGGAAGGAAGTGCTCCAGGTTTCATAAAACTTATATTTAAGGTTCTCTTGCATACACCTGCACAACATCTTATAGCAGAAACAGGAATGCCGCCTCAAATCAGAGAGCTACCAAGCTGTGTTTTGTCTCAAACCACGGCTCCAATGAGACCCAGAGGACACAGGGAGAGGGCACGCAGGTGGCACTGCCCAACCCAGCGCATCATCCCGCTGCCAGCCTTCCTGAGCTGACAGACCTCTGCTTAACACTTGGGAGATGGTCTAATCCAGTATCTAATTTTTATATTTGTCCAATCACTTTTTAGACTCATGAAACTTTTCGGTCTCCTCAATATCCTGAAATCCAGCTGTGTATGTGGTGAGCAAGTCCAGGTTTTGCACTGTAGAAACTACTCAACAAGTGAAAGCACGCTCAGGCTTTGGAAGGCAGCAAACGCCCATTCATTCACTACAGCATTATACTCATCCCCCTTCTCCTGTCTTGAGAGCTGTAGTTTATTTCACGCCTTCTGTTGAATACCCTTGATTTTCCCTTGCCTCTGCCATTTTTGTGCATTTTCAGAAAGGGCTGAGGGGACACAAAACACCCAAAGGTTCACTGGGTGGGAACCCCCAGCGTAGCATTAGCTTTCTGTTCCACGGACATGGCAGGGAACGCACTGCTGCAGTTAGGGGACTATCATACAGTCTGAATTACAGAAGGATCATAAACATGTATTCAATTCTTTAACAGAGACAGAGTACTGATGCCATAAATTATGTATGTTATATTATTTTATATTATCACACCAGTTACTTAGTTATTTTACATCAAGCAAAAGTCTTCTCCTTCCAACCCCAAATACTTTTGCAGCAGGCTTCTGGAGACACAAGATCCCCTTGCAATGGGATCACTAAAATGCAATTCAGGTTCCAAGTGGCTGTTAGAATTAATACGACCCAGTGACCCTTTCACTGACGATCTTCTGAACAGACCTCATGGCAACACACTGTCAAGCATCTGGAAAAGCCATTATCACTTATCAAGTAAATAATGTACATTTCCCAGCAGTCCATAATTATATGTTTACTTTGCCTATAATTACACATCTGCCTGATGGTTTGCAATTAGGAAATTAAATATGCACCATGTAGCATGGCATTTATTTCAAACATAACCGCGTCACCACTCATGAAAGACAACCTTATGGAAAAGTAACAGGAATTCTTCTAGAGCTTTGGAAATAAGCAGCCGGCGCTTGTTTTACTTTAGCAGTAGGGCAGCAACAGCCAGGAATGTGCCCCATCAGGGACTTTGAAGTTTGGGTTTGTTTAATGTTATATGAGTTCTATGTTTTCAAACTGCTCACACTTCCTCAAGCATCCATAGGCCCTCCTCTCCTGCCGGGGAGGCAAGGCAGGGAGGAGAACAGAGCACAACCACGTCTCAGCAGCAGGTTTTACTGTTCATAGTCCCCTCTTCTCCTCAGTAGACTGGGAATTTGGGGCTTCATGACCCACAGAGCCATGTCAGGGCAGAAAAATAGCCTAGCAGGACATTAACTGTCATCTCCCTCCTGTACCACTATGCAGCAAAGTGACCTACTTTGATCTTAGTAACAAAAAGTTTTAAAGAAGATAAGAATTAAACAGCCTTTCACTTCAGAGAGCAAGTGTGTATCTCAAAACTTCAACTCAGCTGGCATCCTCACCCAAAGCAGAAAATACTCTTAGCGCAACTTCACCTCCTTGAGAACCCATTAGTATTTTTCCCCAATATAGACGAAGTTCAACCTCATTTATAATTGTTTCATGCTTCATCTGATTTCATGTATTCTTTTCTGTGCATTTCGTTTTCTTGAAAAATACCTGGACTGAGTATTTCCTAGCCCATAACCTGAAAGTACAATGTTTTATTAAGAGATGCATCAATTTCTTCCCGTGTATGTCAAGGGAATAGCTTACAAAGCACCTAGTTATGCTTCAGGAGCAACACACAAAGACATCTGTTAAGCTGATGGGTAGGGTAGGAGATAAAGCACAGGGAACGGAGGAGTTATGGCCAGGTCAAGCAATATACCAACAGATCTTTAATGCTGGGCTTTCAAAAGTAGATCTGCCTTTCCCCTCCCACCAACAGCAAGAGTGATGCACCAGAACCAAGCGAGACTGAAGATTCAGAGCCCCTGATATCTTTTAAATAGTCTTTCCCATTCATTTACTTGTATTTGAAGTCCTGGCTGGTTACTGATTGCCTCCGAGAAACTTGCGACAAGTGCGAGGGAGGGATTTCTGGTGATCAGAGCAATTGCTGAAGATAGATTCAGCTATACCTCAAGTTACAGTGAAGTGAGGCTTATGCAGCATGAGATTGACTTACCCTGACCAAGGGTTAAGCCTGGCAACTGCTGTTGTCTTTTTTGTTGAAGGCAACGAAAAATTAGAAATTAAAAAAAAAAATCATCACTCTTTTGTGGGAGAGGGAAAGAACAGGAAGTTTTCTGAAAGATTAGATCTAATCTTGCATTTCAGCAGTAGTATTTCATAGAGATTTCCTCTAAAAGCCATTAACGAACCAGAGCCTTGCAGCGCTCCCTTATGCCGTTCTGGTTTTAGAGATGGAAACTGGGGCAGAGAGTGGAGGTGGGTTTTTAAAGTCATATGCTAGTGGAAGAGCCAACGTGCCCCTTAGATACAGTTTCCAGTCCTGTGCTTTGCCTGCTAAGGGCTCCTGCTTGATTAAAGCACAACTGAAGGATTGTTCAACATGAAAATAGTCTACCTTCTTTGTTGGTTATTTCTTGCAAAGTGCTTTTGTTTTACTCACAATTTCTCTGCAGCAGCTCCTAACAGCTATGCTGGAGCCAAGAGCAGCACTGGCTCAACTTAGTGCAACACCATGTGCTCTCACCAGCTCCCAACACAAGCACTATGCCCAAACTTTCCAGCTCCTTAATCCCCGTGGTCCCAAGCATCAGCTAAAACTGAGAAATGACCACAGCAGCTTTCAAACATCTACAATCCCGTTTTCATCTTCTTACATTCTGCCACTCAGAATAGACAGAAACGACCTGGTGCCCCTTTTTCCCCCAAGGACTTTCCCCCTGCTCTTGTTAAACCCCTCGGAAGACACTCACCCGGTTGTGAAACTTGGCACTGCGATAATACTTGGGTGACAAGTTGAAAACGGTGTAGTGGTCAGGATGTCTGGAATCCAAAAATGTCCGTACATCTTCAATGTGGTTCCTGAATCCCAGCTCAACACCCTCAGCCGGAAAAGACATCACTAGGAAAACAAGCAGAAGCCAGGCTGAGCGTGCACCATTGCATCCTTATGGACTTCCGAACCCCAGCATACGACAGGTTCTGTTTATCCAATAAGCAGCACTTACCTATGATTCTTGAGGTAATGTATGAAATATCTAGCTCCCCCTTGGTGTAACTAAAAGAAGACAAAGGAGGAGACAGACATTATGCACATGTTTACAGAAGATAGCCCATTACAGGAGCCAGAAGAGTGTTTTCCCACAAAGATCTGCTTTTGACACAAGGAAAGAATCTTTAAACGTATTCTTTGTGCTTTATCATTATGCCCTACGAAGAGGGTACAAATAGCTTCCTGCAGACAGTGACCCAGCCTTCCCTTCTACACATGCAATTAACTGGATGCAGAAGCTTGCAAAAAAGGTCCCTTTTCCCTTTTGTCATTAATTTTCAGTGCCAGTTTTCAGGAGAAATCTCTCGTAGTTTGGCACTTTGCAGATCACTCAAAGCCTCTGAGGTCTTGCCTGCATTAAGTTTCTTTAATTTATCATAGCCCCATACCGCTCAGAGGCAGGTAGAGTGCCAAGCGCAGGGGACGCCGCCAGCAGAGGTGGCCAAAGCAAAGTCACCTCAGCTCTTCCTTCAACTCAAAAAGCGGCTATAGCGAAGGGAACAGTTAAATCAGCAACAAGAGCCCCCTTGCACAGCAAAGGGAAGGGATACAACATGAGCCAATTTTCAGTGACAAAATATTTTAGTGCTGGCTGAGTAGAAGGACCGCACAGGGGTCAATGAAGCAATCGGAGACCAAGTGCTCCACTTTCACTGGGAGGGGGCCGTTTCCAGATTTCAGGATGTTGATGCTCACTTACTATGAAGCTTAGATTTTTTTTTTTTCCACTTTGGTTTTCCTGCTTCCTTGAGGCCAGATACCAATTAATTATGGGACAGAATCAAAGAAGTCCCTTGTGATTTTCACCTCCTTCCTTCATTAGGTTAGCTGGAAGTTGTGCTGTGCTAGTAAAGACGGCAACTCAGACCGGCAGTTTATAGCCAGTGATTTTACCTGCGTTAGGCAGCTTCAGCTGTACTGTACCTGGCAACAGATTGCATGACCTTTGAAGATGTATCTTTCAGGGTATCCTTCAGGTTATCCTTCAAATTGCTGAAGAGTCTCCCTGCTCCTCCTTTCACCATATCTAGCAAGCCTCCCCCATAGCTGGACTCCATGTCTGGTGATGAGGCACCTTCGAGTACAACAAAACCAAAGCCAACATCACTTATTTGTAACAAATGCACAGAGCCAACACACCCACAGCTCTATTCAGACAGAACACGTTCACGTGAGCTGCTGCATGTCAAGTATAGGGCAAAAGTAGTTTTAAAGCCATGATTTTCCAGAGGTGAGAGGGCACATTCTTGCTGGCTGGGCTCAGAAACCACCACTGACTCTCAGCGTTGTATGTAGGCTGGCTGTTCAGTATCAGTACAGTATGGACAACCACCACACAAGTTCCCTCACCTCAACCCAACCCAAAACAAGACCAGCTCTTCAGCAGGCTGCTAATTGCTGATCATAACCAAGACCAAACCAACAACTGCCTCCACAGGGGTACGAAAGAGGCACTAGTACATACAAGAGCTCTTCAGCTTAACTGTGACGGCTGCCAGTTTGGCTGCAGCTAGATGACTGAAGGTTGTCTTGGGACTATCCATTTCTGTGAGTACAGGAGAAGTCAGAGTGGTTTTAACTCATTTAAGAGTCCAGTTAGATTTGCCCCGGTAGAAGATAACAGTTTGGGTTTTGGCAAGAAGAGCAGGAAGTTCAGGAATTAAACTTTCCAGCCGAGAATGAAAACCCTTTTGGATATTTGGATGTTTGCAGCCTTAGTGCAGGACTCAGCAAATCGCTGAGGCTAAAGCGGAGCGGGGCTGACCCCCTCGGTAAGATTTTTCCTGCACAGCTTGAAATGGCACGAAGCTGCAAAGTCAGTAGGAGACTAACACAGAGCAAAAGCCATCCAAAGCGTTATTTTGATGGACTGTGATATGGCCTTATACCTCAAGTGTTCACATTTGGCAATTATAACAGAATGACGATTCCACTGTCTTAACCAAGAACTCGTTTGTTGCAGCCTTCCTCATTATAGGAACGCGCTGTTAATAGCATCGGTCATTCTCAGAAAAGTATAATAAATTGGATATAGACTTGAGTAAACGTGGGTTTGTGTTATTGCAGAATTGATCTGTTAGACACAAACCTACTAAAATGATATTTTAACTGCTTATTAGCTATAAATGAAGCTCTTGACTACTTAAATTGCTTTCTGCTCACCAGGCCTCAACTGTTTTGCTCTTAGCAAACTTTAACTACATTCCTGTAATTATACATTTGTTACCTCGTTATGTCAGGTTATTGAGAAGACCTAGAGCCTCTAGCATAGCAAATTAAGCAACGAGCAACCTATGTAAGTGCATGCCGTGCTCTCAGGTAGTCTCATAATCAAGGTGGAATCCACTAAGATTGGCCTTTCCCGGAGCACCCAGAAAGACATAGAACATTTGTCCCTCTGTAGAGCCATGGGACAGCTGATTTGTAAAGTGAACACGCCAGTCATTATTAATTACTCCAGCACCCAGAAATGGGAAAGATTAATCATGGTTAAGGCAGGCTGGTGGCATTGCCAGTTATATATTTTTACAAATAGACCTTACAGCTGTCACTTCTCTGGTTCCATAGCACATCTGTGAGTAGTGTTAGATACACTTTACTGAAATACTGCTCACATAATCATCGTTACCAAAAGAAATATTCTACATGCATTCAGACTATTAAGAAACATGAAAAAAACCCTACATCTAGAAAAGCTCCTACTGATTTCCTGTGTAGATTTCCAAACCCATCTAAACGGCATTCACTTTTTCAAACCTGGAGTGAGCTATCAATATATGGTATACAACTTTAAGCTGGAGACTCCATTGGTAAAATGATGCTATTAATTCCCCTGTGCACAGGGGGTGCTTAATGCACTCTGATGTGGTCATGATCCACATGCACATGATCCATGTGCTTGACCAGTAAAATCAGAGGCCGTCTCTTCTCCCCTGCCCTCTGCCAGCTGCAGAACAGAAGATGCCTTCTCAAGGCACAGGAATATTTCTGTGGCCAAACCACTTGCAAGTATCTACTTCAAGTATGATTAAAAACACAAACAAGAGAGGAAGGAAAAAAAAATAAAAATCAAAGTAGCTCGTTGGCTTCCAAGTATGGAATCAGTGTTTGATCTCTCCTCAGAAACTTTACTTTCATGTTACTCCATGCTAGGAGAGCCAGGGGCGGAAGGAGGAGGTAATGTTCAAAAGGTACTCTCAGTTCTGCAGGTCAAGTTTTAAAGGAAAGGAAGGCAGAAAGGTGGTCACTTGGAACGAGGAAAGGGGGGCAAAGGGATCAGGGGCCCAATGGTACCGGACAAATTTTATTGTTGGAAATGCTGTAGGAGAGCAACAGAAAGGCTTCCGGGATATGGAAAACCTGGAATCTTTAGAAATCAACCTGAAGCAGGAGGGGAAGAAGAAACAAAGAGAATTTGACTATATTTCTAAAAGAAGCAGCAGCAATTAATTCCAAGTTTACAACATAGGCTAAACCAGAGAGACAGAAAGGATGGCTAATGAAATAAGACAAGCTGCTGCTACTTAACCAAGAGCACAAAACCAGTATTTAAGATTTAACACGAGGCAAGTGTTACTTAGCTCTTGTGAAGCTATTGCGGAAGCTTACAACGCAGCAGCACTTGGTGCTATACCGGGTGCAGGAATTTGCTTTTAGTCACTGGATCAGAGCAGCATCCTCGGTGCCGACAGAGACAGGCTTTCACGGTTACTAGGAACAATACAGTCCACACAGACTGCTCAGAGAAGAGCAAAATAAACACATTCAAAGGCTCCTCTGCTGAGCAGCGTCTCCTACAAAGCACAAAGATATACAGAGGAGCAGAAGGGGTTAATGCCTTAGCACACAAACCTGACAATATATAGAGAAACCCACAAGAACAGCCAAAACAATTTGATTTAAAAAAAAAAAAGGTAGCCTGCCCCTATATTTTTTGCTGAATAAAACATTTCTGTGCTAGGTCCCTCTTGTAAATGGAGACCTTCAGAGCTACTGCAGATGTTCTGAAAGGATGGCTGCGCATGAGCCGCTGGAACAGGGCACCAGGACAGAGAGGGCTGAGCCCCACGTCCCACACGTCTCCTGGGGAAATCACCACCTGGCCCAGCATCACCTACCGTGGCCATCGCACGGCCTTGAGCCATGCTCAGAGGCAGTTGTCTTCATAGGTTTGCTTTTCCTGCACAATTAAGCCCTGAGAAAAGAGCAGTTGAGTTTTCTCTCAAGCACATCAGCAGAGGACTGCGACCTATTCTTGTGGTAGAAGGAGGACCAAGGACACTCACCAAGTCTGATGGGATGAGCCCATCCTTGCTCCCTCTCGGAGCCCAGCAGGAAGGAGGCTTGGGTTTCAGTGTGCAGATAAGGTCATCACCTCTAGCTTGAGCAGGATACTGAGTTAGTGGTGTAATGGCATTTCCCTGCTCAGAAAGATCTTACTACCAGAGATGGGTGATAAACCCAGAAGAGAGAAACAGTTCCCTCCCTTAGCACAACAGCAAAAGGCACATTTCATATTAAAATGAAGTGCCTGGGGCACGTGACACTCCCTCCATCCCACCAGGAACTGCATCCTGTGTGCAGATTAGCTGCAGCCAAAGCCAAAATTAACACTCAGATGACACACAAGCCCAAGAAGCACCTTCTGGTACAGCAGAAACAGGAGCTCACAAGCTGGTCTGTGTAGAAATAGTTTGCTGCAAGTGAGCAACGCGGGAGCCTGCCACATGGCTCAGATCCCGGGTTTTGGCATGTTGTCACATAGCAGTTCAGGTGACGTTGACCATGGGTTGGAGTTGCTGTCTAGAAGCCTCATTACAGAGAATTAGTCTCTATGTATAGGAGATGCATCTTGTTCCTTACGTGGCATCTTTATTAACCCAGTTATTGGTTATTCCCCGAAAGGCTTAGTGCGCCTCAGAGACACGCGTCTGACCTGTGTTGGTAGCACAGGTTTCAGAGGGATCTCTTGCTGACGGCAGCCTTTTCATTTCCTAATAAAGGAACTTTTAACGTAGCGGTTGTAGCGCTGCGCGGGTGCTGCGAAGCATGCCTGAGATGCATGGGCTGGCTCTTCTTGAATAGCTCTGTTAGGCGATGGCAACAGTGAGCTCCGCAGTGAAGTGCTTCGAGTCAACGGAGCGGCGTGAAAGAGACAACTTCATCCGTTCTGTTGACAAGGTGAAGGCTGTGTTTGTTCTGGCTGAAGGTACTTGCCCCGAGTTAACTCCCTCTCTGAGAAAAGACCATTTGTGTTCAGAATAAACCTCCAGCTGTCACCAAACACAGTGACAACCTGCTGCATCTCCTTACCAAACTAAAATATCTTGTACAGTAGTCTTATCACGTTATCACGGTCCTTTCGCACCAGCAGCCAAAGGTTGGGATTCCTCTGGACAGATTAGAGCTGAAGGAGCCTCTGCTGACAGCACCAGCCTTGTGCTGTAAGGGATGGAAGCTGGAGAGTGTAGAAGTCTTAATTAAAGCACTTAAGCTTTCTTCTTGCTCTCTAGTGCATTTTACAAAGTACCAGGAAAAGAATGTTTAGTGCAGGAGAACTTCTCCCACCGCAGAGACTGTCAAGACGACGCAGCCCCTATAGCCACGTCCCGCCACAGCGGGTGCACAGCCTCAGAGGAGAGCACTGCCATCTCCAGAGAAGTTCAGAAGGATGCACTCCTCTACAGGAACGGCTCCTCTGCCTGCTCTCCCACCGTGACCTGCTCACCAGAGGCACGGGTGTTACACCAGAGAGACATGAAATGCTTTAGGACAGATTTTGGGTGTTGGGAGCTTGCAGAGAGACTGATAATCTTTGACACTGTCAAGAGAAACCTGCTGTCATCTGTCTTCCCTCAGTAGGACAAACCTATCCAAGTCTATATTAGCCAAACTCAGAAACTCTTTCTGCACATAGAGAAAGAAATCATGCTGTATCCAGAAGGGAAATATGGCCTGTACCCCCACAAAGGACCACTGACCTCGACACCTCTTGCTGCAGTCCCACAAGCAGTGTTTATGCCTAGTCTCAAAAGCAAAGATGCTTAAAAACCAGCACAGCTTGAAAGACTGGGTTTTGGGGCCAGAAATGGGTGAATGAAGCGGGTGTGACCCTGCATGATACGGGATGTTTCGGCACCAGCCACCATCACCTGCAGCCAGAGGTTTTGTAGGGTACCACAGAGGGACCAGCAACAGAGGCTTCCACACCACCACCACCTGCTGGAGAAGCTCACTGGTTGGGAATTTGGAAGCTTTTCCTGCAAGATCCGCACGTCATGGCCCTCGTCAGCCTGGGGGGTCCCTGAGCACCAGCCTCCCCAGGCAACCCACAAACCCTACAAACCACAGGGCATGAATTCCAGCTCTCCAGAGAATTAAGGGGGAAATAAGCCCACATTTAAAAGGCATTTAAGACTGTGTCAGTCTGAATATTTATGCTGATGAAGCAATACTTAGCTTGAGAGCAGGGGAGTGAAAGCAAGACGTCTAGAAATTGCAGATCGGGCAGTCAAGTACCACGTTTCGTAGGTTACTTAGTGAGAGTAAACAGAGCCTTTTTGCCTGCAAAGGGCAGACACAAAAGCAGACATGAAACCATAGGAAGGGAAGCCAGTTTACCTCAGTCTGCCCAGACTATACGTAATAGTATCTTCAATGTCAAACTAATATTTCAGGATTTTTTGCTCAGAGCACCACCTGTGCTTTCTTTAGAGATGGAGTGAGGAAAGAGCTCAACCTTCCCCGTTCCTCGCCACGGTTCTTCTCTAGAAAAGCATTAAAGCCTTCATCTCCCACCCTCACAAAACAGGGGGTTAGTTCTGGAATATTACATATTCCTCTGTATTCTCTTCCTACAGTACCGCAAGGGCCTGACACTATGACGAGAAAAAAAATTGTTAGCTGCTGCATAGGTGTCCCAGATTACACATTTCTGGAAGTTTTTAGCCACTTGCTATGGCCTTTTCCCTCCGCACAAAGTATTTTGGGGGGGTTTGTTTGCTTCTCTTCTCCCCCCAGACAATCACCAGGGCACGGCATGCAAGGGAAGCGAGGGATGTGGTAGAGGCTGCCCTGTGCCTTGGCAGAAAGGGCCCTTTTGAAGGTCCCTGAACTGAAAGAAGTCGAGCCGCTGTTGTTGTGGCTTCAGCAACAAAGCCCGAATTGTTTTTAAGGAACACTCAGCAAAAAATGATACTATTTGTGCTTCTGCCTCCCCCCAGCAGCCCCGCCAGCTCACGTTCTCCCACACGCAGCTCTCCCAGCAAAGCCTGTGTAATGCGGGACGTGATTTCACACCAGCACTACGGGATACAAAGCCAGGCTGCTGTGGCCCCATCATTGCATCGACAGGCTTCACTTTGGCATTGCACGAGAGCCCGCGCAGCCCACAGAGGGGAGAAGGAGCAGCCCTGGTGCTGGCATCCCTACCACAACATTATTAGGGCATCCTCATACAGGAACATCCCGTATGGAGGGGTATAGGTGTGCAAAAAACAGATGGACAGCCCAACGACCCAGGCAGCAGATTCCCCACGTGCCTGGGTACCCTCAGCATCCCCAGCTCCTGCTGTTCCCCACACTGAGTCCATCTTCCCTGCTCAGCACTTCATCTTTCAAGGGATCGCAAATCAATTTGCAGACATTACTGGAAGAGTTTAAAGTCCCATTGCAAGGGGGAGGGTGGCAGGTATTTCTAAATGGAAGTCTCTGGGCAGGTGGCTCCTTTGCATCCAGCGATAATCGATAGCGTTTATATCCAAGTGCTTTGTTTGTCAACTACATTGAAAAGCACAATCACAGCACCTCCCTAACCTTCCAGCACAGAGCTCTCTTCTGGACAGCTGAGCTTTATCACATTTAAGGAAAGACTCCAAAATATCTATTCCATTATATGCACTTACATCCTCTGTTAGATCAGACGTAGCTCAAGTGTCATAATTACATCAACTTTTTAGTAGGCAGTGAGTGGTGGTTGGCAAAGGAAGAGAAATCAGCAGCAACACAGGCATCTAAAACAGCGATAAAAGGGCATTTGCAGGAAAGGAGAGCGCTTCTACCTGCAGAAATTACTTGGGAAGTTCAGACTCACAGACCCTGAAGGCTGATTTTTTTTTTTTTCTTTTCCTTCCTATTTGCTTCCAGTCTCATCTGTCCCCTCCACCACTGTCCCAGATTCCTGGTAGAGTTAGATTCCCTACAAGGCTGAGCACAGATATCTTAAAGCGTTACTCTGTAAAAATAAACAGCAAACTACATGCAGAGTAGAATTGCAGGACAAGAGCAGCAGAACAAGCCCCTACCATTTGATAACACCATCGCCGAGATTCCCAAACCCAGGTTTCACTCATCCTGATGCTTTAAAACACATCATGGAGGCATCCAGGCAGAAGGCTGCTTTAGCAAGCGTAATCCCCAAGAAAAGAGGTTAAAGCCCACGGCAACAACTTCAGCGTGGCCAAAGAGAAGTTTAAGATCAGCCTATAAAGATGTTTGGACACCCTCGGGGCACAGGGAAGCAGGAGATGCGCTACGAGCCAAGGAGCCTAATGCAAGATAAAGGCTCATCAGATCACAAATCACATGAGATTATGAACCAGTATTATCCCCCACTCCAAAAGCTGCGCAGTTTGGCTATTTTGCAATAAGCGTATTAACGATGAGATTGCTCAAGACAAAACCCAGTGGTTCTTGAGCAGGAGGGGGAAGCTGGATTCACCCGGGGTGAGTTGGGGGCTGACTACTCAGAGAGGAGACATGGTGGTAGGGAGCTCCCCCAGAGCACGGCCAGCTCTGAAACACGGGGGGAAAAGCCAAAATAATTCTTTCCTAAGAGGCATAAAACACAGCCAGAGGCAGCAATAGGAAATGCAACTGCAGAAGCAATCCTAGGTGAGGCTGGGAGAGGATGGGCTACAGGAGGTGAGCACCAAGAGCTTTCAGGAGGCAAGGACAGGCAGCTGCCAAAGCCACCGCTCCCCAGGCAATATCTCCCCTTCCACCCTAAGGACCAGTTCAGTGCACAGAGGGTTCAGCACAGACCCATCTTGTGGTGGAGACATCCCGAGCCCTAAGACACCTTCAATAATTTATTCAAGTGAGGGAGTAGTTGGTTGGGGTTTTGTTTGTTTTTCAGGTGTTTTTGTTTGTTTTTTTTTTTAACTGCAACTTTCCAGCAATTAGCTGGCACTGCCCTATCCAGGCCTTTTGCCTGGAATAGATAGAAACTGCTTCAAGACCCAAAGTTGCATCACTGCCTGCTCAAGAACTTGTTGTCAGCTCAGAAGGGTCACCCTCTGTTCTGCCCTTCTTGCTCCCAAAAGCTATGAGCAGATGAAGTTCGGCTGGAAAAATAAAGCCATTACAAGGGGCTCATACACCATAGAGTATGTGAGGAAGGAGAGGAGATAGGAGGAACCAAGAAGCTCCTAAAGAAGATGCTCTGGATAGGAATAGGTTTGGGTTCTCACCTTCAGGAATCGCTGCTACAGGGAGATTTCTGTGCATTTCTGCTGCCGTTGGGCAATGCGCGTCCAGGCAGGCAGTGTCACCCCCCTCCTCGAGAGCTGCTCCGACTACAGGAAAAACCGTATTCCCCCTCCCACAAGAAGTCACCTTTCTGTGTATGGGCTGGGACAGGGTTCCTGATCTCCCCTGGGAAGCACTCGGAGCTGCTGGCTGCACGTAGCACAGAGAAGCTCCAGAACAACTTCTTGTGCTTTTCTATGATAAGGTGCTAGAACTAATGTTGTATGAGCCCAAGGCTTTTTATTTGAAGGTTCATTTGAGACTGCCTAAATGTAAACTTCATGGAAATCTGAAGAATTAAGATTTTTCTGCTGTTGCTTGAGAAATATTCACTGAAGAATGCTGCTTGCACCATCAACTAAGCAATATGTAGGATTTCCGCACAGAGGGGGTTTTGCCTCCTTTTTCAGAAGAGTAGTGATGTTGGGGGTGGGGGAGGGCACAGTACTGTGCCAAATTTGTTCATTTGTTATATATTTTCCCTTATGAAGCTCGTACTACAGTGAACAAAGTGCATGTGAGGCTGGAATGCTGAACTACGAGCACAAACCATGAAATTGGTCTTTAAAGTTGATTGGCATTCTCCCTGCTTCTCCTCCCTGTCAAAACAACAACAACAAAAATAAAAAGAAAGGCACTACTGCCAACACCAAACCATTCAAGTGTCCAAAAAACACCAACAAAAGAGTTATTAAACCGCACCGCCCCATTTGAAAATGCAGCTAGAAGAGAATACAAGACAACATTGTCAGCGACGGTCTTTGTCCCTGTGCCAGTGACATGGAGATGTCTCTCTTCTGACTCAGTGAAAAGGAATCACCAGAGTACAAGGGATTATATTTGCAAGTGTAAAACAGTTCAAGAAATCCCAACTTCAACACTTGCAATTTATTTAAAACGCTTTTCTTTTGCGGTTACTCTGCATGAGGAAGCACGTAGCACAAGCAAGTCTATCCCCTGAGTGTTTAAAAGCTATTTTGTTGATTAGCTAGTTTATAAACACCAGAGAAGAGCATAGAAAGAGGGTTTTTCCTTTCGTAACACGTATCCTTGCTGTTGCTTTATCTTCGTTCCTAGAACTTCATCTTCTTTCAATGCTCAGCCAGCTGCTAAGAAAGCATTATTGAATGCCACAGCAAAAACCTAAATAAATTGCTTCTTTGCTGCCTGCTCCTCATCTTGTCAAGCACTTTCAGCAACTTAAAAATCAAGAGACAAAAGGAGTACTATACTGATGCTCTTCTTGGAGTTTGTTTTTCAAACTCGCAATGTTTTGTGCCCTGCCACCTTCAGCTCAAGTCTCCCCTTATTTCCCCTTCCCTCCATCCTCAAGCTTCCAACCCCAGTCCAGCACAATTTCGGGAGGAACTGGCAATTAGCAGTAACGTATAGGTCCCATTAGAGTTGTGCACTACGATCATGTTACAATATGGCATCTAGCCTATGCCATAGGAGTTGCTTAAACTATTACACCCAGAACTGAACATGCAGCAACGAAGGGCATGTGCTAAAGTTGCACAGAGCTTTAACGCCCACCCAGGGGGTTGCAGGACGTAAGCAGAACCCTGTACAAACAGGGCACGCTGTGAGATTTAAATATCTGAGAATTAAACCACACACTAACTAATATTTATTCTGACTGGTTTAAATCTGGCAAAGTTTAAAGCAATCAGTGACACAAGCATCATCAGACACCAGCAGTAACTGATAGAGCCGCCCTACCTGAAATAAAGTTTCTGCTCTGGGGTCCTTTGAGCTAAAGCAAAGTCTAGTGGGGAGGCACCCGACACCGCTGTGGGCAGGAGTTTCCATTTATGCTGCCTGTGAGCACACGGGTACCCCAAGCTATACTTTGAGCCACTTAAATTTCCACCACTTCAGTTAAACAGCTCATATTAGCGCTCCTCTGCGAGGCATGGGTGATGGTGGCAGTAGAATTTTTAACTATCAGAACCCAGAAGTGTCTCCCAGTCCCAGAGACTCTGAAAAATCTTATTTTCCCAGTCTCAGCCACTGGATACAGCCTGGACAGGCCCTCCGCCCCAGTGCTCGCATCCCCAGCATGCCGGCACAGGGGCACGGTTGGGTCCATGTTGGAGCCCCTCCGTACCAGCTCCCCTTCCAGCCATGGTCAGATCCTGCCTTCCAACAGCAGCCCCCTCCCCCACACACAGCACTCTTGGTTCCTGGCTTTTTTTCTGTTGACACTAAACCATACCAGCCCCAAAAAATATTAAGCCAATCATCCTAAGTACTGGGAAGTTACAGCAAAACTGAAACCACTGATTATTTTCATTGCAGGAAGCTGTTTATGAGATTGCAAGCCCATATTGAGAGATGATACTTTAAGATCTAATGCTCTGAATTAATTTAAACAAAATTAATAGAAAAACCCAACAGGGGCCCACTTTCAGCTCATGAGAGTTAGTGTCGTTGCAGCAATAGCGAATAGAGCCATGCTAGCTAAACCAACGTCAGTTTGCCCCAGAATTGCCAGCGCTTTGCCTTCAGCACAAATCCTCACCCATCTAACTTCTATAATTGCCTAATATTAATCTACACGCGCATCTCCCAGAGAGCAAAGGCCATTTTTCCGCACCCAGAGTGCGCTGCCCTGGGGCAGATGAAACTTAATACGTGGGGAGAGAAGAGGAAGGCTTGCTCCTTCGACTGTTTAACTTCACCAAAGATGCTATTTCACTGTGCCCAAAGATGCTGGGGTCCAGCGCAGCAATAACCCTGCCAGAGAGACACCAGCCTGCTCACCACGTCCCAAGCTGCCTGGTGGCAGACTTGTACCTCGGGACTGTTTCACTCCTCAACTGCAACAGCCATTTTGATGTCTCAGGCAGCAGCTGTTCCGAAAAACATGAAACCATTATTTAAAACCAGGGGAAAAAAAGAAGAAAAACTGAAACAGGAGCAAGGCCAGGTGTGGGGGAAGTATGTAACGAGCTCTGATGTGGCCAGGGCACCTCAAGGATTTCATCGTCAGGGTCTGACACCTAATTAGGCAGAAGAGAGGCTCCCCTGACCCACTAAAACCAGCAGCACACCTCCCTTGCACCGTAACCTGTCACCAATTTATCTCACCCTCCTCCTTACTGAGGAATTCAGGTCTCTCTTCCCAACTGAAACACACTCTACTACTGCCCATCTTGGGAATTCAGACGTTGGCATCATTAGTGGGAGGAGTCTCAAGTATTTATAATATGAATGTATTCTCTGTTTTAAAAAACAAAACACGGAAGGTGAGTGGTGGTTTTTGTCCTTGCTCCTATTAAGCCAAAGCCCCAGCCACCTTATTTTCCTGTCTTTCTGTCAAACCGCTCCCTAATCCACCCCCCTGCCCCCAACTATCCATCTTCACACTGTATTAAAGAGAAATCACATCCCACAATTCATGAGCAGCTTCAATTACCAAATCACTAGAAATCACAAGCACACCTGAGGGGTGGAAATGGTTCTTTACGCTTTTATAATTTCATATTTGGCAGAGAAAAATGTCTTTGCAATGAACTGATAAAAACTAGGCATTTGCCAGCAGAAAGCGTTCAGATGAACAAGGCAGGTACAAGCACGGACTTCAGGCTTAGAAGAGAGAATCACACTCAATGCAGCTTTTTAAAATTTCATGCAAAGATTTAGAACCACACACCAAAACCCCCTTATTAAAAAAATATTAATCCTATAAACTCAATTCAATGGCCATATTAAGGCCTGAGGTTTGTTGCTGCTTATGTGTCAGCTGTGTCATTTATAGTGTCTGTAAAATTCAGGCAGTGAGAGTAGCCAAATGGACTAAAGGAAGCAAACTCAGGTTAACACGGATCTCTTAACCATTAGCTTCCAAATCCCAGAGAGGGCCCTTGATCAAGCCCATGTGTTTAAGGGGAGAACATCCTAGAAACTGATAGAGGGTATTAATGCAATTACTGCTCTGGGATGTCTTCAGAGTCAGTAGCTGAATTGTTGAAACAGCTGAATATTGTACAAAACCTGTAAATAAAGGTATCGTTTAACTACCTTGAGTGCTTTCCCCCCCTCCCCACTCGGCAGGGAGCGGAATGGCTTGAAGAAACCAAACAGAACGATGGCAACAGCAACACTCAAATAATACAGTGAGCTGACGCTAGACAAAAGCCATGACTTGACACGAGCTGCAGCAAACTCCCACACCTGGCACACCTTCCACAACACTAATGCCTTCGGTTCTTAAAGTTCTAGGAAACTCATTCTGAAAATTGCTTTAACAATAGATATTAAACTGACCGCGAAATCTAACCATCTCAGCAGATGCCAATGTAAGAATCCAAATAACTGTAACACAGCAGCTTACTGTGAGTAAGAAGCTACTGACACATACTATGATTACAAGCAACTGTAAGCAGAGACATCGTAGCAGCAAATTCAAATACATTTCTAAAGTCCAAGAGTAAAAAAAGTTTAAAAAGCCAAAGAACTCTTGAAAACAATTCAAATAGCAGGGGGAAAGAGGAAAGCATGACTCTTACTGCACCAAAGAAAACGTGGGGAAAAAAAATAATCAAGGTAAGACTCCCTGACACAAGTCCAGACATGGCTCATTAGGGGTTTTTCTCCCCACCCAAGTCCAGACGTGGCTCGTTAGGGTTTGGGTTTTTTCCCCTTGAGAAGAGGTTACCACACTAAAACAAAGGCAATGTGTTTTAAATACTTGCTGGGTGCCTTGGGCCCAGCCCTTTCTCTCATGGAACAGTACAGGCATTGCTGCAAGATCACCCTGCTATAACGGGCAGGCATCAAATTTGGTCCCCCGGAATCAAACAGGGTATTTCCCTGCAGAAGTTTGAGCTTGAGAAGTTCCCTGCAAAGGCTGTAGTTGTTCATTGCAATGGGTGCATCTAACCAACCAGAGCCAGTTTGTTTCGAGAGATCACTTAAAAGCCATGGGATGAGTACTCTCGATTACTGGTGATCCAGGCAAATTTGAACCTGTGATTTAGAGGTGAAGAGCTCTCTATCCCTTTAGCAGTCATAAAGACCATCTGGTCCCCTACTCCCTGATTAAAAAAAAAAAAGAAAAAAAACAAACAAATGGTGCATCATCTATCAGAATTAATCCAACTCAGTTTGATGAGTGTGTTTTAGGAGGAGGGGGCAGGGAAGAAAAAAGTAATGATGATTCTGGGAATTAAATCAGTTGGGGAAAGACCCCAAAACACTCCATCCATTTTAGCTTCACAACCACCTTTCCCTCCCCGGGGCTGAGCCTGAAGACTTATTAGCCGGCTGATTGCCGCGGCGCTCCCAGCCGCGGCTGGATTTCCTTCATCCCACCGCCCTCCCCTTTGGACAAAGGGCCGCTATTGTCCCCGGCTTCCCCCCCACACACACAATCACAACACCACCATGGCTCAGCGGGCCCTCCACCACACGGGGACACCCCCCCCAAAAATGCCACCGGGCTTGTGGCCGGCGACCCCCGCGGAGGCGGCGGGCCCTACCTGAGCTGTCCATGGTGCTGCCGCCCTCGCCGCGGGGCTGATGGTGCTGCTGTTGCCTCGCCGGGCTCCGGTTACTCGCCCCGCCAGCCGCCGCGCTAGCCCCGGGCTTGTCCCCGCCGCCTTCAGCGTTGCCGTTGTCCACCAGCTGTAAAGATTCATAGCCGTCACTGCACGGTTTTTTCCGGTAGCTCCCGAGAAGGCTCATGGGTGAGGGCGGGAGGAGGATTTTCCTCTGGACGCCGCGGGCAGGGAGGGGAAGGCAAGTGCTCCGGCCGCCCCGAGGAGGGGAGGGGAAGGGCGGCAGGGGAGGAGAAGGGCGGGACGG
>VXBO01005444.1:3754-27475 GCA_013400135.1 Rhinoptilus africanus | reverse complement strand
GCCCTTCCCCTCCCCTGCCGCCCTTCCCCTCCCCTCCCCGGCCCGGAAGCAATCGCGAGCTAGCTGGCTATCAGGCCCCGGGTGGAAGCATCTTCAAGTTAATTAGGTGAGGAGATGCTGGGAAGGGCTGCAGCAGAGCTATAGAGGTCCACACAGTTTCAGTCTCCCCAACCCTCGGCTGCTGCGAGCCATTAGTTAGCAAAAAAAGTGCTGGATCTACACCGTTTCCTTCTGCGGGGCTTATTATTCACGCGTTCTGGCAAACGCATGCCTCTCCCCCAAAAAGAGGTCTGCTGCACAGCTGGCGTGAAGGGGTTCTTGAAATAGCAGTTGGCCTCAAGATCTTTCTATCGCACCAGGGAAAGGCGCATTTCTTGGGAACAGGCCAAGGTCACTGTTACAGGCTGACAGAGCCAGTTCTGCAGTCTAAAGGAGTGGGAGATGGCACAGCAGTTCTGCACCGAGCCTCCAAAAAAACCTAAAGAGCATCTCTGGCTCAGGGTAACACCACGTCTGCCTGCGAGCAAGTAACCAGAGAGGCTCCCGAGCCCTGTGTCCCGGCAGGCACCGTGGGATGCATCAGTTCGATTGGCTTCAATGATGTTAAAGGTCTTTTCTAACCCAAACGATTCTATGATGATTATCCCAAGCCCCTGCCTGTGCAACTGCTGGCTTAAAACTGTTGCCACCCAGCTGAAGAAGCACTACCACCAAGTGCTAAGCCCTTTTTGTTGTTAGGTCTTGCCAGTCTCTTTTTAGCTGTTTGCAAGTAAACAGGCTTTAGACCAACACAAAGTGTGTCCTTGAGCAACTGATGAGCCATACCTTGCTCGATGCATTTCGCAGCCACAGCTACTAGATCATAATTTCATTGTACACGGAGCAGAGGAACCGAGGGATGCTCCGGAGGAAATGACCACTATTAAACTCTCCTAAATGGATTTCTTTTTAATTTAAGGAAAAACAAAGGCAAAAAGAAGCCATAGCATCCAGATACAAGTACGCCTTCAACCTCTTACAGGAAGGACAGAAAGTATTTTGCTCAGAAAAATAGTGTGGGTTTGATTCTAAAGCAATAGCATCAGTGAGCACTTCTGTAGCAGTAACAATAACTTGAAATATTACCGACACTCTACTTAAACTTTCCTGTTCAACACTCAGGGCAGCGGGCAGCTGGTACAGCCATACCTCATCATGGGCTATCGTTTATATAACTCCGGCAATTTTACATTACAGTGAGGACAAGGTACATCTGTGACCCAGAATTTTCTCAGAAAAATCCAAGCAGATTTACAAGCAGCAAACTAAAATGAACTAACCTGACGTAAACACTTTGCAATTAGCAGTGGTAACAGCTTGAACTCAAGGTTAGAACTGTGCGTTTTCCACCCCCTTGTTATCGGGCTCCTTGTACATGGGTCTGTACTCTGCTGCCCTTATCCATCAATTCAAGAAGCTGATCTTAGATAACTTCATTCCTAAACCCAGAAGCCATGTCTCTAAGTGGCGAGCAGCAAGGGTCTGTCTGCGTTAGGCAGCAAAAGGAAAGTCCTACTGGAAGTGTTCTCATGGGAAAAGGGTACAAGCAAGAGGAGAGGTTCACTCCAGCAGGAATTATAGCTTGCCCTTCTCCAAGTACCGGAGCAGGTCCAGAACTTCCCCAGCAGTTGTCCCTTCCCACTAGAGCCTCACAGCATGACTTTGGCTCAAGGTTTCCTACCCAATGTTGATGTCACTGTCATCTCTGCAGAAGCAGAGTACAGTCATACTCAAAGAAAAAAAAAAATTGCTTCTCCCTGTGGAAAGAAATGAATTAATAATGGAATCAACATTTTTCCCAGGATTTGAGCCAGCACCATTTTGTGTTTGTTTAGTACCCAGATCTACAGCACAGCTACATTGCCATACACCTTAGGTAAGCAGGTTATTACTTGAGGTTTTGTCACTTTATCTCGCCAGTCATCAAAAATTTGGTGCGGCCAAGGCATCTTTAATGACCTAAAAACTAATTTGGTAGAGACCTGCCAACTGTGCCTACCTCAGCATCACACTTACCCCCCAGAAGCCCCACATCCTCATAAAAGCACAGAATAAAGCCAAATCCCAGCCCTTCCCCAGCCACCACGCTGAGCCATAGGGGCCACAAACCCTGCTCACAGCAGCACAGCCCCACCAGGCAGGGAGAAACATGCTCCACAGGGGTCAGCTCCAGCCCCAGGGCCTACAGCACTTTTCCAGCAGGAAAGAAAGAGCATCACCACATTCTTCTGCCAGGTCTTTCCTCCTGGACCCACCCCATAGCAATTTTACTCTGGCAAGTGCCCACTGCCTACCTCCCCCAGCAGCACTGACACCAGCATCCCCATCCCTGTGGTGTTCACAGCCTCCACAGCTGCCAGCACTTTAAATAAGAGTGCTTAACCCTGGTTAAGCAAACCTGATTGAATTGTTTACAGCCAGCAAGCTCTCTGGGCTAGGACCACCCCTGTGACCATCAACAAGCAGCGCAGATGAGCCATAAGAAATAATGCCACTGCATCGGGGGTCATGACTGACATAGGTAAAGAATATCTTAATTTTTCTATTTTATTTTTGGGCTGGTGTGTCCAAATATAAACCAAAGATCTTAAAAGCCTTAAGCCACATAGCATGATTTGAATTAGCTTCAAGAAATTGTTTCCTCTTGATTACATCTGCTGCTCTCCATTCAACTCACCTGGTTCTTGTCACCTTAGAAGAGTGTTGCATTTCCCTCCTGGGAACAGCTTGGTGTAGCGAGGAACAAAAGCAAAGCTATGGTGAGAGCCCAAACAACTCCACCTCAGAAGAGGGTCATAGGCTTTTTGTTGTTTTTTTTTAAAGGGGCCCATTCGGAAATCACAACAGCTTACTAAGGTCATCAGGAGGTTATATGATATCACCCTTTTTGCTTTACTTCTCATCCTAAGAAAACTGGCACCAAAATACCTCCCCCTGCCTTCCCAGCAAAACAGCAATTGTCAAATCAGTCTCAGCCTTCACAAGAGGCAATGAATAAACTTTTACATCTACAGCCAAAGGATTTACCTTACAACTCACTCTGAGGCCAGCTTAGGAAAAACAGTGTCTTCTAAGCAATCATTTTCTCTAAAAATAGCCAGACCTTCAGCCTTGAACTTGGGTTGAGTCCTACCCTGTTCCAGTGTTAGCCAGACCCAACGTCCCTCTAGCCGCAGCCTTCCCATCCATAGGCACCAGCCTCCCCTCTTGCAGGCTCTGAATGCGTTGAGGCAATTGGGGAGGATGCGTAAGGCTCTTCCCTGGCAGTTCATTGTCATAGCAGCGGCGATAGCTGACGAAATAAAACCCGGGGAGCCATCCCATCGCAATTCCTACTCCTCTAAAATAAGCTCTTCACATTTCCATGTTCAGCCGAGATGTGGGTCAAGCACAAATGACTCTGGGGCACCCGTGACCTGTATGGCAAGGATCATGCTTCTTGCCCTCTCATCTGGAGGCTCCATTCATTACTTGGGCAGTGCCATGGGCTGGCCAGGAGCATCGATTCCTGTGCACTACTCTGGGAAGAGGCACGTGATAGCAAAATGGGTACAGGCACTTGGTACAGAGCCAGAAATACAATTTCAAAGCTGTATCCAGACTTGTGCTGAGGATAAATAAGTGGTATTTGGCCTGGAGTCAAGGATGGCCATGCGGTTCCTTTCTCTGTACGTGGGAATAGTGTGGCCATGGCTGGGTTTGCTGGGGAAATGAGGAGCTGTCATGGCCTGCCTGTGAGCGGTGGCTACGCAGGGCAGTGTAGCGTATGTTACTGGCGTGGGATGTGGTGTGCCGCGGGCAAATCGGGCTGGCTTGTGGGCATCCAGGTGGAGAAAAGCAGGGTCAAATGATCTAATCCTTTGTCAACCCTCCCTCGATATTCAGGAACTTCCAAACTGACCCTTCCTATCTTCTTCACCTCTAATGAAAAGCAGATGTGGTCCTGAGAATGTTTCAGAGTTGTTTTTAGGCGTTAGACTCAATTAAACCTTCACTTTCCTTCCTCAGAGGAAGCCTTGAGCCTTTGCTGTGGTGAAACCTACCTGCGCCCCGCTGACAGGCGGAGCTCCAGTGAATGTGTTCTCCGGTGGATGGGCACCGAAGAACATATTCCCCAGCATTTGCCAAGCAACAGCCGTAATTTCATTTCAGAGGTGCTCATGGTCCTCGTGCAAGCATCTCTAGAAGGAAACCCTTGTTGGCAGGATCAATGGTGGCAGAGAAAACATCACAACCATTCCCACAAACGCGTTCCTTCTGGTTGTAGCACCAAAACCAAAGTATAATTATCTTGAGAGCATCTCAATTATAATCTCAAAGTATAATTATCTTGAGAGCATCTGGGGAGTTTGAGCGGGACAGTTTCACCACACGCTATCAGGAGCCTCGGCAAGGCTGTGCCTGCTTTTCTTACCTGCCTAATCAATTTGGGCACACAGGTGAGCCTGCACAGCTCCTTGTTATTATTTTGTTTTCCAGTGACACTCGGATGTGACTAGTGTTTGACTCTGTTATTATCTTCTTTCCCATCCTTTCCTCTCCGGGATAGCACACACCATTGAGTGTATTGCTGTGTCTGCATATTTGTTATTTCTTGCCTTTCAGCCTCGTTAAAGTGCTGTCAGGGATGATACAGAACTTACTCACTCCAGCCCAAGACTTTATTTCAGAATATTTAAGGATTTGACTGGCTCCTCAGCAGCGCCGAGCTGTGGAGCTGTTGCCAAAGGCTGTTGTAGATGCTAAAAATGTACATGCCACACAAAGAGGGTGGAGAAACGTATGGGAAAACCAGATCTATAAGGGACCATTAAATAGGAGTGTATCACTGTCAGCTCAGCAAGTCCCCAGCCCGTAAACTGAGAAAATTGGAGTCTGTACAGCCATTCATACAATTCCTCAGGCCAAAATCAGGTATTTGGGTAAAAATCAGATATTTTGCTGCCTAGCTAGTTTCATTCATCATTCCACATTCCCTGTTAAGTGGCTAAATGCTAAGAAAAATGTGGGCATAGCCCTCCTAAAGCCTGTTTGCAAGCCTCCGAAATATGTATATGTGTAATCCCCGTTAGAATGAAAGGCACGAGTTCAGAGACACACGAACATTTCCATTAGCGACAAGAGAAGTTCTGTGTTCATTAACCAAGACAGAGGTGGGCCCGTAGTCGGAAAAATCTCAGCTTTGTATTAATCCCAGCTGATTGCGACTTGTGATGAGTTAAAAAGCGGAATTACTCAGCTCCTGCACTTATAATGCATAGCTGCAGCTTGCATTAGCAGGGGCATTTAAAACAATATAATGCCCAGATCTTTGCTTTTTTAAACAAGCAGAAAAAGCCCAAAGTATAATTTTGCATTTCTTTTCAGCAGGTTGTGGCCTGCATTGGAAAATGGCTGGGGGTAAAAACAAGGAGAACAATTATAAAAGCACTTGAGTCATCACGGGGCAACTTCAGCCACCGCTGCTGTGCTGGGGTCGGACCCAGCAGCAAATCACGGAGTGAAAATAGTCAGGTCGTTCCTCGCAGGAAGCTCCGACCAAGGACCCCTCAATGCAGTCATTCCCTGAAAACAGAAGGGAAATTGCAGCCGGCACTGCCAGCCCGTGCCAACGGCTGTTGCCCGTCTCGCTCCCATCGCTACTTCATTTTAGGATGTATGGGATGGGGGTTTCCTTTGGGAGAACGGGCCGGGGATGAGTATCTTCACTCCAGGCTTCGGCGTGGTGGTCTCTCTTGGATGGACATGTCACTGAGGTCTGGCTGACCAGGGGTGGGCCTGCTGGCGCAGGAAGGTTTGCCAGAAACCCAACACATCCCCATTGCAGTGGTTCTGCCTTCTTACAGATTGTGATAGCGCGCTTTCCTATCCAATACTAAAAGGAAAAATTACATTATTAGGGATTTGTTGTTCTGGCTGCTATATAAACATTGATAAATGGTGTCTGTCTCAGCTCACGGTATCTACTGACAGGTCCTGCATCACACCGAGCCTCCCACCCAGCTGCCACCCTTTGGGTTCAGAGCTGTACCTGCTCATCATTCCAAATGATGCTCTAACAGACGCTCCAGAGCTGCGTATACTCCCCCCCATGGTCTGTTCTCAGTCCGCAGGGCGCTCTGCAGCTTTGGAAGAATAGCTTGGACGTAATTCAAGGGGAGAGACACCCAGTTGCATCAGCGTGGGAATAGCTTCCAGCGGATCATCGTGACTTTGGATGCAGGCTGTAAATTCAGTGGTGCAAGAGCAGAAGCCTGGCCCTTAGTGACATTCCAGCCCCTTTAAGCAAGGCAGGGAGCCGGGCTGGGAACGAAAGCCCTCAGCCTTCTGCTGGTGAGCCATTTACACCACGAAAGGTAACAAACCCCACTTTGGTATTCCTGCAACACTGAATCAGCCTTTTGTGGATCCCCCAGCTTGGCTGCTTGGCTGGGAATGCGTCGCTGGGATGCCTTTGAGGTGCCAGGCAATAGAAAAGCTCGGTGAAAGTCCAGATGAAGCCTGCTTGACTCAGCAGAAAGGATTCAAAGCAATCTTCCTCCGCTGGTGATGCCTCTGCGCTGCTGTAAGAGCTCAGCGAGAGCTGCTCCACACCGGGGGATGCTCTCCCCGAGGCTGCCGACAGCCCTGAGCCAGGAGCAGGAGATGGAGCCGGGGGAAATTCACGGCTCTACCTGGATCCACCTGGGGTTTTCAATACCATTTGGGGCAGGAAAGGGTTTATCACCCGGTATGTTAACTCAGAAAGTAATATTGCAGGGGCTAGTCCGTACCACGTGGCTTTAAAATAATTATGCCATGTGGCTCCCAGGCTGGGAGTTTTACGAGCAAGTGTTTCAGCTTAAATACCTTGGAAAAAAAATCTGTCAGGGTGGAAAATTAATGCCGGGAGTAAATGTGTGTGGAGTCAGAGCCTGCCCACATCCTACCCCGAGGTGCCTCGACAAGTGCCCTCGCGCCGGGGCAGAGACCCATGCACAGACATCATACCGCGGAGAAACCTGTGGTAACTGGAAAGCAAATTTCTCTTTCTGTAAAGTTTTCCATGAAAACTATTACTTGGAAAAGGAATTCAAGTGTGTGGGTAATTTCTTCTTTGATCCCACGGTCTGGGGAAGGGAATAAACTTTACCAGTTTCCTGCACGGCAAAAACCCCCATTTCAGAGGATTTGGAGAATATCCTGGCCCTCTCCTCAGCCTGCCTGCAGGATTTTGTTCTGTGCACGCAGTTTCTCCCTCTCTGCCTCCCAGCCATGATTCAGGGATGTCAGAGATACCATTTCCCATCCTTATTATTTCTGGTTACCGAAGACAAGAACTTGTTCAGGAGAAAGAAATCTCTACGCTGTTTACTGTGCCTATCAAAACAGGGCCTCATACACTATTGCAATGCAAGCTACCATAAAAGTTCATAAAATATTATTTATGATTTAGTATAAATAATAAAAAGTAATATTTATAGCATTTTACTGTTGAGAGCTTCCTATGGCTGCTTTATCCACCCCTGAAAAAAAGCATCTTCAACCTAATTCTTAACAGCAGATGGAAATTACAGTGTCTCGGTCCGGTCCGGTCGCACCTGGGATTTCCAGCCCGTCTTCCCAGCAGCCAGAGGTTTTTCTTCTCCAAATCTGGGCGCTGCAGGACACCACGCACCCAGCAAAGACCGGACCCCATGAGCAGCTGCGCAGCGGTTTCAGCCATCGCCCCGGCCCCGGAGCAGCCCGGGAGAGGAGCAGCCGCCCCTTTGGGCCCGGCCGTTGGTTATAGACGCGGGGGTATATCCTCTGCTACGTCCCCCGCGTGCTCGTGATGCTAATTCCCTTTGCAAGGCCAATTTCACCACCCGAGCAGAGCTGGGGGTATGGCAAAATACAACCTTGTGGTGCTGGCACCGAGCTCCCGAGCCCAATTTTAATCCCAAAACCCAAGCGGCACATGTGGGGACCAAACTCTCCAGCACTACGGCCCAGCCATCCCCTTTTTCCACGTGCGCCCAGGGGCTGCCATTCTATTTTTGCAGCAAAGCGTGACGGATTTTAGCAAATCCTGCCCAAAAATCCTGCTTGGAGGGCTCGCAGAGAGCGAGGCGGCGGCTGCAGCGGGAGGCCCCGGGATTAATCTGCAGCGGGGCAAAGCCGTCCGCGAGGGGGATTAGTCGGGTCAGCAATTAAACGTTGGCGCTTACGCTGCCGGCGGCGCGCAGGAAAAACCCGGCGCTCAAGGACAAAATGCGGTTCCTCCTTAAAGGCTGCGGCCGCTCCGAAATGCTGCATCTATCGGCTGGGAGCGTTTCTGGGACCATAAACAAGCCGGCTGTGTCACGGCTGGCTAAATATAGTGCAGCCCGGCTCGTCTTCATGCTGCCTGTGCCATCTGATTTACTTGGTACGCTGATTTTTTAAAAAAATTTATTTATTTTTTTTTCTCAGGGAAGACTAAGAGAAATGACTAAGAGAAATCCGCAGCTGGAGGGATATCGGAAGATGGAGGCCCCAGTCTAAATGCCCAAAGGTGAATAAAGTCTGTAGTTTGCAGTCCTGGGGGCCTGTCCAAAATATTCCTCCCCCTCCTCCTCGTCCCCCTCCTCCTCCTCTCCTTGGCAGTCCCCAGAATGAGACTATACTAATGACAGCTGCGAATGCATCAGCACAACATTAAATATTCCCTGATGTTCCCAAGGTGATGCCGAGCGGGATACACACCTGCCTGAAGCAGCGGGACGGTGGGGAGCAGCAGCCCCGTCCCTGCCGTCCCCCCCACAAGGCGCCTGCCGGAGGCTGCCCCAGCAGGACTGAAGCAAATGCAATGATGGATGCATTTAGCTATATATATATATATTATTTTTTCTCTTTTCTGGCCTGCAGTCGGGTTTTCAAAGGGAGTGCAGCTCCGTGTTTGTCTTGGCATAAGAAAATGGGGGGGGTTGGGGGGGGTTTGAAGGTCAGCTTCCCAGTGGATGCGTTGCAAAAGGCTGGATTTCAGTATTTCATAGCAGCATTTATAAACGCAAACATACACCCAATTACCCTGCCTGTAGGATGCACAGCCACGCTCAGATACAAGCCGCGATTGTTATTTAAAGCCTGAAAATCACTTTTGTTTTTCTTCACTGAAGGCAATACGCCCGAAGAGCTTCCACAGCCCTAACATACACAAACACCGATTTCGGGGTGCAAGAAGAGATGCTCGTATTCTGCGGGGAGCGGTTGAGGTACCCAGAGGAGGCGGCAGCTCGAGGTGATTAATCGCTATATGCCCAGGTGTGCGTTGATGAATTCCAGCACCCCAACCTGCCCTCAGACAGCGATACCCGCCCCGCTGCCCAGAGACGCAGTTTTTCCGTGCAATACCTTCCCTCCAACCCATTATATAACAAGGCTTTAAAGCAGGAATTATTTTTGGAGGGTGCTTTTTCCTCGAGCTGCAGGCTCCGAGCGCGCCTTCCCGATGATTACTCAGCACAAACCGGCCGTAAACAACCTCCCCTATTCCGTGGGGCGCCCACCTGGCTCTTCTGCCATGGCTAAGCCTTTCCTTACCTTGCTTTTCAGACCCGTGCATCCTCCTCTCCCGGCTCCTGCGGCAGAGCGACGGGGAGCCCGGCTGCGCTCCCGCACGCCGGTTTTCCCCTCCTCATTCGGCCGCCGTTCCCGGGTCACGGGGCGACGATGACGGCCACGGGCTGGGACGCCGCTGCCTGGGAACTGCGCTGCCGGGTTATATTTGGGATTACCGAGAGCGAGGGAAGGATGAGGATGGAGGCAGACATATCACATCTTCTAAAATGTGGCATGGAGTGGGATCTGGAGTCTGCAGGGCTGATCCAGCAAGTGCAAACCTAAGCAAGCTTTTTGTTTGTTTGTTTGGTTTGGTTTTTTCCTGATTTTTTTTTTTTTTTTGGAGAAGGTTAAATCTTTCGGACGGACTCAGCGGGGTTGCTGCATGTCAAAGCTTTACAGAGGCACTTCCCCGGGTACCCAGGAAGACTCACGCTAGCCGATGCCATAAACACGCAATTAATTGCCCCAAAAACCTTTATCACGGCGTAACTACAGATGCGATGGGGTCACGAGCTGTCAGTGACATTTCTTCCAAGCAGTCATTGGTAATTCCTGTTCTCTTCCTTGGGTATCCCCCATCCCCACCGTGTCGGAGCATCCCAAGCAGCTTTAATCTCTCGGCACAGCGCCCGGGGGCAGCAGAGGGGTGTAACGGCTGATGGGGAAACCACAGAGGAGTCGGAGGCACAGGTCCCCGGGGGCAGATACGCCGAAGGGCAAGTTAAAATAACGGGGCTGTAAAGAAGCAGCGTGGAGTGCGGAAAGCAAATAAAGAATAATGCACTGCAAACCTTACGTGAAGGGATCGATCTTGCACAGTGTATGCAAGTATAAGAGAAAGGTGGGAATTTTGATGCTTCCAGTGTTGTCTGAAACTCAAAGAAATACTCATCAGCCCCGCAGGGACACGCTGCTTTGTGGGTGCTTCGTTCGTGTCCCCGGCTGTGATGGGTTTGGGCGCGTGTCCCTGGCAGCACCTCGGCGGGGGCTGCGGCACCCACCTTTGTGCCACCACGGCTCCCCTGATGGCACCCGGGGAAAGCCAAGGCTTTGGTCTCAGCTTGCTTCTGGCACTGCTCACATATTCCTCTGCTTTTTGACCTCCAAGCTTTTGTTTTTAAACTGAGTTCATTTTCTAGCTTACGTAGCTCTTTTTCCTCCCGGTATTTATCTGCCCTTGCACTCTTGGATGAAGTTGCACCGAGGGAACTCATCCCTTCTCTGCCTCCGGATCGCCAGGACCCCGAACCCCGGCATTGCCGGCACCCCTCCCAACGGGTTCGGCTCCTTTGCCCGTGATGCCAAGGCCACCGGGCAGCCCTGCCTCTGCTTTCTCACCTCCTGGATTATCACCCTTTTTTTTTAATTCCTCCCTAATCATTTCAGAATCTTTGCTTATGCCAAACAGGGGACCGAGGGCCCCAAAGCTGCTATTTGAGTATTAATGTAAAAAACCCCAAAAATTATTGAACCCACTCCACCGATCAGCTTCCAGCCTTTAATTCCCTCTACCAAAATACAGGAGGGTGACACAGGGCAGGGCAGTAGCCAGAGCCTTGCTGTGCCCAGTGCTCTCCATCACTTTTACTGGGGGAAGTTAAATAGGAAAATAAAAACCACTTCACGTGCAACAAGGACAGGAGGGCAGGAGCAACCGGCTTCATCCGCACCGTCACAACTGGCTTTTTAACTGATATTTTGGACTATATCAAATAAAGGAGCTGTAAGACAGGGCCTGAACAGCATCATTGTGCCCTAACCCAAAACCTGGGGGACACCCCCCCTTACCGAGGGATTTTCTGCTGTGTTTAAGCGGGGATGCTCTGACCCCTTCCCCTCTCTTCCTCCTCCTCCTCCTCCTCATCGGCTCCTACAAAGAAAGCCCTGGTCAAAAATGACCTGCTACCTACAGGCTTGTCCCACGGCCTCGGCGCAGGGCAAGGGCTCATGCAGAGCCCGGCTTTCGGCGGCGATCGGGTAGAATTCACACACAGACACTGCCGGGACAGGGATAAGCAGCAGAAAAACTTTATTTACATCTTTCGAGCAGTAACACAGCTGCAGCGATTCACCGGGAAGAAACTCCAGGAAGAAAACTCGGCGTGACACGCCAGCGGTGCCCCGCGCGCGGGGAGACCCTCCTGCCACCACACACAGTATTTTGGGTCGGTACAAAATTGCCGTCGCTTTAGAAAAGGCGTGAGATTCACAGTAAAGTACCAAAGGGGAGCGCGGCAGAGAGGAAAGGCGAGGGACACGTATCACTCCGGGACCTCGTCCCTGCCAGTATTTGGTCTATGAAAATGCACCGTACGACAACTCTTGTAGAAAAATCTATGCCAAGGGCTCGATGCATGCGGAGTCACGGGATTTCTACATCTACTGTAGGGCTCAAAGTCTTTAAAACAAGTGCTTGGGTGGCTCTCCTGGGGCAAAAACATCTGTCCTGCTGCACCAGGAGGTGTTTCGCAGCAGAGGATGAGACACGAGAGCCGGGCAAGGGAAAGCAGGGAGCAGCCCCCTGCCCAGTACTCGGCCCTGGCAGAGCCGCCCACCGCGGCCAGGCTGCTCTTAAAGCCTAAAACCCCTCCGTCATCTGCTCCCCTCCTGCCCAACGCCGTTAGAAAGAGAAGAGCACACACGTTTTTGGCTATTTCTAGATTTGTGTTTAAAAACGGCCCAGACCTTCATCTGAGGGTCGTGGGAAAAATCTAAAATCTTTCTTAAACAGGATTTCATTGCAGGGTGGAAGATTTGCCTCCTCCCAGCCCAGGAGCTCTGGGGGGGGTGGAAAGGTCCCCAAGAACAGCGGTGAAAACCGATGGTCCCTCCGGTCTCCCACCCGGGAATTTCCCATCCAGGCGGGATGCGGAGCCCTCCCCTGCTGCTGCCGCACCATGGCTTTCACCCGCAGGCAGGCAGCACACGGGCAGATCCCGGAAGATGCCCAACGGCTTCTGACTGTTATCAGGAGAGCACCAGGACAAAACTGCCTCCGACAGAGAGAGCAAACATCGGGGGCTTCTCTGATAGCGGTGAGGATGCGGGTGGCTCAGCAGGGATAAAAGACTCCCAGGGATGTGCCAAAGTTTCGCACACGGAGCCCGTGCATCCCTAAAAACCCCAGCCAGCTCCCCCTCCCTGGCCGCCGGGCCGCTCTCCAAGCAAAAATAAAAACAGTGACATGTCAGCAACAGAAACATGCCCAGGCTGCTCTAATTAATCAAACGGGCGTCAGGGAGTGGCAGTTCTCTGCCCTCCTCCTGAGCCCCCCCGGCAGCCCGCAGCATGCTCTGCGAACGCAAGCGGCTTCGTGCAGAGTTCCCAAAAGTCGATGCTAAAATTCAGCGCTTTTTTTTTTTTTTTTAACTTTTAAAAATACACATCTTGCTTTTTTCTGAAATATATATTCTATAAAATAAGGCAACTCGAGGAGACATAAAGAACATCCCCACTGCTTAGGTACTGCATCTACCACCAAAGGGGGTTACAGTACTTCCAGTTGAGAAAAGCCACTCCACCCGCCCCCAAAGCTCCTCCACGCGAAAAGAGGAGCGACACGCGCAGGTGATGCTGTAATTCTCGGGGAAGTGCCTGGACATGGTCCTCTGCAGCCCCTGCACGCGACCCGGGGAAGGGAAGGCTCTCGTCCCTCCGGGGGTTTGTGGGGAGGGAGCTGCTTCTGCTGGAGATGCTGCAGCCACAGCGGGAACCGCTTAGGGAACACCCCATCTCCGGGGGAGCTCAGGGACAAAGGCAGCACAAAAGATGGAATGACTTGATTTCTCCCCCAGAACTGAAGCAGAGATTAAAATACATCTTCGGGAGAAACTCTTAGAACATGACCGTATCTTGTAGTATGAAAAGCTACGAACAAGGTAAGCACAAAGGAGTGCAGCTCATCCCCAGCACAGATCCTGCTCAGTGTCACAGCGCCTCAGGAAAACTAGACTGTACAGCAGCTTTTCATAAGAGGGGTTTCACCTCTGTCTACAGAAGAAGCACAAGTGCGAGTTTTACCTCCAATGTTTTCCCACTTTTATGTGTATTAATACCGGAAATATGACCTTCGTGTTTCTGAGCTTTGTAGTGTAAAAGTTTTCCATGTCACTCACCAGTTCCCACTGGGCTAAGTCTTGCTTTTTTGGAGCCTTATTTCTCCAAGAAATAAATTTCATAGAAAATAAGTTATATTTAAAAAAAAGGAACAATCTAGAGAGTAAACTGCGGTAAATGGTACCGTGGAGGAAAAGGATGGCACATTGTAGGCTCAAACAGAGACTGGGGTTTGTATGGGGGTGGCAGGAAGATCATGGCAAGCTGTGTAAACCTGGTATGATCGTTACCCAGCTCTGCATCACTAATCTGTGTGTGTACTTGGATCGCAGGCAGGAATTCTTTATAGCCTCAAAAGAGAAAAAAAGACCCTTATTCTAGCAGACTTGACCTTATAAGCAAAGATCGTTTCACCCTGATACTGTCTATAACGGTGTATCCCCCGATGTCACCCCATAGACCCAGGGAAGGGATTTTAGATACCACACCATCACCTAATCTGAGCACAGCCCCAGGAGCGTGCAGAGAAACCAAATCGGTGACGGCGTTAACTCTTGGTCCTTGGCACGGGCTGTTTAGTTCTCCTCGTCCGAAAGAATGGGTGGGATCTTGCTGGAAAGCAGGGTGTACACGTACGGCCAGATCTTGTTGGTCTCAGTCCCCGAGAAGGAGTGAAGGATGCCCCTGCTCCTGAAAGAAAGACGGGAGGAGAAGTCAGTACCAGGGCTATCGGCAGCCCTGAGGACGGGGGTGTTTGCTGCCAGGTTGGCCATCGGAAGGAGACAGCCTGGCCAAGCTGGAAGCTCACCAACGGCTTTTTGGGCAAGAGAAGGGGGATGAAGGGGACCAGCGGTGGCTGCTCCCATCCGTAGCTGCACTCCTACGTGGATGAGACAAACACAGATAACCCAAATAATCGCATTACCCAGGACGACAGCTCACCCCCGTCCCCCTAAAGACCACTTTATAGACATAAATCAGCAGGATTTATTCATGTGCTTAAGTGAGTAGGAAATTCAGGGCCCCAACTCCCCTCTTCCCTGCAAGGGCAATTTTGGCCCCCCATGGAGCACTTCTGCTTTCAAAAATTCTCAGCAGTGGATTGCCACCCTACAGCAAACCATGTTATTCCCAACTCAGTCAGGGGACGACTGCCCCAAACCACCAGTGGTGCAGAAGGGACAAGCCCTGAAACATGTCTGCATTCACAGCAGATCCATCCGTGCCAGCCCCAGGGTCCTGGACTGGTTTTTTGCAGGGTGACTGACTGCACAGCACGTACCGCCCTGGCTCTGCCGAGCACAGGGCAAATGACTTTATTTAAAGCGGGGCAGGAAGCAGCTCCCAGACGTGTGCAGGAGGGGAGCCGCTCTCTGCAAAGTCATCGTCCCCAACCACCCGCAGACCCTCGGCTCGCTCAGCGACGGCTCTGCGTGGGCAAGGCAGGGTCTGAGGCATCTCTGAGCTTCTCCACCTCTTCTGCTGGAGGACACTCACCCAAAAGAAAGCTAAAACTCTCAACTGGTTGGGTTTCCTAGCGCTGATGTTGTGATTTATTCGCATGGTGCAACTCACTTGTACAACTCTATTACTGGCTTTGCAGCATCTTTGTATTTTCTGAGCCTGGCAGCAACGGCCTCGGGTTTGTCGTCCTCACGCTGGACCAGCGGCTCTCCCGTCAGGTCATCGACGCCCTGCGGGAAGGCAAACACCGTCAAGGGGATGCAGCCACCGGCCCCATCACCCACTCTGCAGCTCCAGGCCACGCAACTGCTGCCAAATGCCTCATCCTGCTCCGCATCGATCGAGCATCCTCAGACGGTGTTTAACATAAATCCCATTTTCCTAATTAACATTTAGCACAACTCCTTCAGGCTGGCTCCCGAGGGCAAAGCCCTCCTGTGCTCAGCACTTACTACCTGGGATTTCTTCACCAATGTTTTTTTTTACAATCTCAGCTCATGCAGAGAAAGCCTTCTCTGATCTTTTCCTCCTGTGAATTTCGCCCTGATGCTACGGGCTCTCACCTGGACCTGGGGGGGGTTGAAGTCCATGTTGTACACCCTCCCGCTGGCCGGGTGGACCCAGCGGGCACTCAGGCGATCCTTCAGCGTCTCGAAGGGTATGTTCAAGCTGATCACCAGGTCCAGCTCGCAGATCCTGTCCAGCGCCTCAGCTTGCCCCAGCGTCCGAGGGAAACCTGTGCAGGCACCGCAACAGAAAGGTGCTGTCAGGAGAGGTAGGAAAGCAGCAGGGCTGGAGGCAAAACCACCCGTCCCACAGCCCCGGAGCTGCAGAACCACGGCAGCTTCTCGCTATAGCACAAGTGGTGTGAAAGACAGGCATCCACCATATGGCTACAATAAAAAATAGCTCCTGCAGCACCGACTCCTGAAATACGACACAGGGACTCATGTTTTCCTGCAAAGTCGAGTCTAGTGCGGGGCCAGCCTTCCTGCACAGGGGCTGGGGGCAAGGAAGAGGGCAGAGGCAACAATAAAATGGGGATAAATGCTGGAATTACGAAGCAAAACCTGAAGGAAACAAAAAGCTGCGCACAGACGAGTAACACACTGCTGGTTTACATGGAGGACATCAAGGATACTGTGATAACATGGTTTGCACAGCCATCGCCCAGCTCTCTGAAACCCCCATCCTCTGAAGGTACCAGGCCGTACCTTTCATTCAGAAAAGCCAGCGAGCGGGTGGGAGGATCTCCTCTTGCCACCAGATCACAACCAGGGGTGACTCTGAGCTGGTCCTCTCTCCAGTTTTCTCTGATGACACCTTTTTTTTAATTTTTTAAGCATTTTTTACATCCATAAAACCCTCTGAGACCTCCCAGGCTTTTCGCAAAGTATTATTAGCTGAGAGCTTGTCAGGACATCAGCACAGGGCATGAATCAGCCATTATGAGAAATAATACGTTTAGTCTGTCTTACCAAGTAAAGTCGATCTGTTATTTATGTTATCAAACTGACCACCTGAAATAAATATGCTCCTCATCCCAGTACTGCTGGAGTGGGGCTCTGACAGCAGCCACCCCCAAAATTAGGAGGAGGAACATGATGGCTCAGGGCTGCCAGCATCGCTGCTGCCTGCATTCAGATTTTAGCTTCAGGGGCAGCCCATCCCTCAAACTTCTCGGTATAAGCAGAGGTCAGCACACAAGGCAGGCACCTCCTAAAATCCTCGTCACCAGCTCACGGTCAGAATTGCTTCACCCTTGCGTCACCCTCAACACAAAGCCCTGCCGAAACAGGAGCTGGTCCCCAGGCCAGGCTGTGGGGGTCATACCATGATAAATCAACATCCCCAGCTGCAAGAACACAGATCGGAGCATGTCGATGCAAACCCCCAGCAATATGTTGAAATGCCATAGTTTTAATACAATGAAATACGCACTTGTTTGCGCAGTGCTTGGTGCCGCACTATTTGTTAATCACTGTGACCCCTGATTAATTAAGTGGCATCATAGTAAGAATGATTAAATTTTAAGAGCCGGGGATTCACAGGCCTCTTCAAGGCAGCCTGAACCTACAGGGCTTGAGGTCTCTGGCATCTTCCCTGTGAGCCCAGGGGGGTGCCAGACCCCCAGTGCCAATGCTGATGGATCCCTGGTGCCCACTGGGGTGAGAAGAGCTTGGCTGAACCCCAAGCCCTAGCACAAGCCAGCCCTCCTCTAGGGCCACCCGGGGAAGTATCATAGAATGGGTTGGGTTGGGTTGGGTTGGAAGTGACCTTTAAAGACGACCCAGTCCAACCCCCCTGCAGTGAGCAGGGACATCTTCAACTAGACCAGGTTGCTCAGAGCCCCGTCCAACCTGACCTCACCGTAAAAATCATAAAAGGGAAGCCTGGCTCCACCAGCCCTCCAGTCCACGGCACTAAACCGCAGACTTATTTTAGTTGTAATCTATTTCATATTTTCCCTGTCAGGAGCCTGAGAGCTCCCTGAAAGCCCAGGCCTGTTATAAATCAACCAGTTCAGTCTTATCTATGTATTCACTGACCCCTTCAAAGAGCTCCAGCAGATTGGAGAGGGAGGGTTTCTCCCTGTACAACAGCCACGGCTGCTCGTCCCCATACATCACGCCACCGAGGGCTGCAGGAGCTCCTGGTGAACCCTCTGCTGCTCCTCTCACCGCTTGCCTCGCCGGTTTTCTCCCAGTGTCTTCTCCACCCGCACCTCAGATGGCTTTCGGGCTTGGGATGAGTAGCTCCTTCACATACACACAGAGGCGGTAAGAGGGTTTTCTTGGCTTGCCTCCAGCCCTGCTCTGCTCGCTGGCTCTGCTTTGATGAAACACCCATCTCCTTCCCCTGCTTTCCCCTCTCCCCGACGTGTGCCAAGGGCTCGGCTGGACACACACGTGCTGCTGCTCCAGGCAGAGGGATGCAACACCCGCGGGTAGGTGTCTCTGTCAGCAGGTTGGCTCCTACCTCTCCTCCCACCACCACCAAAAACACCTTCTGGTTTTTCTCCCTCCTGGTGTTGCCAAACCATCAGCAGCAAAATAATTTTTTAAAGCAGGCTGGGATTTTCCCATCCAGAGGGGACGCCGGCAGCACACTCACCATCGAGCAGCCAGTGCTGCTCTCGCCGCTTCTCCAGCTCCGTCATCATCACACGCGTGATGACGTGGTCCGGCACCAGAAGGCCTCGCTCAAGGTACTGCTTTGCCAAGACGCCAACTTCTGTTCAAGAGAAGGAAAAAAAAAAAAAGCATGACATTTCCGCGTAAAAAATATTGCTCCCCCTCAAATTCTGCCTGTCCTCCCAAATTGCTCATGCGGGAGTTTTTCGGCAGCATCCCTCTGCTCTTAGCTGCCGCTCCTGAAAGATGGGGGCCACACGGTCCTTTTGGTGCTGTAGAAATGGAGATGCCTGAAATACCTGAGAGCAGGAACAACAGCGAGCACCGGCCAAGCCCTGGCAGCCCTGTGAGCCGGCTGATGGCAGCGAGGGACACCAGGACTGTCCCTGCCACACCAGATGCGCACAGTAGTTGCTACACACAAAGCTCCATTGGTTTTGAAGATGACACTGGTTACAGGTGATACTGTCACGGATATCAAATGTCACAAAGGCGCTGGCCCAGCTGCAACGGATGCAGCCAACCTCGGCATCCCTCCGATGGTGGGATGGTCAGCCCATCCTGGCACACAGATCGGCCCAACATCCCGCTGCCTGGCTTACTGCTTGCTTTAAACCAACGTCAGTGCGGTTTAAAGCACTGACAGGATGCTAATAATGCCTATTCCTATATGCACTGAGCCACAGCTGGAAATTCTTGTGCCCCGGAGGAGGTTTCCAGTAAATCCAGGAGGATAAATGGTGTGTTTGAGCAATGCCTGCAGATCTGGTAACATTTGGCTTGTAGGCACAACGTTTCCATGTACAAGCACGATCAGGAAAAGCCGGCGTCATCATTTATAAATGATCTGCAGAGGTGCAAATTCACCACTTCGCATGCAAAACACGGCAGTAAACAGGCATCACCAGCGAGCTCATGTGAAACCCAGACCTCAAAGCGTTTGTTAAACCACTGCTGAAAGCAGGAGACGGCTTCCCATCCAAAGGGCTTTAACACTTCGGAGCCACAACTTAAGATGCGCTCAGATAAGAACATTATTTCCAAGATCAAATCCCTGAGAACACAATTGCGGTGTAACTGCAAGGCAAACACACGTAACCAGGCTCCTGCCTGGGTCTCCCCTGCATCACTCAGCTGGAGCCGACAGCGCTGGAAGAGAAGCCAGCAGTGATTTCTGCACAGGTAACACCATGTCTGCATCCACCTTCACGGCAGCCTGGCATCACCCGGGCAGCCGCTGCCAGCAGCCAATGTAATAAGGGTTTATTCTGCTTATATTTTTACTGCAGCTGGGGAAAAGCAGATGTTCCTTCAAGGAGAGATGCAAGAAATTCAGTTCTTTCTTACATGACAGTTTGCCTGCAATTTTCTTTTTGCCACTCGGAGACACAAAGAAACTGTTTGGGAAATGCAAAGATTCTCTGCCATTGTGTGTGACAAGTCCTGATCCTGCCACCAGAAGAGGCTCGGCCTTTTCCTGTTGGACCAGGACCCAACTGACACCTCTTCTGCTCTCTTCTGACAGCAGCTGAAATAGCACTTGTCACCAGAAATGAACAATTTTGCAATCAATTTTTGCAAGATTTTTGCTGAGGACAGCACATTTTAGCCCTCCCAAAGTATGAGTCCTCTCTAAAAAAGAGCCACGGGATCCTGCATTTGGAGGCAGGCTCTGGTTTCCCAGACTGCAGCAAGATGTCAGACCAGGCAGGCGCATGCACCTGGCCACAGGCTGAATTTCTGAGCTGCAGAAGGGGGTTTTTTCTGCAAGATATACAGTTCTTAGAGAGGGTTCATCTGATGTAACGGGGGAGCCTGACACAGCCTGCACTGGGACGTGCACAGGAAACCTCACAGGCTCCCGAAATGGTCTTCGGACGACGCCTGGCAGAAAAGCAGGGCAGGTCAGTGCTGCCAGCTCAGCCACGCTCCCTGGTTGGAAACCTGCCTCCAAAACGGGGCAGGCAGTGGGCACTGACTCACCAGCCTGCAGGGCTGAGTCACTGCGGGGACGGGGACCACGGCGTGTCCCCCTCCCGCCGCTCCATAAAGGCATTTCGGCTCACCCCGCTGAGCAGCTCTCTGCTCGGAGCGACGGTGGCTGCCAGGCGCAGCGAGCAGAAAATACCTTTTTCCAATGACGAGTTTTTTGTCGCTGCCCATACGTTGCCAGCACTGCTGGCAGCTCTCTTGCTTGGGGAAGCAAAGGACGCAGGGATGGAAATAATACATGATGTCTTATGCAAGCAGCACGGAGACCTGCTAGGGCATAAATATTATTGCATCCGCCTACATTTTTTTAATATTTATTCACATGGTCTGCACATTGCCACAGGCTTGCAGGGAAGGCAGAGCTGCTCCCAGGGCAGAGCCTGGTGACCAGGGAGGCTGGAGCCGCAGCAGAAGGTCCCACTGTCACCCCGAGGAGGGCTGGCCACCCAAGGGACCGGCTGCTGCTCGGTGGGGCTGCTGGAGCTAGGCCTAGAGGCTACAGCTTTCCCACGCCCCCGATTCCCATCGCCCTGCTCCGCAATGGATGACTCCTGCTGCCGGGGAATGCTGCTCCTCCATGCATGTCGGGGAGACACAGCAGCATGGGGGGCATGCACCAGCATGGGGTGCACTCAGCAACATGGGGGGCAGACCCTGGCACAGGGGTCATGCCCTGGCATGGGGGAGATGCACTACCCCGGGGGGTCCACGCACCAGCACAGGGTGCTGCCTGCTTCCACACAGCTACTGATGCCCCTCCAGGCTCTTCCTCCCTGCTCAGCCTCCTCCAAAGCACACGCGGCATCGCTACCCCTCCTCTCGCAGAGGAGGAATGGGCACGGATTTTGCATAAAGGACCTGCAGAGCTGCCTGGTCCCCTGACCCCCCAACACCAGCGATACCCCAGAGCGCATCATCCCTGCATCCCAGTCCTTCCCAAGCAGGGTGGAAAATGCTGGTCCTGCCCAATAGCTCCTGGTCACCTCGTGTGAGGATGGGGGGCTCATCCCTACTGCACTGCACAGCACCTATGGAAGCACCAAAATCCCCATTGCCATGGCCAGGTGCAGAGGGGGGGTCGCAAGCATGGCTCTGCGGTTGTTCCAGGTCGCAAGGGGCTCCTTAGCGGAGCTGGGCCGGCAGGGGCTCCCGGCAGTGCTGAGCTCCGTGCAAAACAGCCTCTTGACTCACAGGCTTAATCCCATTAATCTAATGACCGTGGGTTTAATCTGCCCTTTAACGCACGGGACATCAAGCTCTCTGTGGCTTCCCCCACGCGACCCTGATCTGCAGCCGTCCCTCCTTATCAGAGCAACACTGAGTTACAGCCCCCAGGGACGAGGCCATGAGTAACAAAACAGCCGCCCAGGACCAGGCAGGACGGGCTGGAGGAGACGCTGTTCCCAAACACGGCTCTCGGCAGCCTCCAGACCCTGCACGATAGATAAACCTGGACCTTCTGCCCCATGGCACAACCTTCTGCATGATTTTATTTAGGCTACAGGAAGGCAATCAGGAGTTAATGGAGAGGAGAAACCCCGGGTGGTTAACAGGGCACCAACGGCAGTCGTCTCTGCACCAGTGCAGTTAAGCTGTAACAACCCTGGCCAGACAGGGCCAGATGTCACCCTGGTTTTGGGACTCCAGGACTTCTTTCCCAATGCAGACGCTGCACCCAGGGCCCTCACTCCCACCCCGTCTCTGCCAACAGGACATCATTCTGGGGAGTCGGAGCCTGCTGCAGCCCCAGATTCGGGCCATGAGGTGCTTGCTGGATGGACAGCGGGGTCTGTCTGCAGGGTGGCAGCCAGCACCGGGGGAAACCCCGGCGGCCAGAGTATCGCTGCTGCTCCCGCACGTTAAAGATGGAAAACCAAAGGGCAGGTTTGGTCCTGGCCTCAGTGCACGGTTCTGCCAGCGAAGACCATCACCCATGGGAAAGGTGGGGAGAAGGACCGCGGGGCTCGGCCACGCGCAGCCCCCAGCCCTCTTGGCCTTCTTTTTGTGCTTACTTTGGTCGATACTAACAAATGAAATTTGTCACGAGGAGGGGACAGGAGCGACTTCTGTCTCCAGCGAAGGAAATTAAGAGGAGCGGTGGGCCAGACGCCAGACCCACGTGTCTCTCAGGGGATGCAGAACCTCAACCAAAGCCACTTGGAAAAGAAAATAAACTATATTGCAAACAAACTGCTGAATCTTGCTAAGACCCCGGGATGCTGCCAACACCAGAGACAACCCCCTGGGTCCTGGGCAAGTAATGGCCAAGGAAATTGCTCATTACCCTCCAGCACCCCTGCCTAGCACCAAACCCACAGTTTCTAAGTCTTCAGGATCTTCAAAAGGCCCTTTCCTACAGCAGAGGAAAGCGAGACGCTAATTAACAGACAAATGTGCGGTAGCGGATGTACCCATAGGGTCGCTGTAGCAAAACTTCAAACAATTCAGCAGCAGCCGTGCGTTCAGCTGCTTCGCCTGGATGGAAAGCAAAGTCCTGGTTCCCTAAGACAGCCAACACCGGCGACGAGCCGGGCACCGCTCCAGGCTGGGCACTTTGGGCTTCCTGCAGTGGCTGGAGTCCTCTGTGCCGCCCAAACTGGAGCCCCACAGCCATGGCTACTGTACATCATGAAAAGGCAAGCAGGAAAATGCCCTGTGCATCGATGCCTGCCTGCCATCCTGGGACAGAAAATACTCTACAAACGCTGGACTGATGGGTCCCTTCCGGACCATGATTCCGTAATGTGGCTGTTTATATCAAAGGCCCCAGATGCCCTAAAACACGAAGCCAGCGGCACAGACGATAAACTCAGGCGGAGAGTCGAGTTCCACCTGGGTTGCCCCAGAGCTGGCACACCGCAGCGCCGTCGTGTAACAGCTTGTCCAAAGCAAATAGCAAAACAAAATAGCAAATAGCTGCAGCTTACTGAGAGCTGTAACCAGAGGCTGAGTCAAAGGTGGGACCCGAACGTCACGCCAGCTCTACAAAACTAAGGCCGATTTACTTCTGAGTAATTTTACCCACATTTCTCAGTGTTGTTTCCTTTGGGAAACTGAATTAACCCGATGCGCTTTGGGAAATACCTTCAGCTAACTCCCTTCACAGCCCCTTCTTCCCTCTCCAGTGTCCCCAGAGAAACTCTACATTAAGAGCATGAACTGAAATACAAAACCCAGGAAAGGCGCTTGTTTAGATCATGCAGGTTCCCAGGTGGGCACGCAGGCTCGCCGCCCTGCCCCGCTCCCACACCCTGCACCTCTGCTTGCTTTTCACCCAGGCGCTTTGTCCCTCAGCCAAAGCAATCATCGGGATTTTCCTAATTTTGAGTCTCCCTCCAAAGGAAATATTATTGTCCTTTTTATTTATAAAAGGAAATCTGGATATTTTTAAATGCGTGACCAGCACAGGGCTGTGTGCAATGTCCCTACCAGAGTGCGCAGCTCTCTCAAACTTTACCCTCCCTTCCCCACC
>VXBO01005443.1:118095-135127 GCA_013400135.1 Rhinoptilus africanus | reverse complement strand
TTTTTGTTTTTTTTTTTTTTTTGTCAGGCATGAGAAGAGTTCAGCTATTTTTCCAGCCTCCCAAGTCTTCTCCCTGTAGGATGTGATAAAGGATTTTCCCCATTATCTCCCCATTACGAAGGAACACTTTAGAAGATCTGTTTGCTATCCCAGAGCTTGCAGCATACAGCTAAACATTTAAACTGTATGAAAATGGAAGTTAGCCTTATTCACTGGGGGAATAAGCTAGGAAAATGCCCAGTCTGCTACTGTATGGGGGAGATAAACTTTCTCCCATACTATTCTTCATGCTAATTTGGAGGAAGCACTCCTTCATATGGACAAAAGCTTCTAAGGATCATTTGGCCTTAAGGTCAGTTTTGCTTCTTGACTTTGACTGTAAAAATAATATCAAAGCATTCTCTGAGAATCAAGGAATGACTAAACTATTCATTTCCTATTATAGAAATTTCTGAATCACTACACATAGCATCAACAAGAGAGTTGAGATAAGGTTTTGTGTTTTGCAGATACCAAATATTCCCAAGAATGTCTTGTGGGAAAAAAAGCAAAATGTGGGAAAGACAGACCAAATCTTCTTCCTTGACAGGACTGAAGCAGAGATGTGTGAATGTGATCTCTCCTTATAGATTTGGACGTACTTGCTATCACTGACAACTGAAGTGGAGGTTTTCTATGTTAAAGATATCAGCTGGGTTGTCTGAAGACAAGAAGGAAGTAACTATGCAGATTCTTCTCTTACTTAATTAAAATACTTCCTTTGACTTCAATGAAGCTGTTCAATCATACAATTCAAATGGTATCAAAGTCACTCTGCAAGTAATAATGGGAAATCCTCCTTTTCTTTTGCAATATAGACAAGTCTGTCAAGAAGAGAAGTTCTTGAAACACTTTCTTTCTTCTGATTCTGAACACTAGCCTCAAATGATGCCAAAAGAAATTTTGCGTACGGTTAGACTCAGTGTGAAAAAAGAATCAGGATGTCAAGCCTGACCTAAAGTGAAAGTTCAAACCAGGTTTTTGTGGGATTTAGAAATGATCCACTGTAACTTGCTATCAGCTATGTTACAGACATAAACATTAGTCTACTTTCCAACACCTCTAGATAATGGAAAATGTAAGTAGTCATATTATATTTATAGGAATACAAATTGAGTGAGGTTGGAATATTACTTCATTTATTTCTCTTGAAATCATATGCTTAAATCTTTTAATACATTAAAAAAATATAAAGAACTACATAAAATACCCTTTTGTGTTGGCATACTGTTAAGATTGAGCATATTTGAGCTGGTGCATTGTTCTCTGGGAAGTAAGGAAAGAAGCAAATATCATTTTAATATATGTTAGAAATATTTGTAACTACAGTGTGAAATGAGGTAAAAAAAGTATGAGTAAAATGAAGAGCTAAAATTGTTTCTTTGTTTTTGTTTATTTTTGTTAATTTTGACCAAAACTATATGCACATGCATGACTCTTTCAGCAAGTAGATCTGAATAGAAATCAATACAAGCATAAATCTAAATTGTTTATATCTTTCTTTATGGTATTTTAAATTTCCAGTGCACACGTGCTGTATAACTAAACCTCCCTTTTGAAACCTGGCAGTACTTTGTACCTTACTAACTTCAGTTCCTTGTTCCCTCTTCATGCACCAGGATCTGTGCTACGTCCTTCACTCTTGCCTGTCTTTTCCTGGACTCACACCAGTGGGTGTTGGTTGTCTTTTCATGCCAACTCTTTTCACTCTGAACTGTCATTAGCTGCTTTTTAATCTAATGTCAGCTTGGGGAGTTCTAGCACTAAAACCAAGCTCATAAATCCAACTATACCTGATTGATCATTTTCAGAACAGCTTAAGCAGGTATGGCCCCCAGCACTTCAAGTTGCAGGAAGACAAGACAGATAGATCTGAGGTGATCCAGCTCAGAGATATGATGAGTTTGGCAGCTGGGCTTGTGTTTGAATTTCGCCAGATAGGAATCATTGGTCTCAAAAAAAAAAACAACCCCTTTTTTCCTTTTTTTTTTTTTTGGTGTTGATTAGAAACAAAGTCATCAAGTCTGAATTTGGGGCATAGCCATGAAAGCGCATAACAAAATATTTTATTCTTTGTCAGAAAAGAGAACAGTTTTGTTTGACTTGATTGAACCCTTCATCAGCTATTCGGTTTTGGGGTTTTATCATTACAAGCACTCATGCTTCCAGCCATTTAGCAATTTAGTCACAGAGGAGACTTAGTGCTTTTGCCTCCTAATTCTTAGGGCTTCCTACCTTTAAATTATACTTCTTCAGAAAACTGCATTTAATCTGTCTCAGAAATAAAAGATACGAATACAAAACCAGAGAAAGAATGTTTATTCTAGAATAATAAAAAGAATTTGCAAGATCAGACTAGCAAACTAGACTAATACCGCCTGTGGAATGAGATGTTAAGATTTAACTTAAGCACATAAAATCTTTAACTTTGTCAATGACTTCAGTTGCTATTTTCTGCTGACCATATATGGATCAGAATAAGGGAGCAGAAATGAAAATGGGGAACATGAACACTGAGGAAAAGACCTACCTATCTCAAATAAGATTAATTCAAGGAAAATTGGATAGTATCTTGAGGGAACAGAATATTGAAATAGAATAGTTTGGATGAGCTTGGTAATCTATGATTAGACTTCCCCAAATGTATTTTTTTGTAAGCACACAGGAAATAGAACTTATTTCCATCTTCAAGTGAGAACGATATTGAGTATTTATTTGATGTAAATTTTAATTTCTTCTCTGCACTGTTCAGTACTCTGGTTACAGAGCTTAAATATTACTTAGGACTTGAGCTAAGCAATTAATTCATAGATAGAAATTTATGTGATGAATTTTACTCTCTTCTATGCATGAATTTTCTATGAGCAGACAATGATTTTTCTCTAATTTATTCAGTATTTGAAATTATTATCCAAATAATTTATTTGAATAATTCTTGGTTGGTAAATTGCTTGTAAGGAGATAATTTCAAGTGATGTATGTTTAATGTGTGGCCTAGGAAAAATCATTTCCCATGAAAGTCAATCTTCTTTACTACCAAAAGATCTTTAGTTCTTGTCAGCAAAGGGAAAGACATGGATTCAAATGTATTTAGATGGTTCACATCTACAGAAATCTGTTCTCACTTTTCACTGAATCTACTCACTTAGCTCAGCCAAACAAGCAGATCTTTGGAATTTTAATAACAATTCAACTAATTTTTGTTGTGAAATAGCTTGGGGAGACTGGGAATTTTATGGGAATTTTATGGAACTCACAAACATTACTTGAAACATAATATAATGTATCTCTAATCAAATCTGTTCTTGGAAAGTTATCCAAAGTATATCTTTCCTAACAATAGAATGCAAAAATTAAATCATTTTATAATGATATAGTATTAAAATCTCTCTCTGTATAGCCTTAAATATTTTATCTGCTTGAAGACTTTTTTATTTAAATATCTTTTCATTTGAACAACAAGTAATTGAATACTTTTAATTACAGCTATTTTCTGCTGAGTTTTTCACATGTGAAAGCATGAAACAACAGTTGCTTCCATAAAGGGGTGCCTTGCTTTGTCAGTGTCCTTATTCCAGCCCCCTTATTACCTTAAGTTTTCTTTCTCTGCTTTTGCAATGTGACATACCTCTTGCTGAGAAATAACAGGTCTGAATTGATTCTATGCCTCTACAGAGAAAGGACCCCAGACCAGCTGTCTCCACTTGAGACTGCTAATCTATGCCCAATACATCAGAGGAAACAATTGCATAAGTGAGTTCTGTGCAAAATGCAGTAGCCATCCTTTTTCTTTTTCTTTTTTTTTTCTTTTTCTTTTTCTTTTTCTTTTTCTTTTTCTTTTTCTTTTTCTTTTTCTTTTTCTTTTTCTTTTTCTTTTTCTTTTTCTTTTTCTTTTTCTTTTTCTTTTTCTTTTTTCTTTTTCTTTTTCTTTTTCTTTTTCTTTTTCTTTTTCTTTTTCTTTTTCTTTTCTTTTTCTTTTTCTTTTTCTTTTTCTTTTTCTTTTTCTTTTTTGTTTTCTTTTTCTTTTTCTTTTTCGTTTTCTTTTCCTTTTCCTTTTCCTTTTTTTTTTTAAATCAAAAACTTTAAGATGTGACACAGAAATATAAATCTCTGAGGGACAAATGGGGCTTTCACAGCTCGTGCAACCTACTGTAAAAAAAGAAAAAAAATAAAATGGCACTTTCAAACAGGTTTCAGAAGGACTTATTCTTGCTTCTTTTTTTTTTTTTTTGATAAATGATAATCAAATCCCTTCTCTTCAGTAAAAGAGAATAATCAGATCCTCACTTCAATAAAAGATTCTAAGCTCTACATTTCAATATGGTTGAGATATTAATTTTTTTCTGGAGCATTAATGCCCTAACCAAGTCTACCTTCTCCTTGGAATGTTACTTTCTGCAACTTTGATCGAAATTGCTTTTAATGAAGGGGTATTAAGACTCCTGTTTTTATAACACAATTAAAAATTACATACTGTGAAACTAAGCACTAAAGCATCAAAGGCATTCAGTAGATCTGTTTTCTGATCTAGAAGTGTTGATTCCATTCCTGTATAAGATATATTAAAGGTCTCTTGTGGATTATATTATATTAATAAAAAGTTCAAATATTACATTTTATTTTTACGCATATGTTGATACATAATATTAACTTGAAACTGTAAATAAAACAATTTAAAAGCTTCACCCATATCTTTTGCATCATTCCCTCCTCCCTAGACATTTCATCCTGCAAAAGTCGTAGGGAGATGTTTTTCGTATTATCCCACAGTTTGAAAGAAGGCATTAACATTTTCTCACTGCTCTACTAAATTTTCATACTGTGTTATTCATAAAGGCTACACCACTTTTTTCTTTTATTTTTTTCATGGGAAATAATGGAACTCACCTACTGTATACCATCTTAAATACTTTTCTACTTCCCTCTCAACACAGCTCTGCGGTGAAATATACGTCAGGTAATCCCGCCACTGTATCAAACACCTTTAAAGATGCTGCAGATTAATACTCAATATCTTCAACAGTCGCTCATGGTAACATTTTACTCACTCTTTCTACACTCAAAGTCTTGCAAAGTCTTTTCTGACTTGAGTCTGTTGTAGATGCAACTGTCACAAATAGCAAAATTGAATGGGAGGCTATTTTGAACAAAAAGGTGAGTAAAAGATTCAAGTTGTCCTTTTCTGATGATTGAAGCATATCTTTATGAAAGACTTGAATGGGATTTCTGTAAAATTCCATTATTTTTCTCAATGCAATAATAGAATCACTGTACAATATGAAGACAGCAATCAATAGTTTAGCATACAGCCTTGGTGAATTGTTTCCTCCTGCTTCCAATTTATATCTTACAGAGGAGTCTAGCCTGTAGAGTTCACTGTGTTCAACTAATATACCAATTAGCTGCTGTGACAAGGTTCTGCAGTATCAAAAATCAAAGCTTCCTAGAGAAAATAATCTTCTTGCTTAGGAAGTTAGTCAGGGAGGAAGTCAGTGAAAGACCCCATGGATATGTATGCATAATATTAATCTCAAAGTAGATTAAATACATTAAATAAGTACAAAAAGAATATAGCCTCTGGACAGGACAGACAGCAGTATCTTTTGAAGCAAGTCACTGAAATAAAAAATATAGACTTAAAATGTTTAAATGATTAATACTAAACACTGCACACTCTGATCTCTTCTAAAAAGAGATTTTTACCTTCCAGGATTTTGGTTGAGAGGGTGGTCTGAGTTACTAGAGGAATGATAAGGTCTGCTGGATTTCTCTCTTTACGTACATTTTTGTTAAGAATTCTTGTACTATAATATTTTTAAATATGGTCACTCCATATTTTTAAATATTATTATGCTGAAACAATAAAAACAATTGCAGAAGTTGCTGTTCCTATCTGTGGTGGGTTGGCCTTGTCTGGCTGCTATAAACCCACCTAGATGCTCTCTCACTCCCCTTCCTCAAAACAGAGGGAGAAAATAAGATCGAAAAGTTCCATGAGTCAAGATAAAAACAGAGGAACTGCTCATTACTGTCATAGGCAAAACAGATGAACTTGGTGAAAATTAATTCAAGGTATTGTCAATTAAAATAGATTTAGATAGTTAGAAACAAATACAAAAACTAAAAAAAAAAACAAACTTTTCCAACTTATTCCCAAGTCTTATCCAGGCTCAGTCTTACGCATTTATTCCCAACTCCTCTACCTCCCTGACTCAAAGAGATGCAGAGGGATTGGGAATAGGGACTGTGGTCAGTCCATAACGGTTCCTCTGATGTTCATTCCCCTTCACACTTATTCCCTGCAAAGCGTGGGACCTCTCCATAGCATACAAGAAATATCTACCTACTCCAGTGTGCGGTCCTCTGTGGGCTGCAGGGAGAACCTTCCCCCCTTCTTCACTGACTTTGGTTTTCACAGGGCTGTTTCTCATACTTTTTCCCTCCTAATTCTTCATGGCCCTCTGATGCTTTTGCCCATTTTTAAACATGTTTTACCAAAGACACCATGACCTGATGGTTTCAGCCATGTCCTGTGGTGGGTCTGTTGTAGAGCTCTCTGGATCTGGTCATGTCCAGGCCCTGGTCTCTTCTCACAGAGGCCACCCTGTAGCCCACACCACTGCCAACACCACCAATACAATTGGGAGGATACCCAGTACAGCAAGCAGAGGCATTCATACGGCATAACAAACTGCACCTACCAAAAGACCAAAATAATACTGTAGAGCTGATGCTGTAATCAAGAAAGGTTGGTACGAAATGTCAATGGCATTACAGGGTACTCAAACTAAGTTTTTCTGACCAGCCCTCTGAAGACTGCCTGCCTCACTTACCCTATGCTAAATAAAAAAAGGTCTGGCACAAATTACCAGCACACAGGAAATCAGAGCTGGGCTCATGAGTTGTTACTCTTAAACTGGATGAAACCTTTCTCTTTTCCCCTGTTTACCAGACTTCCTCAATTTTGTGGTATTTATCTTCTGACGCATGGTAAGTCAGAAAAAAATGGTGGTTAACAGGAGCAGAGTGTGACACTTCATGTGACTGGTGGATCACACTGAAAAAAAGCAGGACATTCCTAACACAGAGTATTTGGGCTGAAATTTGATCTATATCTGAGAGTAGTGACCACAGTAAAATTCACGGGGTTAGCCACTCACTTCTGTTCATAGAGTTTGAAAACTGACTAGGTTAATGTATAAATATGTATGGGTTTGGTGCCTTTATTGTTCCTTCCATTCCTGCAGGTTTTGGAGTTGACTAAAAAGAGCTGTTTCACATGCTGGTTTCAGACTTCATGTATGCAAAACTGATAAATATTTGGCAGAGTACCAAAGGAGTGGAATTTGCTTTGCATGAAAATTGAAACAAAACTCTGACAGATGGCATATCTAATGGTGAAACGAAGGAAAACAGTTCAAAGGGAAATATGAGTCTGAAGATTTCCTGTTGTTAACCAGTCCACAGATCTGAGGAAGAAGGGCTGCTTTACTTGCTTAAGAATTTCCTGTGCGCTTGGCACATCCAGGACTGGAAAACATGTTTGCCAGTGATTTGGTAAAACTTCTCAATAGAGTCTGCATGATTTACAAAATCATTGCCTTTCCTCGATAGGAAATGGAAGGTCAAGTGCTATCATTCTTCTTGTGTGTCAATTTAAGCCCTTGGGTGATTTGCAGTAAATTTCCTTTTTCTCTTCCTCAGTTGCTTGAGGCATAAGATTTTTTTTTTCTGGAAGACGTGGTGCTGGCTCATATGGACCAACATAAGGCTTTATTTTGAAAGGAGGAATACTTTCAATTATGCTTGAAGCAAAAGCTTTACTTGTAGTTTCCAATATAACAAAATGTTCATATCAGATAGTATCTCAAGGACTCTTACTTTACATTTTCAAGATGTAAGTTGTTTTCATAGTTTTCCCTTAATTCCTCAGAGATTGTAATATCTATTAATTTTCTATTATTTAAAGTTTGTTCACTTCAAACTTACAGCATTCAAAACCTTTTTATTCCATAAGAACCCAAAATACCAGGGTCAAACATTCTGTTACTGTGGTAAAGAGAACAAGGTCACCACTTTCTTTTTTAACTTCAGGTTTCTGACATATCATCAGCCTGTCTTTCCAGTGCTTTGACCTGCTTTGCACTTGTCCAAAGCAAGATTAAAAGTACTGGAGAGAGTTACTTCATACAGGTGTGTATGGCCCTACAAAGTTCAAAGCAAAATGCAGAGTAAGTAACAAAGTTTGGGCTTTATTGTAAATGTGAAGCAAAACCTGGGATCTTCTGTGTCTCTCCCATGTTAAAGGATAACATTTAAATGAACTCTAACTTTGATATTTTCCAAAGAATATCTAAACTTGACTAGATGGATTTTTTTATTTATCAAATTAAACCAATACAAATCCCTACTGTTGGTACACTAATGCATGAATCGGTATAATTTGATAATTTACTTGTTCGACCTTTACAATTTAACTGTTGTTGAAATGGATTTAATTCTACAGAAATTCAAAATGACTCCACTTAAATCTAATTATAAGGTTTCTAGCAATTTAACTAGATCAGTTCCTGAATAGATTTTATTAGATTGGTATAACTCTTTAACAGAGACATGCTCAGAGATCTATGTGCAGCAGAAATTTGAGGAAGTAGTACTGAGAAATATGTTTTGCACTGAATTATAATTCAGTTATTTTTATATATTTCTTGTGAATTTCACCCCAGGCTCGCATGAGATGACAAAGTGGTTATTTGTTCAGATTAGAATTAAATTTATGATTCTTTACAGTTCCAAAAGAAGGATTTAACTCCTAAATAAATCATTGAGGTACTTGTAAAGACAGCGAAATGGATTGGGCCTTAGGTGTTTTATAGTATATATAAAAATTAAATTACATGTGAAATTACAAGTGAAATGAGTCCACAGATCTCTGAAAAACATAAGGTTGCCCAACAATCCTCCAAGTTTACTGATCACCTTGTCAAAGACACATATTGATCTTCGGGGAAAAGAAAAATCAGCTATATCTTCTAGTCTGGGTTGAGCACAGTGCTTTAAAAGCAGTATTTAAAAGCCCTTGGTGTAGATGAGAAGGGAAAGTTGAGGCAGTATCTCACGGTGCTCTCAGGACAAGTCTGAAGGGCGTCCACATCCTTAGAGATACAAATGTTAATTTGCATGTAAACAATAGAAAATCCATCCTATCTCTCAACCAGGTGTAGAAGAGAGAGATTTGAGATTTGTGGCTATCATAAGGCTTGGCTTGATTCACCACAGGTTGACAGTGTAGTATGTTATAATATGTTTGAATGAAAACATTTTGCAAATGCAAAATTTTGAGTCCTAAGATAAAACTAATGGTAAGACATTGCAGAATGAATTAGATTCTCCAGAAACCAAAGTAGCATTAGTATATGATGCAACATTATGAAAGATACCTGAGAAATCTATATATTATAGCAAGCTTTTAATGTTGAAGTGGTTAAATCAATCAAAATCATCTCTCTGTATGGCTGAATTGCTCCTTCTCGTGCCTGAAATTGTTTAGGATCACTCAAGCTTTAGGAGACCTCCTTTCTCTCATTTCCATGTAAGTAAAACCAGGATGAGCAGAAATAATGTCAGAGACCTATAATATTCACCTCATGCCCTTTCCCAGCTGACTGCTTCCCTTGAAACCATTCCCAGTGCTGCTGGCTATGCCCTTTAAACAAACTCTGAGAAAGCAGGTAATGTCTACACTTCCTCAAGAGCCCTGTATGGTCCTTTTCTTCCAATAAAGATACAAGATAAATACAAACCAGGGGGAAAACGAATAGAAAGATAGAGCTATGCTTTCCACCTCAGTACCTGCAATTACTCCTTGTTTGTTTTTCAAAATATTTTTCTTGCTTCACCTGGAAAAAATTATGCAGAAATAAAAGCTTAATACAAAAGTTAATAGGTCACAGAAACTGTCAGAAGGCAGTCTCTTCCCCTTCAAAATAGCTACTGTCTAGTGCCTGCTATTGAGGTCTGCTGTGTGCATGGTTCGAATGTTTGAACACCCCACTGGCTCACAAGAGCAGAGCAGCAGGTTGAGCAGAAGGAGAGTATGACTTACATAGAGGCACAAGCCAAACGAAGCTGCTTGGTCTAATTTTAAGCTTACAAGAACTGAAAATGCTTCTTTTAAATATATAGGTTAATTTTCTGAGAGTATTCTTTATACTATAGATATATTAATCACATTTTAAGAAGTGATAAAAAGTTCACTATTCATTAACAAATTGTTGTTGCTGTTTGTTATTGTTGTTGNTCATTAACAAATTGTTGTTGCTGTTTATTATTGTTGTTGCTGTTGTTGTTGTTGTTGTTGTTATTATTATTATCATCATCATCATCATCATCATCATCATTATGCATCCGTGGGTAAATTTTATGTTTACAAAATATTTTAAAGATTAAGTACAATACTGCATAGACCTGTACGTTGAATAATGAACACAGCCGTTTGCATATCTACAATGGATTTCTATCCATTTGTAGCCTCAGAAACATCTACAGAGTTTATAATATCTAATGATGCTTTGTAAGATAGTTACCAAAATTTTTTGGCATTTTCAAGGAAACACATTTGCAGAAAAAATATTACTGTCTATTACAAAAATCACACCAACTCTGAACACTAAATTATTTTCTTCTTTGTTTATGTGTGGCCTGCTTTCCACCACCTTTGTGTTAAAAAAATTGGTTGTGTAAATATTTTCAGTATTCTTTTGGAATTTTTTGAGTTATGTGGGTCCTGTTGACTATAATATATTTACTTTATCTATGTTCACATAATGAAGATTCTTTAAAAAGTTACTTGGTATTATCCTTGAACAATGTACTACATAACTTTCTAAACTAAGCTCTGAGAATAAAAATCTCCTATCTAACAAACTCACCTTTGCTTTTTTGTATCTCTCTTTTTCTAAATTGCTATGATGAAGTAGAACATAGACAATGCTAATGATACTGGCTGATATCATTATCCATATAAATTTCATTTGTTTAAACTCTTTGGTTTATCCCAAGTAAAATTATTTTTTAGGGATTACAGACCCATGCAAATGTGTATATGTGCACACACACACTTGTGTACCACTTGTTTCATTGTCCCTAAAATCCATTGTACACATAAAATAGGCATTTCAGTAAAACTCTGGATACAATTGTGCACATTATAGCTGTTCACAATTGCGTAGCAATGGCAGAGATAAAACCGAGACCTTTGTTCCTCAAAAGCTTCCATAATTTTAGTTTAAAAATTGTTTTTATGTGTTGATTGCTACTTAGCAGAGGTATTACTTCCGAGTTATACAATGCTAAAACTAAGGTATTGTTCTTCCCTCCAAAGGAGAGCAGTGTCATACACAGAAATCACCCCCGTATGATGCTCCAGCTGAGCAAAACTAATACACACATAGTCTGAAAATACTAACACAATGACATCTTAAAACTTTGTGCTTACCTAAGTGTTGATTATATTGGCTTTTCAGCCTTTTGTACTGATAACAATATTAAATTTCTCAGCTTCTTATACCAGACTGGATGACTATCATATAAATGACTACATAAACTAAATCATAACAAACTAAATAAAAATCTCTACCATGGGTTATATGCCCAGCTCAACGATTCACAATACTGAGTTTAAGCCCAGAGGAACACCTCGCATAGGTGTTACTGAAGTTATTAAAGTATTAATGTAGTTAAGTTTCTGAACCTAATAATGCAGGCAAAAACACAGAGCAAAGCCAAATGGTTTAAAAATGGAGTTGAGAATAAGAGCAGGAATTAATATCTTAATGTCAAAACATTTCCATGCAAGTTGCAAAAATTGGAAAAGGAATCTTTAAACCTGGAAAATTAATGATTTGAAGTTTAAGGAAAGTCCCAGCATCTTAAGAAAGATATGTACAATCAAGATTCTGATTTGACCTTAGCTCTGTTTTATTATGATGTCACAGAATAACAGCATAACAGATATTACAGTATCTTCTTCTGTATTCTTGATTTTAAAGGTATGTATCTTTCCCTTATGTGATAATACAGGCTGTCTCCTCTACTGCTTTATTTCCCCAGCACTGGTTTTGTTTAGAAATGCAGCATTGGGGGGGATGTTTCCCAAACTAATGTGTAGACACAAACACTTCAAAATGCAGCTACTGTTCTTTTAGTTGTCCACTGATAAAATTTTTCAACATACGGGACCAATTTCCTTCACACCATTAAAAGCAACAGAATGGTTTTATATGCAAACTACATGAAGATTAATCTATATGCAACATAATCCTCAAGGTCAGTTGATTGCATTAATTTTCTGTAGCTAACCACAAAGCTAACCATTTCAGAATTAACCATGTTCTTGTTTTTAAATGTACTGTCTATGATCACAGACATTAAATACAATGACTGTCAATAGCTGGCTCTATTGCAACCTAGTTTCTAGGAATGCTGGTTATGCAAAGAATGATGATAATTTGAACTCTGTGGAAAAGTCAACAGGTTTTATTAATTCATAGGTAATGCTACTCAGGAAAAACAGTGGGCAGCCAGCACAGGGGTTCTGTTTCTTTCAGTTTTTAATCTGTTCTAATTTGTGAACTAACTGCTGAATTTACTTGAAAATATTCAAAAGGTTTATTCTGTCCTCAAAGTGTGAATGGAGAATTTTAGGGAAAACCTGCTATGTTCTTCTATAAAACTGCAAAGCTGAGTGTCTGTACTACAGGATAGTACCCCTACCTTTCATTACAAAACAAAATGTCATAGAAACAGATAGTTCTTCCTTATAACTCTTTCACTTTACAACGAAAAGCATTTTCCTCTCTGTAAAGGAACTGACATGCCTTCATCTCGTCTTTGTCCTATTTATACTTTTTGCTTGTTCTGTAATCTACCTAAAACACAGATTTTCTACAAGTTAAATCACCTGGTTTACTCTTCAAGCCATTTTTTCTCATTCCAGGCATGACTTTATTCATACAATATTTGAAGAAGCACAGTCACAGGCTAAGGAATACATAAGGAGTAACTGTTTAACACTGGATGTCTTTGTATTCCCTTATTGAAGTGTAGGTCTGCAGACAAAGGAAAAGATTAGTTTATGCAACTTGGCCTTGAACTGTTCTATATCCTTGAAACCAGAAAACACAGGATTCATGTGTGTGTGTGAATGTGTGTACTCCCGTGATACCCATGGGAAGATTTTAAGCAAGTGAAAGCCAGTATGTGAGTCTGAGAGAAATACCTATTTATTTTCCTGCTGCTTCAATTTCTGCTACTTTGTTTTTCTCATCATAGTTTTCTGTCCCACAGAGCACAACATCACCCTTAACAGACCACTTAGTTACTAGATAACAACATGTTCCAATTTAAAATCAATCAGGTCTATATCTGACCATGCCCCCTTCCCTTCTTCTGCAGCTTATCATGGGCAAAGGTCTAGCTGAATGATGGCAGCAGCTGGCAGGGAATGAGGAAAAAGTTTCTTTAATGATGAAACTGAGACACCAGTTTAAAACAGGCGAAGAAGTTCCCTCTGTGGGTTTGAAACTTAAGAACTCCAGCGATGGATGCAGATCCACAGGCACGTTAGCTTAAGGGGAATGACCTTTGACAGCATACTCGGAGGAAGTTCTCTCACAACAGGGACTCTTTCATAAGTGATACATCACTGTCAGAGAACGAAAGTGTTCAAGATGACATTCCTGTAAGCCTCCTTATGTTCACAAAAGGCAGCATTAGTCATTGCTATTTTCTGTTTAGTGCTGTACCAGAAACAATGACTGTTCCTCCTTACAGCTGTTCCCACATTCTCCTTGTACTACGACTAGCTGAATTTACTCTGCTTGTAAGCTTCACAGAAGAAGTGATACTTGAAAGTACTGCAAGTATTAAAACTGGCTAAACAGCCTGGACGGACAAACAGGCAGGGAATTGCTGGCTTAGAGGTGCAAGGAGGAAGCTATGTAGGGAAGTAGTAGAAGAGTGACAGAAGTGAAGCTGAATGAAACCCAAGACTGCTGCTTTTTACAAAAAAGTCAAAAGAAACAGAGTATTCATCCAAGATCTGGGTCATCTAGATATGGCTACCTACTTTGTTTCACATCTGCATTTAGATCTGCATTTCCCATGTCATAGTTAAGTACTGTAATCATTAGCTGTCATAACTTGGGTTTTACTAGCACTTTGAACGAAGATTCCACCTTTACTCTGAAGACCTGGCTTGGTTTTGAAAACATGTATTTGAACCCTTATTTTTCAATGGTCATCTGTGTTTGTATTTATTGTACTAATATCTGACAGTCTTGCAAATAACTAATGCATGATTCCAACTTAGATGAAAACATGTAAAGCTGTAATTCCTGACAATCACTTGTATTAAACAGGGACAGACTTGCCAGAGAACTACACAGACCTCCTATTTGTACTGCCCAAAGTTATAAATGCTCACACATAATACAATAAGCTTGTGGTCTCACAGCTGAATATTCATCCACCTGAAAGTAGAAATAAGTAAGAGGAATAAATAAGTTTTACTAAAACCAAAATTTTCAATTTTTAACACCAAGACTTAATCCACTGAAGTTTTTGTCAAAATAAAGTTGAAAAACATGATTTTGCATTTTGTATTTCAATTCTATAATGTCAGAGTAGAGACATTTTGTGTGAGGAAAGAAAACAAGAACAGAAACAGGTAGAGAAAAGCTGGGACATGAAGTTGGATTGTGCACAAAAGTAATCAAGACTGGAAGTGGTTGCAGATACATTCATACAGGAAGTCCAGATGAACAGAAGGCTGGCAAGGTAGTCTCCTTGGGGTCATCATCCTTCCAGACACCAAAATGTCTCTGCCCTATTATTCTTCAACTGTCAGCAAACACCTCAAACATCCCTGTTTCTTTCCACATTACTATTGTCACTGAGCTATGCTATTTGGCTCAAGCAGCAGAAGCCTAAGAGTTAAAGTTTTCAGTCCTGATGCAGACAAAACTAAGTATGATGTTTGATCATCAGTAAATATATGAATGATAAATACAATGGCATCCCTTTTTCTTCAGTTTGTTCTTTAAAATAATAGGAAAATTGTTGTGTGTGTATATATATATACACACACACAGTATTAGATGCAATCTTTAAATAACAAAGATGTCCTCAAAAGTTAGATAATGCTCAGTCACAATCATTGTTCATTTTCATGTCTTGTCCCAGTGTATTTTGTGGTAACAGTGATTTATACCTCTATGTCAACCATCTTCTGTGTAATTCCTGAACCATTTTTTCCATTAATGTGCTGAACCTGTGCCAGTGTTGACTTTGCATGAGTAACGCTTTCACTTTCTGTAGAATCTGTACAACATTCATTGTCAGAGGTCGGAATGCGTGTAACAAAGCACAGGTCTGGAGGAATTGAAAGAAAGGTTTCATGATTACGTCCATCAAATATTGCTGACACCAAAATTTCTATAGCAGATAATGTCCCTTTTTTTTTTCTTAAGAACGTTACAGAGGTGAAAAAATGTTTATGAAACAAGCATATACAAAGAACCCAGGAAGACTTTTTTTCTGAATCAAAACACAATTCTGCAGTCAGCAGGGTTTGGACAGTGCACAGTAAATGGGGTATGAAACCTCTAAGCAAACAAAGAGAAGAAAACAAAATATCGACTATTTGCCTATTAAGGGAGCAGATATTCTGTGCACTAAATGTAGGGGGAGTTCTGTGAAAATTACAGTTTGCCATTCTGCAATTTAGGTCTGTATCATAATGCATTTGCATTCAGCAGCCAAATTAAACTGGTACAAACAATCTTAATTTAGGCAGTAGGTATTTTTCTGATTGATATTATACTTTTAATTACATTTTATACTGCATACTTTTATGCATAAATGGTGTTTGCAGCTGGCTGATATACAGTTGTATGGCAGCCTAACACATAAAATACATGTTCTGGAGCTTCCACAAAGGAGGCAATGGTGTGAAACAAAGTTATTCCTGGAATTCTAATTTTTCTATAGGCACTTCTAACTTGCTACTTAGACTAAATGTCTGGTGTGGCAATATCCTCTGCTCAGAATAATGTTGAAGATGGCAGACAGAAGAAAAGCTATAACAGGCAATTTCCAATTGCCGCATTGACAGTTCATGAACTTGAGAAGCCTAGGAGAAGTCTAGGCTCTGATCAACTCTACTTCAGATTAACTTTTAAAATAAAATAAAATAAAAAGACACAGAGCATCCCTGAAACACAGTAAAGAGTTCCCACCTTAAAAAGCTGTGGATAGTTGGGACTAAAAAAACAGGGTTCACTCTTAATAAGTGAAGTATTGTACAAATTAACAATGAAAGCCAGGATTTTTATAGAGTACAGGGACACTAAAAGGGTGTATCACTCACAAATCTCTATATTCTACTTCCCTTGATGGTTGCAGGGACTTGTGTTTCCAGCACAGCTTGACTCCTGAAGACACAAACTACAGTGCCAAGATGACAATGAATATCAGGGAACTGGTTGGACTGAGGTCCTTTCATTTCAAAGACAGACACCTGCAGAAGATTTTCAGCCATTACCTTAAGGACAATGAAACCAATGTTTCCTTTGAAAATGAGGAGTGAGATAAACAGAGAGAGGGAGAAGCATCATTCATGAGTGACTGTTTAATGCTCTGTCTTTATACTTTGGAGAACTAACCAAAGCATGTGAAATCTCAATTCCTATGAATAACAGGTATTTTTTAAAATGAGGCAGCCATGAGACTTCCAGCCTGTCACACCCAGTAGACTGGAGTTTAAGGTGCTGTATTGGTAATAAATGCTAAGGGCTTTCAATTTATTGGACCAGAAAGAAGAATTTGAAAACAGGGCTTGCCCCACACTGAGCTATGTGTAATCAACAGAAATGCACAAAAACCCCAATGCTACTTACATTGACGATGACAGAATTTAGATTCTAATTAATAC
>VXBO01005443.1:30830-118056 GCA_013400135.1 Rhinoptilus africanus | reverse complement strand
AAAAAAAAGAAAAAAGACAGATGGATTTTTTACTGTTTTGGGGTTAGGGCTGTCAGCTGCAATAAAGCACACCATGTGATATTAGGCAGCTTCCATAATTAAATCCAAGCAGGCAATTAGATCATATTTTTGCTTTCTATTTAAGACTGAAGAGCATAAATAATGCTTTACCTCTATAGTACATTCACTTGCAAGGCAGAATATGAGTTCAATTGGAACATGACCCTCTTCTCTCTAGTATTACCTCTTTCCTTTTGTAATTTATCTTTGACCCAAGTTTCACTGACTAATAATTAAATACTTAAACTTTACTTTCCAAAGATGTTTCTTTATTTTTATGCCTCATGAAAAAAAAAAATTACTTCCATTCCATAACTGCTTTATTTCTTGTCAGTTGAACACTGAAAAAGATAATTATTCCATTACTAGTTTGCCTTCATTTCTGAGTGATAATTTAAGTCAAATTAGCAAAATGTTACAGAGATAGTGGATTGGATACACTGTAAAATCTGGAAGGAAATCATCCAGCTTTACCAAAATCTATTGTTTGTATACAAATGTAACACCTCTATGGGGTAATAACTTCTTTAAACACCTTGGCAGTCTTAAACTCAGTTTGGCTATGCAATTTTAGTATTTTTATATTCTCAGAACACTTAGTGTGTCAGATTGCACATTGGCTATGTATCTTAACTGTCCTTTTGCAGATGAAAAATAGTACTTTTATTACTCAATCACAGTTATTAATAACACGTTTTATTAACCACAAGGGACAGGGAAAGTTTTTCAAGACCTGAGGAATGCTATTGAGAGCTGCATCATAGACAAGTCGCCCACCAGGGACTATTTCTCAGGCAGACATGCATCTGGCTGGAAGGCAGTCATCGGCTCAGATACCTCCAGGGACAGAAATTGCTAAGGCTGGGAGGCAGGTCACCATGCCCAAGGGTCTCTGAGGGAGAAAGCTGAACCGGTCTGCCCAGGGGATTGCTAATTACTGAGGAAATAACATCCTATAAAGCTAAATGTTTCTCTCTGCCCTCTGGGAAAGTCAGCACCAGGGGTGTGGCAGAGGTAAACGGCTGTTGAGGGCTGCCTGCCGAGGGGTTTAGCATGTGGAGGTCAATCTCAAGCAGGCGATTTTCAGATGATGTGATTTTTTATTTCCCTTTTGAGAAAGCCATCCGGTAGGATGATGACTGAAGAGATATCCTGTTTCTCTTTGCTAACTCAGCAGGAATGGTGGATTATTACACGATTAAGTACATCCATTTTACTCACATTTAAGGACATCTCACACCAAAGATAAGAGTGGGAAAAATTAATTTCCTCCTCTGGTAACTTAAGCTATGATATAAAAAAATAATAATCAAGACTTGAATTATAAAAAACCTGCAATGCACAAGTGAATAATAAATCAATAAAATATCTTTCCTAACAAAATATGCAGTTTATTACAACACTGGGTACTATATTGCTTTTCTCTGGGTAGAACGTTCTCTGTACTTTGTATCAGCATATTTCTATCTTGAAATAAATTGTATTTATAAATTATTTATACTATATCTTGTCAAGAGAGAAATGTACATTGGAAGCAAGTTATAAATGTGTATATATAGAGAGAATGTGCATATATTCATATTGTTGAAGTGAAAGAGGGATAACGGCAAAATGGGTAAGCAAGGTAAGTTTTCTGCATAGTTAGTCAAAGAAAAAAGGAATAACATAAAACCAATTAAAAATATATTTTACACCAGAAGCTAACTATAGTTTTATAATGACAGCTGTCAATGTATATATGATTATGAAATTCTCCTGGTCTGTTGTAGGAATAGGGTAATAATTATAATTATTTTTTCAGAGAACTTTCATCAGGCATCATTAAAATGGGGCTTTTAGTAGAGAACCAACAATAAAGACAAATGTATACAGTAGCTCACTTCTAATGGACAAATTACATAAAATTGCTTGATTGTTTCTAGTCGGTAGAAAATACACGTGGAAAATTATACCTGTTAGACAGGCTTTTTAGATAAATCTCAAGAAGTTACAGAAAGGGCAAATGAGAGTATTAAGGTTGTATGTGAAGTAATATGGATTCTAACTCCATTTCTAGTCAAGCAACAAATTGAATAGTACTGTTGATGACTTGCCTTTAAGCTAAGTTCTTGAGAAATGCAACAATCTGGCATGGTGACCGATTTATCTGTGCACAATAAGTCATATTCCACAAAGAATATATAGCATTTTTTGTAAAAATCACATGCCCTATTCTTCATAGTGAATGAATTTTTGTTTACATCCTCTGTTTGATTGAAGTGAAATATCTTTGAAATAAAATTGTTGCAAATACTTAAAACATTGCTCTTCAAATGTGTTTCTCTAAAGGCTTTCTTTTCACTTATCCTCTGTTCTTTAGAAGCCAATATTTAAGCAAAGAACAATAAACTTTCATGCTATTTCAGTTAAAAAAAAAAAATATTAATTGGAAAAGCTGGACCTATAGGTTTGGTTCTATAACTCATTTCTCAGATCGTTACTACTAATAATACACATTCTCCTTTCCATAATGAAAATCAAATGGCAATTTAACTTGTATAACAGACAGACCTGAGCGCACAACAGAACACATGAACATTTTACTGATACTTCCTTTTTCTCTTTCATTGTCATAATTATTGAAAAGAAAGCACTTCACTTTAATGCCAGTTTTCAAAATTTCCATCAGCAAGTAACATCCTGATTGCAGGACTGGTTTTAAGGGGAACAGGTCAAATAATGTAGGAGAACATACAGACATTCACAAATAACATCTAATTGTTTTATTTATATTGAAACATTTTTTTCAACAACAATGTTACTTACAGTTCTTGTAATAGTTATGTTTGTGGAATTTGGAGCCTGTGTATAAATCGAGGATCATTTCTTGCACATCAAGAAAATCTTATAACTGTTTTGTATTTCTTCTAGACAGGGTATTATAAACATAACTGCATCAGTATTCACATGTGCAGTGAATAGAGCAAAGACTACTTACTTGCTTTCCTCTGAGAATGAGAAAGAAAGCATTCAAATCAGAAAAAAACCCAATATTAATCATGTGAATTTTAAGTGCTATTATTTATACAAGACTATCATACCGATTGTTGGAGAATCACCACAACGAAAGTATAGAAAGTCATCATCTATCCTAAACGTCTCCTTTGTGATGTTTTCATTTTGCTCTAGAGTAATAGGCTAAACTTTAATGACAACAATTTAGATTATTCCAATATCATTATCACTGAAAAGTGGTATTTCTCATAAACTGATTTTGAAGACAGTAATTTCATTATTCTTAGCATAGTGCTTGCAACAGAAAAGGAAGAGTGAAAGAGACTGCAAATGACCTTGCCAATGGCAGGCTTGTATTTCACCATGATGTGTTGATCTTTGAGAACAAAATATATTGAAATAATGAAAGGCCTAATGTTTGGAGCTACTGTGCCTTGGTCTAGTAGAACTTGTGGAACAACTGAAATAACAGTTTTTGCTGAAAATAATGTTTATGAATACAAATCTTCATTTAGGCTTTCACACAGTTTTTAGGCTGTGATCCTGCAAATTGGTTGTGTGGTTTTTTTTTTCCTTTATGCCATAGATATTTGCTGGGTTTGGTGAAGCAGATGTACAGTAATACTGATCCTTTCAACAAAATATTTATCAAAATGTTTCTTGGAAGAATATTTTTTGTATTACACAACCAGATTTAAACAAGTCAAACACTTGGCATTCAATTTTGACAAATGTGCTTAAATGATAAGCTTTGTTTTCCTTATTTAGCCAAATTTATTAAAGTTCTTTTTATTATTTGCTTTCTACTGTTTGTAGCTCATCTAAACTAACACGGACTGGGAATATAATTTTGTAAGATTTTGATCAAAGCCCTCCAAGAAATAAGCAGATAATTTTGATGATTACATCTAATTTCAGTCTCACATTACTTTTTGAGGTTTATTTAAGAACAGGCTAAAGCAAACCAAAACGTTTAGAAGTTATGTAACTAACACATTAGTTTCATTTTAAGTGTTATATGTGAGTCTTTTTAAGAATCTTCATCCTTTAGGTGTCACTAGAGGGTTCATGTCAGCTTCACTTGAATAGGAAGGTACGAGCATAAAAAGCTCTGGGTGCTGTATTCGAAATAGTGTTTCCAAACTACAGCTTTCAGAGTTATGGATTGACTTTAATGGGGATAGGATTTCACCTCTGCTTTTTTTTTTTTTTTTTTTTTTTTTNTTTTTTTTTTTAATTTTTCATCTCAGAAGTTAGGAATCCCTCTGCAATAGTAAGACTAACTTGTTTCTACAGGGACTCTGAGCTTTGAATTGCAGGAAAAATAGGTGCATCATAGAGAACGATACTTAATTCCAGACTCCTGTGAAATGGAGTCTGTTTTAGTGACTGCTTTCGTTTGCCTCTCATTTGTTGTTTTTGATGATTCAAATACAATGAGTGCCTTATGTTACAGTACACCTCCCCACTCCATATGCACCGGTTGGAAAATTCCCCATTTTTAGATCTTCATCTTAAAAGGTTCATGATTTTAGGACATTTCTACTTATTATTAAGCCTAAATTTACTAATGGCAGAAAACATTACCTGCATGTTGTGTTATGGGGAAAAGTAGTTTTGGCAGAAAATAAACCCCCTTGCATTCTAACACTCCTCACCGAGGTGGGAGGCTAGGTGTGGCTAGGCTTAAATCCTGAGTGATGCCCTATCCACCACTATCAGTCCAGTCACGTTTAATATATTAAAATGTTACAAATCCAGATACACTAATAGTGGACCACACCTTCAGTCTAGTCATGCTCATGAAGTAGAACAGCCACTCTCAAGTCTTTCGTTGCATTCAATGAGAAACTGAAACAACTAGCTGCTTAAATAGTGCGGTTTATTTAAGCAATAGATATATAGGTTCTTATGGGTTGCCAGTGAAAAACACACTGTTTGCAAAGCACGTGCCAATAAAAGTAATTTTATTATACAAAATGCGTGAGAAAGTTATAAACAATACAGCCTGGCTATAAATGCAGGAAAGAGACTCTCTAGAGAGAATTCTAAGTTTCCTGAGAAAGCACTTGGTATAGTCTAAGTCTTACGCACAAGCGTCCCTATGAGGGGGAAGAAAGGCTTAACCCATCAACTGGTCCCGTAAGTCAAAGGCAGTTTGTAATGGAGTCCTCCTTGACTTGTTCACGATGGTGTCTTCCCTGATATTCCTCCTTTCTTGGGCTATTTTTATACTATTTTTTACCTTCAAGGTAGAGTTTGAGTGACTCTAGTCATAAATACCTTTATTATGATTGGTGTAAAATTCTCTCACCTCACATGTAAAGGTGTAGTTTATGAAAAATTCAGGGCATAGACTCAAGGAGGAGTGGTCACACCTTGGAGGTGGTAGCCTTTGGGGTGAAGGTGTGTTTTGAAATTATAATGACATTATGATGAATGAAGTTTTCACAAAGGCCAGCATTCTGTCAAAATTTGACAAAATGTTGGCTCAGGGTAGTAAGTATGCAGCTTTTCAGTTCCATATGACCATCTCATTCCCATATCTGCTGAACTATCACAGAGCTTGGCCATAGAATCTCTACCCTACTCCATCCTCCGTACTGTTTTGCAAGCAATACTGTACAGGGAATCACAGAGGTAATGGATTCCTTGCATGCCAGCTGTGGCTGTATTCTACCTTAGAAATGTTTTGCTTTTTATAGCTTTCCTTAATGTGTGAACAATGCTGTATTTTTGATCATTTCAGTAATTATTCCACATTGGGATATAGAACTTGCTCTCAACAATGTTACAATACATAGAAAAGTTTCTTGAAGACTAGAGAAAGAAAAGGCATGCTAGTTCACTTAAAACATGCCAGGAGAGATCTGGGACAAACCTGTAAGAAAACAGGCAGGACCCTCTTTCTACACTTCTTTGTGTGCAGAAACTCTGTACCTTTCTTGTGCGTATGAACATAACTAGGAAACGAAGGATGGACAACTTAAAATTCATTATCTGAAATACAGCCTCTGTGCATTGACAACAAGCAATTAAAAAACCCTGCAACCTTCAATTTGCTGGTGATCATATGCATCTCCAGAGACCAACATGAGTTGAAGTCTACACAGTGAATGTATTCTGGTCGCAGATCACGTACTTTCCAATAATTTGTTATTACCTCTGCTACAAAGTTTTAACCACCTTTTCTTTTAAGTGGCACAAAGAGATTGCACAATGGTTTGATCATTGAATGTACACAGCTGACTTGCGATGAATGTAACTGCTGTAGGAATCACTCCTGAATTTGGAGGTCTTGGCCCTTAGTGACCAGTTTGTGATTATCATATAGATCTCATGTGAGTACAAGCACACTTTTCAAAGTACGATATAATTGCATATCAAAATCATAATACTGAGTATGGTTTCATAATAATAAGGAAATATTTCTCTCTCATTTTATCCTAATTATGTTGTGTTACTGTATTGGGTGTCCATGTGATGTCGAAAAGAGTTAAAAATCCACAAAGCTGAGCAATCATCATGGCCTACTCTGAAACCATAACAATGGGAATACAAAGTCCTTAAAACTAAAATCTCATAAACATAACTAATCCAATCTTTAAGTTAGACATTGTTCCAAGAGGAGCCCAAAGAGAATAAAAAGTTAAATAGTAACCTAGTGGTAGCTGATAGGACAAAGGTATACTTTCTAGTTACCTTAGATAATTTTAATACTAAAAATTTCACCTCTAGGAGGAGATTGAATATGTAAATGTAAGAACAACTTAGCATAATGAGCCAGACAGAAAATAGGACATTTTTGTTATACAATTACAAGTGACCAACCAGCTATTTTTGTGTGGTTTTCCTTCATAGTCCTTTTGTATAAAAGAATTTACGTGTTTCCTATCAGGTGTGCTGGTTGCGTTAGGTGCCTACCACCCCATTCTGCAGAACTGAAATAAAGACAAATATCTAGAGTCAGTGTGTTCATTGGCTTTTGCACACTGAGTGCAACCCTTATTTTTGGGACAACACATGCCCAGGCACCGGAAGCGGGGGCTGTGAGGTGGCCTCTGTGAGGAGAGGACAGACACAGCTGGTTCCAGACAGCTCCAACCAACCCACCCCAGGACACAGCTGAGTGCAGCAGCCAAGAAGCTAGCACCTCTGGAAAAAACAGATTAAGAAAAGGCAAAATAAAAACACTTATGGACTGGCCATAACCTCTCATTCCCCATCCCTGCTGCACCACACCAGAACAGAGAGGAGGTAGAGAAGATGAGAAAGCAGTGAAGTTGAGTCTGGGAAAGCATATGTGGGGAGGTATTCCAGATTTTGTTTGTCATTGTCCAAATATATTTTAGTTGGCAATAACTTACATTAATTTTCCCCTGGTCCAGTCTGGTAATTGTTCAGTGGTCTCCCTGTCTTTATCTTGACCCGTGAGCTTTTCCATCTTATTTTCTTGCCCTGTACTGTTGAGAAGGGGGAATGAAAGAGTGGCTGGTTGGGGTCTGGCAGCCAACTAAAGTCAACCTGCCACAATTATCTTCTGCTTTCTTTTCAGGTCTAAGGGATTTTTCTAAATATTATCCTTCATTTATGACATTTATCTTCATGAGATAATGCCAAAGCTTTGAAAAAGAACTGAGATAGATATGGATAACATCAGTCATCTCTGAGCAGTTTAATTTTTTTGTGGGGAAAGCATGATGCTTTGAGTTTTTCGTGATTTAGTCACCAAAAACATAAAGAGTAAAACCCCATACCTCCCTCCCCCATTCTAATCCCAAAATCAGAAATGGTGCATTCACCTTTCATTTTGCAAGCTGAGATGAGTTAGATGGAGAAATTTCCTGTTGTAGATAACAGATCTGTCTCTGCAACAACTGGATCCTTCTGTGAAAGGAAGTGGGAAAAGCAAGGTAACCATTGACCCTGCAAATATGCTCCTTTTGCTGCACCTTCCTACCCCTGTAATCTCTCTGGCCAGTGCAAGGTGGAAGTATTTTGTCTGAAAAAAAAATCTTTGCAGCTACTAGCTTGGAAGTTATCTGATTCCTTTCCTGTTCCTAGGTGCAGCTCCTTGCATTCCCGTTTCTCTCTCACATAAAGCATGCCTCTCTCCCTGTTCCAGCGTGTCCTTCTTAAAGACCCTGTACCCACCCATCACCACTTCCAGTTGTGTGAGCAGAACCACTATTTTCCTAATGAGATCATAGTTGTGCAGACCTCTAATTCCTCCTATTATTCCCCATGGTGCACAAGCATTTGGGAGGGGCACCCATTCGTGCTGATCTCCCAGGAAAAGTATTAAAGCCTCTCCTACAGTGCTGTCTTCTTAGCTTTCTCTTATTTGTGTGAATACACTTTGGATGGGCACTTTTCTGCTGTTTTGTTGATTATGAAGTCTGTCTCATCCACATAACCCTGCACCCTTTGCTTGCCAACCTGGTTCATTATTTTCTCACTTGACTGAAGGTTGCTATCTCCCTTCACTTTAAGCTATTTCTAGTTTAAAGCTCTCCTCAACAGGTTGGCGAGCCAGCTGGCAAAGACCCTTTTGCTCAGCTTGGTCAGTTGGATCTCGTCCCTGCTTAGCATCCTTCAGTCCTTGTAGAATGTTCCATAGTCATAAAAATCAAATCATTTCGTTTCCAAATGCTTTTACTGCATAACTTGTACTACAAGGTAAAGCATCTGCAAAATTGTTAGCCTAAATGGTTTTTACTTCCAACTGGGAGAACCTGCAGCAACAGGTGACACATTTTTCTTCTGGTTTTGCTTCTGTCCAAGATGAAGAGAAGGCAATAATCCCCATTATTTAACACTATCGAGACACAATATTTGATATATTCAAAAGGGTTTACTATCTGAAAAAAAGTTTTCTAGAAGCATCACTGTATGCAACTTGATGAAAAGCTTTATTGAAATACACTAAAGCTGTTTGGGATTTTCACACCACTCCACTGTAAGTGGTTCTACTGTACTTTTCTACTCTCATTTTCCTCTTATGTAGCATAACCATTTGAACCAATCTACATATAATCACCAAGTAGTCAGAGACTCCTAACATCAGTGACAGAGCTGATTCAGCATGTCACATCGCTGAACCTAGTAAATCACTGAGCTGTGCAACAGAGATATGAACTCTTCCTCAGCATTTTTGGTAGCATGTCCTTTCAGTGACAGCCACTATGAAGAGGCCAAGCAGCCCACTGTGACAGATGCAACCAGGAGCAGCATCTCTGACATGAGGACTCAGGAGAACACAAGACCACGGAGAAGACAAAGACTGAGGTCAGACCTAAATCTATTAAATTCCATTAGTCACAACATTCCTCACTTCTTCCTTGTCTTGAGGGCTGAGGAGTCTGTACACCTTATTGTTGTTGGCAGGAAAACTACACAGTTTGTCTAAGTCAGTTAACCCATCTGAGATCCTTAGATCTGTGTTAAAATGAAGATGTATATGATGATTGAAGTGATTATGAAGGAATCTTAATTTTAGTAAGAATGCCACAAGTGTAGATGAAATATGTAGCAATACTGTAAACAGATTAATTAAAGAGATAGAGACATTAGAAACAAGACATAAATCCAAGAAATAGACATCAGCCCCTCAGAAAAATACAGATTAATCCCTGCTTCAGAACAAAACCATCTTCTACTAGTTTGTTGGCTTGATCAGCCAAGGCTTGCTCTCAATCCATTTGTCCCCCAGCCTGTATTGATATCAGGTGTTGCCCTAACCCAGGTGCAGGATACTGCACTTGGCCTTGTTGAACCTCATGAGGTTCACACGCACACACTTCTCCAGCTTGTCCAGGTCCTTCTGGTTGGCACCCCATCCCTCAGGTATGTCAACTGCACCACTCAGCTTGGTGTCATCTGCAAACTTGCTGATGACAATTTCTACAATCGTTCTCTCTGATAAGGTATTTTTTATCTCTGTTTCTCAGTGTTTGGCTGTACATACATTTTCATCAAGAATGCATATTTTGCTCATGATATTGCATCAACTTACTGGCAGTATTGTTTGAGAGAAAAGGGAGAAGTGACAGTGAACTAGGGGTAACGTTAAGGATAATGAGCTACCAATTACTACTATAGCATGCAACTGCTCAAAACAGGGTAATTAAATGTTCAGTCTTGTTGAATTTATCAAACAGAATAGATAATACACTGTATAAGTATCCTGAAAATTGTATAATATGATGTCTTACTGTTGTCCTGGAGTTCTCCTTGATAAACATGGTGTATGCTGATACATAACATACTCTGTAACACTCAAAAAGATCTCTTGTTATTAACCATTCATATTAGCAACTTTCAAGAATTGGAGATTCCACTGATATTTTAACCTACCAGTTTTACTGTTACTCATTCATCCTGGGTGCTAACATTGACTCAGACTGTTTACTAAAATTACATTCAAACCCTCATTTGAAGCAAAAAGGAAAAACATCTGATATGTAAAGCTAAGTAAGCTATATTGTTAGTGACATTCAAATCTTAACAGTCTAATCAAATAATTATTGGTCCAGATCTTACTATTACTGAAAAAGAAAATAAAGAAAAGAATAGTATTTTGGAAAGTCTCACTAATAATACAATTTCAATTGTTATGCTCACTATTCCTTGTATATACCCCTTTCTCTACATTTACACTCACTCTTCTAGTATTTCTGAGTGGATCCGAAGACCGTAGTTTCAGACTGGACACGGGGATAATGTTTCCTAAGCCTCTTGATGGGAATAGCATGTTGATGACAGCTTCTTACTCTTCTTTTTAGAGGAGGAGATTTTTATACATTGGAGTTGTTTTAAAATATTTCTATTATACTTAATGTTTCTCTTTCTTCATTGGTCTGCACCTCAATGTTACATATAAACGTACTAGATATGGCCTGTCTTAAGTATGTCAGATACTTGTTCTTCATTCTCTTTGCTATCCATGAAACAAATTTTTGCACCATTCCTGGTCGCTATTTCTTCATCTGGTGAATTGTTTACATCTAAAAATCTAAAACTAATCAGGCAATAGCCACCTGATCATTAGAAAATGGCTTTTATATCTAAAGAAGTTAAAACAAAACCCCATGTAGGCCAACACAACTTCAGACAAAGGCTGTCAAGTCTCATTCCTCATCCTATGACCAGTTACTAGTGATGGCAACACTATCTTTACATGGCTACTGGGCTACATTCATAGCTACTGAGGATCTTTGCCCTCAGAAAACATTATTAATATCTTATTGCTGACTTCAACCTGCCCATCGTTTCTGTCTTTGACTGCACCACTTGTTTTCTGAATACTAATAGCGTCTCTTTTCCTTCTCACTGTATTTGAGGCGCATGAATGACCACATGAAGAATTAACTTTTATCTAAATAGCTTCATTTCTGCACAAAGGTTTTTAATAAGTTCATTTTCTGACTACAGTTCATCATGGAGAAAAATCTGTTTCAATGTTCTGAAAGAGTGAGTCTTGAGGTAAAGCACTCTTGATTGTCCTCTAACATTTAGGTATTCAAATGAAAATTGCAGTACTTATTTTAGTTTCTTTCCAGACAGACAATTATAAGTGTGCCTAAACCATAGTCACACTCAGCTCAACACTGATTGTAGAGAAGCACCTTGCTGAGTTAGCAGCCCATCTTTGTAAAGGGAAGATATCCAGAGAATGTAAATCACATTGCATTGGTGCCAAACTCTAGAGCACAGAGGCCACACCCAGAGACTGTGAACTCTTGTCCCTCTCTTTGTCACTCATTCCAGTCCTGAAGTTTCTCTCCTCTGCTCTAAGTTGATTATACATACATCCACGGGATAGAAAATTCCTCAAACTAGAAAAGCAGAGCAGTAAGTGAGAAAACAATACTAAATTCTCATGTGGTTACCCCATCCAAGCATACTGGAAGAAGAGATCTGTGAGAAAACCAAGATGAGATACAATTCAGACTTAATCCTGTCACCAAAAAGATTTAGATGCTGCTTCTTCTCATTTAACAGTGCCACAAGAGCATGACTCTTCAAGTCCTCATCTTGGATACATCCTGAATTGTTTAGGGTGAGGCATTTTTTGTCTTCCATTGGTTAAACTGAAAACCTTGTAAGAAATTTTGAGTAGTGGTAAATCCATCTGCACCTGATGACACACACAGAATTTCAGTTACTGTTTTATTACCTTCTTCTCCTTCCCATCTAAATACTTCTACAAAAAGGAAGAAAGACATTATTAATGTATAAATTCATTTGTTAAATGAGGATCCTTCAGGGATGAAAATCTGTTTATTAAGAACCAGTAAACTTGTTTACCAGAAGGACTGGGTCTTGTAACACTGGGTCTTGTGAGGTTCATGAGAGAATTGCGCTTTCTGACAGACTGTGGGCCCCTGAGGGCAAGAAATACATTAGTTTCACCTGTTTTTATTAAAAATAGGTTCTGTAGAGCAACAAGTGGAATCATTGAACTTTTCTTTAGCACTTGTATCAATACATTTGAGTCCATAGTTTGTATTTGGTCATGCGTCTGATATTTTTTAATAAAGGCAAACTTTATCCTGCAGACATATAGTAGTATTGCTCATAATTCATTAAGTCGGCACGTGTGGTAATATCCATATTCAAAAAAAGTAGCTGTCAGAGGGAGTGGCACATCTGAAGGGAATGTGTCTATCAATATGGAGTCTGAAGAGAGGGAAAGACAGTCAGTTGTCATTATCAGAATACTTGATAAATAGTTATGGAACTATGGCATTAGAACTTCTGATAAATAAAGAAAATCATTAAGAAAATTCAATCTAGGTAAAAAATAATGAAAGAAAATAGATGAGTTTCTGATGTTCATGAGATACCAAACAAAGATATGAAAATTAACTCTCCTCCCTACAAAGTAGAGTTTCCACATATGTTAATTCAGATTCTTTATTTATTTAGGGACTCCTAACCAAGTCACATTTTATGTTTTTACTTTATACAACTCATATTCCTGTAGAATATAGCACTATTATCAGACCCCATTACAAAGGCTACACGATTACTCAAGGTGACAATGACAAAAAATAATTATCATTAGATTGCTCCAGTATCCCTTCCCAAAATTCCTAACAAGATTTTAAACAGTACCAAGAGACTAATTCTTGCAGCTAAATTGAGGGCAGAGCCAGAAATAATTGATGTTACATTGACAATGACAAATAAAAATTTTAAATTACAAGGGAAGATTTAAATTAATTTGAGGAGAAATTGAATGTCCTTGCAAGAGAGATCATATATTGTTGCTAGTCAAAACCAAACCATTTTAAGACGGACTATTAAAGGCTAACAAAATGAACTTTGTTGTAATTTAAAGGCACCCTACCGAAATTAATCAGCATAGAGAGTTGTGCAAGTTTTTACTTTTGTACAGAATTGCTGGAAAGCTCCCTGCATTACTTTTGTTTTTAGCTGTTACCTGTACAACATAAAGTGAATAACTCCTCCAAGGCCTAGTGCATTTCACTCATCTGAATTCCCAAAGCCTTAGTCTGATCCAGGAACTATTTTGCTTTTTCCCTCTCCTGACACCATGAACTGGTAATCTAAGCCTATTGGCAATCACAAGTGTTTTAGAAAAAATACTTTTAAAAGCTTCTTAAACATAAGTAACCATAGTCTTGAGAATAATAGGAGGGTAGATTCTAAACATTTTTGTAATTATTATTATTAAAATTTTGCATTACTTACCATGCTGAAAAGTGTCTTTTTCTTATCTATAATTCCAGAAACATTGATGAATAGCGGTATGGGTAGATATGTATCTGACAGGCATTTTTATCTTATATTTACATTCTTTTTCCGTGTTTTCATTTGAGGTGTGTTACGTCCCTCCTTTTTCTTCCTCATTTCCCCATTCCATTTGATTGTTTTCTGGTTAACATCAGAATTAGGCAAAAAACCATTTTCTTTGTTCTCAATTTTATTCTGGAATGTTAACATGAAATGAGTTTTCAGTAGACTAGAATTTAACTGCTTTTCACAGCTTGGCAAGCCATGAAGGAAAAATCTTGTCATTTCAGAGGACATATTTCTAGAGTTGATGGAGAGGAAAGCTCTGGGATTTTTTACATCTGGAACACAATGGCTTCCTAAAGCTACTATCACTACAAAGCGGAATAGAGTGAGGCTGGACATGACTCCAGGCCCTTGGATGATTCACTTTCTTCAGTTACAACAGTCCCTCCTTGCTGCTGAAACAGCCAACACACACTGTCAGTTGAATGACTTAACCGTAACACCAGAGCCCCGCTTGGACTCTTCAAACCAAAGAGCTGCTGATGTAATCACGGAAGCACATAACTTTGTCTAGGCATTTTGGACATTCACTGGAGCTGGAGAAAATCTTGTGTGCACACATGGAAAATAAGCAATAAATCATCTATACAATAATACATAGATGAGAAAATTAAGAAACATTTGGATGAGGTAAGTTCTAAATAAAGATACATAAAGACACGTGAAATATGCAATAAAACATATATAAAATGACACACAGATCAGGAAATTAAGAAACACATGTATGAAATAAGTTCTAAATAAAGACAAAAATTATACATAAAATCATTCTGAAGACATGACAATTCTTAGCATAGTATATAATATATATTTTCAGAATTGGCAGGGGATACAGAAGTCTATAGAAATCAAAGAAGAGAAACACCTTAATATTTTTTACTGAAGCCTCTGAAAGCTTTCTCTCTGACTAATGTGGTCATAAGCATATTATACATAAATTGGTAATGTTTATGAGTAAGTCCAACTTTCTTCAAGGAATAAAAAAAAAATTAAAAATATTTTAAAGATAATAAATATTCATTAAGAACAACATTCTAATTTTGTAACTCTTACTATATTTATATTATATTCATCATAAAGCATTCAATGCTTTAAACCCCAAAAGATTTATTTTAGACAGATGATACGAAAAATCAACAACAATTCAAAGTGGAAAGATACCTGAGCCAAGTAAGAGTGAGTGAATAATAGGTTTAGCAGGTCTACAATGGATTTCCCATCCTACATGTTTTTTCATGTAAGGACTAAAGAAATTAAGATTTTACTGCCCACACGCAATATATCAAGAATTTTAAGGCTGGAAATTCATTTATAAACATAGCTTAGAGACAATGTGCTCAGATTCATGTCCTTTATGTCTATCCAGTGATGTATGTCATTGTATATGAGTTCAAGTTAAGATCCATTAAATCCAGATTTAGGAAAAGGATAAATGATTTTTGTCTGGATTCATCTCTCACTTGAGTCTTGCTCCTTAATTGTAAAACATCAGTGATTAGAGGCTTCCAGCATGATGAGCATGATACCGCATGCATACATAGTCTTGGACCACACCTGTTCCAATGATCTTCTGTTACCCAAAGGAGTAACTAATTAGATACTAACCATCTTCAATTTATTATTTATTAAGTGTTGCTGATCAAAATGGAGAGCAGAAATGCATGGAATTCACAGGGAAAACACACACATACACTCATGTTTATGTCATTCCTGGTCAGTCGGCTGGTCAGGCCAAAACCTCTTTGGAAATTCAGCCTTCCCCGCAAAGGCAATGTCCAACAGCTTTGGCTTGACATGCACAGGAAAAGAAATTACATGGCTGCTTCTATCTTCTGTCTGTTGGATGAATTCTCTTTGGAGGTAGCTGCCCCTGCACACTGTGGACAGGCTCGGCTGACCCTGCTTGGGCTGTGGCTGCGTTGTTGTTGATTTGTGCATTCAGACCTCTCTGCTGCTCTCCCTTAAGTTAGACCAGTCCTGAGCAGTTCTCATTAATTCTTCCCTCTTCATACTAAGCAGCTGCAAGATTTGCCTTTACCTACCTGGAAAAACTTTCAGTGGTAACAAGATATGCAATGGGAGATAATTTCCTGTTGCAGTGATTAAGGGAATCGCCCAAGGACATGAAGCAGTGCAATGGCTGAGCCAAAGAAGATCCCAGAAAGTCTCCTTACTTTGTGCCTAGTGTCACAGTGTCGCAAGCGGTAGTGAAAACAGAAGATTGCAACAAACTCTTAATATATAGTTAGTAGAAAGTGGGAAATGTGAAGCAGAACAGATCAGTAAATATTTGAAGAAGATAGTCTGTGGCTATTTTGCATCAAAAGTGAAAGGAAAAATACTTTCCCTCCTTTCTCAAGTTTTTTACTTTAGAAACAATAAAAAAATGTTCCTTACATGTTGTCTGCCAAAAGTTTCATTATGTATTTAAAAAAAAGTTCTCAAAAACATTTTAAGAGAAATGTAGAGATCTCTAAAGACTTCATAAATTAGTTGAAAACAGAAGGAAATTTCATAAGTAATCCCTGTTGGCCTCTTCTTTTACAGTGTTGCTTTTTCTTACATTACATTTTAGTCAATCAAAATGATCATTGTATATTGCTATAGCCACATTTCCATCGTGTAATTGTGAAAAACGATTTACTTGATAGTAGAATCTATGAAATGGTTGTGTTTAGTGCAATTAAATTCAAATGTAAGTTATACTTTGAAAACAAAGAAATTGGAAAGGCATTTAGAATTTGATTGCGAAAACTGCACATACTAATCACGGTATATCTTGGGTACACATGCATTAACTTCAAAGTCTAAGTGAGATAAAGTCAATTCACAGAATGCTGGAATGAGTGAACATGGAATCCTAACTTTTCAACCTGCTGACAAATTGTTGTTTCAGCAAATAAAAAGAGAGTACTCTGAAAATTTTCTTATTGCTGGATCAAATTACAAGTCTTGAAAGACAGCTGTAAAAATTGATAGAACAGAATTAAGTTATTATGTAAATCCTAGTTGCTCCAAAATAACACCTACAGAGATGAAAAAATTTAAAAATCAAGTTATAATAAGACTATAAGAGTAAATGTATTTTTCTGCAGATAGTGTTTTCTTCATAAAGATATTTTGAGGCAGAGAAAGGTTCACATAAAAACTGATTGTACTTGCAGTTCTTAATCAGCAATATCAAACTGAAGACGTTTTAGAGTATATTTCTTAAATGATTTAGAGGTCTATGAAACAGATACTATTTTCTCTATTGTATCTATATCAAGACCCAGAACAAAAGCAATAGGATCTATCTACAGTGAGGAAGTGAAATAAATACGTTCAAAAAAAGCATTCAGAACAGAAAGCCCCCTACAGTGCTATTTCATCCAGCATGAAATAATGGGTACAGAGTGTGTCAAAATTGCATAACTTTCCAGAACTTAAGTTCTTGAATTAGAAGCACAAGCCAATAATTTTCTTGTGATACATAGTGTAAAATCCACAACTCTTGTGAGAGAAAGTGAAGTGAACTTTGAAAATCTCACAATTCTCTTTTTCTAAACAAAATTGTCAAACCATCTCAAAAGCCATACCATTTCCCACCTGTAATTTTTTTTAGAAGCTGAATTCATCCATCTGTCCAAGAAGATCCAAGACCATGGTTTTAAATTGCTTTGGAGTAATTATAATCCTTAAACAATGGACTCTTCAGGGTAAAATAGAGGAGTCAGACGTGTGCTGCATTTTCTCCAGATTGTGTCTCTATGCAAAAAGCATACGAACTTAATTGGCAGAAAGAAATCCTGTAGCTAAGAACGAACCTGGTTCTGTGATAATTAAGATGAATATTTCAAATGAGATAAGATGGTGGCTTTAAGCTCTTGCCTCTGTTTTTTATGCTTTTTATCTGGTCACCATTCATAAAACACATAAACATTCCTGAAGTAAAGATGAGAACCTAGGACTCACCAGACTACAGTTGAATATGTACTCTCATTTTTTTCCTTCATATACTTTCGACATAGTAATAAAGTATTCACAGAAAAAATAGATGATCCATTCTGATCTCTTCCTCATTCTCCAGCTAGATTATCTTGAAGTGTGACAGACTCTACGTTAGACCACATTCCACCACTGGGTATTGTTCTGTAGAGGTTCTAGGTCTAGATGGGCAATCAGCAGGAGCCAAATGCTATCCCTTTCACAGCCAGATCATTCTGGACAGATATGTAATGATTAATTGAAGGCATTTAGGGATTTTATTTCAGGCCAAAGTTTGACAAGCTTGAAGTCTTAACAGCCTTCAAAATTTGATAGTTGCAAAGAGCTTTTTCTATTAGGCTGCATCAGCATAAGAAGTCGAACAATGTCCTGCTTTAAGTATTTAAGAACATTTCCAGACCTCATCCTTGAGTCGAGCCAGATAAGGGAATACCTGACTGCAACATGCATTTTCAGGAGCTTCTGTTCACTCAGTCAATTGCAGTGCACAATATTCCTCGAAGGACGATGAGAAATCTGCTCGTGAAGCTTGAGTACACCTAGGAATTGTTCAGAAACAACACATGGGTACTATTAAAACTCCAGGATAATAGATGTGGAAGAGGAGACAGATCCAAAGAAAGGACAAGCATTTAGAAATGTCAACCAGAGGCAGAATATTCTTGTTCACATTACTTACTGCATTATAAAAATTCTGGTATTTAATCATAAAGTACAAGATTTTAAAGATATGATAAATCTGTACTAGCAATTTGTACAAGCACTTCAGCCAGAAAGATAACTCGTCAAAAACATCTAAGGAAAAGAAATCGACACAGATCTCAATCACAATGTTAATCACAGTGTAATTATCATTGCTCAGATTGACAGAAGAATAATCATTAGATAGATATTAAACTGCAGTCTTCTATCTCAAAAATCTGATAATGAATATGTTTGATCAATATGCAGAACCATTATCCAGATTGACAAGGCTATTTCCCCTTCTATTTAGTTTGAGAAGCAAAAGGTTTCTGCATCCTCATCAAAATAGCAACAACAAGAGTCTTTAGGTCTTTAATTAACTTAAACTTGTCAGAAGACATGAAGGAAGAAAACCCACAGCAACAGCCTATTCTAGGCAAAACAGTTAAAGAGGGAAGTTTTAAAACAAGAATTTATTTTTTTTCTTCAAGAAAGATATTTAATTCTCATTTAGAGACCTCCAAAAATAAGCTCTTCCACAATTATCTACCCTTACTGTTAAAAATGTAAAATTATTTTTAGTACATATTTCTTTTTAGTTTTCAATAACAGGATCTCAATGTCAATTTTTCTCTATTATGCTAAACATCCATCAGATATCAAAAACTTCTTCCATGTAGATTCTGAGTCACTCAGTACCAGGCATCAGGCATAGGAGCAGTTCAAGATATTGAAGTGTCTAAATGTAGATGTGTAAGCTCCTACTATAGTCAATGTATGTCAAAACAAGAGTTAGTGGAATATGAAAGAGGAATTCAACTGACTGGAAGTGGGATTCAATATACTTAAATTTTGATGTTTGCATGTAGGCAATGGAGACAGTGGAGCCTAGAGAACAATTAAGATATGTAAATTAAACACCTAGAACTCTATGTTGTTGCCGAAACAAAATCAGTGCCATTTGAGACAAGCTACAAATTGAGGCAACAAGAGACAGACAGATATGGTGTGGCACCTAGATGTCTTCTGCTGTGTCAGATTCAGGCCAGGCAGGATAATTTCAAGCATCTTACATATATTAAGTGACTCATTCATCAATAGTGGTTTTGCGCTTTGATGCTCAGAGTGTTTGCTAAAAAGCAAGAAAACATTTATTGGGATTTTGGCATAGTGGAATGCTTGTATGAAGAAACAAATCTCCTGTTGTCTTATGTGACTAGGCCATCACATGCATAATTCATCACTGTTGATATACTCAAAATGCGCACAAAATACCTCCTAAGCATCTACATGCAAAAGACAGTCCTGTGCAACCATTTCTAGAGTTTCTATTGACTACAGGTGTCTGCTCTAGGCACAATTCAGTCATGTCTGTAGCAGGAATTACCCAGGTGAGCTGAACACTTCACCCAGAATGTTAATCAACACATTTAGACATAGAAACTGAACTATGCACAGCAGGAGTTGCCAAAATGTCCAAAGTTTACACTTGGAGAGCTTCTGTAAGCTTAAGTCAAATATGTTGTGGCGAAGGTTCAGTCAAGTCATCTGTTTTCAAGTTGTTCCATTGTCTCAAGCCAGTCCATTAATTCATTTACGCAGATGACTGACTGGAGAGCTCCTGGACAACCCAAGGAATTAATGACTTTATATATACTGACGTGCATAGAGGCAAAACCCTGAAACCCGGCTGCCCTGCAATTATAACTGAAAAACAAATTTGATTTCCATACTTACAACTCACTTATGGCTTAAGTCTCATAGTTCTTGGCACAGTGTTAAAAAAAAATATATAAATTTTTGAAGAAGTATGTAATTTATAAAGATGGTTTGTAAAAAAGATGGTCTCTTTGGTACTAACAACAATATCAGATAAGGCAGAGCACAAATCGTGTGCAAAAACAACTATCTAAATGCTTAATGAAATGGTCGAAAAACAATTAACAATACTCAGAATAAAGCAATGGAAGGATGCCAAATCCCATTGGACTAAGCCTCATATAAATAACACAAAGGTAACTACAGAAATAATACAATTTTCGTACTTGTTGATAACAAAATTTTGTATAGTAGTGTGACTGGACAAACGGAGTTACAGCTAAGCTCTGGAAACATTTATGAAATCTGAATTTGCAATTTACATGCTATTATTTATTCTACTTCTCTAATAATATCTAGTACTGTGTCTTCTCTTTTAACAGACTTAGAAACCCCAGATGTAATTTATTGAATTATTTAACTTAAAATATATTTTTATAACATTAACAATAGCAAAATTACTTCTTAAAATAACGTGACTCATGTAGTCAATAGCACTTTATGAAACATAAATACTCAAAATAAAAAAAAGACTATCAATATTTTTTTAAATTATCAGATGTTCAATTAAGGTCTACTCTTGCAAATGTTTTTCTAAACACTAATATGACGTTTTCTAGCTATAGACTGCATATCTATATTACATGAGAATTGAAGAGCAGATTAATTACTCTGAAGGCATAGTAAGTACTTTGCTCTTGCCCTCACTGGATTCAATGGGAATTTTGCCATCAGCTTCAATAAAAGCAGGTTGAAGTTTTAGATAGCTGACATAGAGCATATTTTAAAGCCACCTGTGCAAATGCAACCACTGAGCCACCTTCTGTTGCTACTTTTCTACAGCATTTTCACTTTCCAGTGGTATATTACTTCTACCTAAGAACATTGATTAATATCATCAGCTGCAACATTCTTACTTAGAATCACATCACACTTTTTACTTAATTGTTAGAATTAAGGGACCCAAGTAAATGATCTTATTTTGAGTTTTTCATGTTTTCATCTCATTCAGTGTCTTCTATAAAAGCAATCACATTTACTATGAAAAGTTGAGATAAAAAGAAAATTTGGGATGCTATGGAAGTATGGCTGCTAATTTTTTTTTTCAAATGAGGAAACATGCATTTCCAATTTGTCCATGTTTATTTTACAGTCATACTAAGAAGACTCCAAATCCTGGGGTACTGTTTATGAAGAGATGTCAGCTATCTGCATAGGTGTAACTTTCAGTTATTTGATGAAATTAGAAAAATTTATATGTTTAAATTATTTAAATGTAGATAGACTCTTGTTTATTATTACTACAAAATAATTAGAGGAATGTGTTCTTGTCATTGCACTGAAATGTAAATTTAACTATCATGCCTTTAACTCTTCAGCCAGGATGTTTTTTCCAGTACTCAATCATCTGTTTTCATTTGGGCTGTCTGACTGACCTCTTTTGCAATAATAGCATCTATTGTCTTATAAAAATGCTATCATATTGTACTGTAAGTGATGAAAAGAATTGTAGAAGTATTTGCAAGTTGCATAGCTCCAGCTTTTAATGCCAAAGAGTTTTTCTGTAGTTTTGACGCAAGGGCTTAGAGGCCCAAGATGGGGGTCGGGGATGGTGTGAGTTGCTATTATTGATATTGATTTGGGCCTGTAGCCATAATATTAGTATTATAACAGTGGAAATCATTAAAGAGCTTTAATACAGTATGATGCACAAATCTCAGACTTTGGCTAACCTTGAAAAAAATCTGAATGACAAAATATGCTAGAATTTAAGCAGGGCTTTTTTGGACTACTTAGTACGTATCACACTCTAATAAGGGGATTGTATTATGTAGTATGTATTATAAACACATATCTCACTTCTACCCCACTCATGACCACTTACGCGCTCTGTGAAGAGAGAGTACACCTTATATATATAAAAAATATGCTATATTATACATATTATATTTATGTATACATCATATATACCGAAAAATAATATTGAGAGCACCTAATTGAGTTTTAATTTTTTTTGGAAACTTATTTAACAGCTTCAAACAAAATACTAACATACGATGAGTCAGTTCTTTGAAGTCACGGTACTGAAACTGTTGATTTATAAATAGGTGATAGGCATTTGTTGACATATGAGTTTGTTATTGTGTTAGTTTTGCTATTCTGTCTTATAGTTTTTTATGGCTAAAATATTTTGTAACTGTTGGACCAAACTCTATAACCTGTACACAGACAATACTCAGTGCAATGTTAAGGGGAATTTAGGAAGGGCAGTCAAAATAGACAGCACAAACATTGACCAAGGATGTTCATAAATTGTAATTAATGATTTCCAAATTTTATCTGCATCATGGAACACTGAATACATAAAGATGTTCCCATACAACAACTACTCCTAAGATTTATTTAATTTATTATAGAGAAGTTCCAGCACAGTTAGTGCGACTCATACCTCTGCAATTTAATACAGAATCAGGACCATTTATTTCAATGAAATCTGACAGTTAAACTTGGCTCTGCATGCTAATTTTTTTCTTGGCAATTTTTTCATCTAGTATTTTGCCTTGTGAAAGTAAAAAAAAAACAAACCAGAAAACCAGGAAAAAACATCAGATGTGACATCAGCTGTACCTTCTTCCATGTATAAATTACATACTTATCTACAGATGTTAGTAAAGTTGTAAACTGTTGAAGCCTTCAAGAGACAGGCAGACAAAAAATGGAACATGCATGCTTTATACCAAATATTTAGGGTCCTGAACTTCTGCTGGTATCCAAAACTCTGTGTTAGGCTCCTTTGCACTGTCTGGGGTGAATAAGGCACCCACAAATGGAATTAAAAAATTTATATGAGTCTGTTAACTGAAAGGCCACTTACCTCAGTCAATAAAATGCTGTTAGCAGCAGGCTACTGGCTTTCTAATGATTTAACTCAAGCCTTGGGACTTACTGATAATTGGCATGTTCACTTGTGGGTCTGTTTCACCTGTAACTTTAAAATTCAAAAATGTAAATGAAGGCTCAGGAGGGCTCTGTCCTGTAGCTTTACACTTTTCCTGCAGTGACTTATTTTCCTCCAGCTTAATGCTGACTCTGTAATGATATGGTCTAAGCATATATGATACAGGTCTAATAAAACTGAGGAATCACTGTGTAACAAACCTATGGGCCAAAAAGGCCAAACAGGCTTTTTAAGAACACATGAAAATAACTCCAAGCAGATCCATGACTGTGCAGGTGGAAGAAGTCCGTGCCTTCAATATTGTGTACTTTATGGTGAAGAATAATGGATGCTGGTGGCTCATCCCTGAATGCCCTTTTCATTCATTAGTCTCATCTTTCTCGAGGGAGTCTAACCCCGTTGACCTCAACACCCTGAGGGGCAGTGAAAGTGTGAGCACAAAGGGGTGGACATTTTTTTACAAGAATTTTAATCATCATAAATTAAAACATTAAGAAACTTTGGATTAGAAGAGCTAGAACCACTCTAACTGGACTAATAATGTTTGTTCTATTTTCATTAGGCTGCTAAAACTTGAATTAAGATAATGAACAGTTCTTGAGTCTACATATAAGTTATATTCCCTTTTTACCCACCATCATTTTGAGTGTAAAAGACATACAGAGCTATTAACAGAGAAACATAAGAGAATGGACTGATCTCTTCTGCTAGGTGAGGTGGTGCTTTATGTTGTAAAATCAGGAGCTTTGTTACTTTATGATTCCACAAGTGTCTCTAAAAAACAGATGTCACGTGGTTTAAAAAAAATAAATAATTTATTTATTATTTTAACCTTATTTTGTACAGATTACACTGTTTATGTGTATTCTCTTCTCAATAGCTATATGTGAAACAGAACAAAGGCTCCACACTAGTCAGTGACTATGTTTGTTAGATTAGGCATTAGTAAAATTTTCACTCAAGGGAACTATTTTCCAGGCAAAGCCCTGGCACAGAACTGATATTGCAAACCAAGAACTACGTTAACAAGTAGGAAGAAGCTCATCCCATTCTAGTAAGAAAAAGAGTGAAAAATATGTGAATGCAAGCCTTGCCCTGACCTTTTCCCTCAAGTCCAGGGAATAGTCCCTGTTCTTTTTTAGCTATTAACACAGATTTAGCTTGTGCCTTGACAACATGCCCCACAAATTTTCTTACTTGTTTAAAAATCTTGGTAGCAAAAGGCTAGAGACTCTGGAAATGTTATGATTATGGGAAAAGATTTCATCATAAACTCTGCTCCTTATTTGTTACTATGCTCTAATATACATGTCCCAATCAAAGGAAAAGCTTCAATCAGAGACTGTATTTTCATAGACTGCAGAGTCAATCAGCTGTAAGAAATAAATCCATAGAAAATCAGTCTTTCTTAGTTCTGATCCAAATTATTCCACAGAAACAATGCAGGATGACCTTCTTTCAAGCACTGTCAGTGATGATGCTGTATCTACTATCTCCTTGTAATAAAATACCTCAGTGTCTAGTTCATTTTCCCAGAACAGGCAAGACCTAGGGTCAATGCCAGTTTCTGTCCCAGGGAATGCAAACTCTCATCTCTCACCTCCCTGGCAAATGCAATAATCAACAAGATAGTTTATTTGGAACAGCAGGAAGTGTTTGTCTCTCACCTTGTAGAAAAGAAATTTGAGATTATCTGGGATAGAAAAGAATTCGAGATTATCTGGGATAGAGAAGAAAAAAAGGGACAAGGAAAGTAAGAAAATGAGAACATGAATTTCTGGTTTATTAAACATTCCCCTTGAAATGGAAGAAGCTGTCAAAACCAGGCAATACATACAAGGCAGTTAATCCATTTTATTCATGACAATTTCTTGTAAAACACAGAAAAGAAGTTCAGAGTAAAGGCTGGAGCTCAAATTTCTCCTCACTAGTAGGTTCTCTGGTCTGATGAAACTTATGTTCATTTTTACACAGAGGTACAGCTTCAGCAGTTAGGGTTGCAGACACATAAACCCACACAAGGAAACCCAGCACATGGTTCCTGGGGACAAAACACAGAAGTACATTTAGGTTTCATTATGTCAGGGTGCTGTAAGGTCAGGTTGCTCAAGAAGGGCTTGGGGTAATACCAGAGCCTGCCATGGCCTCAGCGATGGGGGCAGTCCCACAGGGTCTAGAGGCAGTGGGCAGGGTTGAGATCCAGTCAGAAGCAAAGGAGATGTTCTTGACCAGGCTGGAGACCAGGCTGCAATGTAGGTCCAAGATCTTTCTAGCAGAGAGGGTTGGAGGCAGGGCAGAGCAAGCTATGACACATGTCCCAAAGTCCATTCAGGAGATGAGATTCTTACAGAGGTCTTTTCAGATAGATGAAAGTGGAGCCAGGCATATGACAGCATCACTGGATAGGGACTTATGGCCTTAGGCTGAGCTGGTAAGGGCCTCTGGGTCAATGGGTAGGGGTGAGGGGGTCACAGGAAGAACTGGGCAGGGACAGTAAGACTCTTTGAGGGATTAAAGTCTTGGGCAGATTTTCATTAGGCAGGTGCCTTTATAGCTGGGATCTCCTGTGAACAAAAAAGGACTGGCCACTTAGGAGAAGTATAGGTGCACTGTCAAAGTATGCAGGGACACAAAGAGGAAGGCTAAAGCCTGATTGGAATTAAACCTGGCAAGGGATGTCAAGGATAATAAGAAGGGCTTCTTTAATACATCAGCAGTAAAAGGAAGACTAGGGAAAATGTGGGTCCTCTGCAGATGCCCTGATGCAGAAAAGATGGAGTTACTGAATGCCTTCTTGGCTTCTGTCTTTACTCCTAAGGCCGGCCCTCAGGAACTCAAGACCCTGGAGGTAGGAGAGAGTGTCTGGAGTAAGAAAGACTCTCCCTTGATCAAGGAGGTCAGGTTAGAGATCATTTAAGCAAACTTGGCACCCACAAATCCATGGTCCCTGGTGGGATGCACCCACGAGTGCTAAGGGAGCTAGCAGATGTTATTGAGATGCCGCTCTCCATCATCTTTGAAAGATCATGGAGAACAGGAGAGGTGCCTGAGGACTGGAGGAAAGCTAATGTTGTACCAGTCTTCAAAAAGGACAAGAAGGAGGGACCAGGAAACTACAGATCAGTCAGACGCACTTCCATCCCTGGAAAAGTGATGGAAAAGCTCATCCTGGATGTCATCTGTAAGCATGTAGAAGAAAAGAAGGTCATCGGGAGTGGTCAGCATGGATTCACCAAGGGGGAATCATGCTTGACCAATCTGATAGCCTTCTACGATGTTATGACTGGCTTGATGGATGAGAGGAGAGCGGTGGACGTTTTCTACCTTGACCTCAACAAGGCTTTTGACACTGTCTCCCATAATATCTTCATAGGTAAGCTTAGGAAATGTGGTTTGGATGGGTGGACAGTGAGGTGGTCTGAGAACTAGCTGAATGGCAGAGCTCAGAGGGTTATAATCAGTGGCGCGGTGCTCCTCAGGGGTCACTACTGGGTCCAGTCTTGTTCAATATATTCATCAAGGACCTGGATAAGGGGACAGAGCTTGCTGATGATACAAAACTGGGAGAAGCGCCATTCCATGAGACTTGGACAAGCTAGAAAGTTGGGCAGAGAGGAATCTAATGAAATTCAACAAGGGCAAGTGTAGTGTCCTGCACCTAAGGAGTAATAACCCCACGAACCAGTACAGATTGTGGGCTGACCTGCTGGAAAGCAGCTCTGTAGAGAGAGATCTGGGAGTCCTGGTGGACAACAAGTTGACGATGAGGCAGCAGTGTGCTTCTGTGGCCAAGAAGGCCAATGGTTTCCTGAGGTGCTCTGCCCTGGTGAGGACGCATCTGCAGTACTGTGTTGAGTTCTGGCTCCCCTAGTTCAAGAAGGAAAGGGAACTACTGGAGATGGTCCAGCAGAAGGCTACAAAGATGATCAAGGGAATGGGGCACCTGTCTTATGAGGAAAGGCTGAGAGACCTGGGTCTTTTTAGCCTGGAGAAGTAAGACTGAGAGGGGATCTCACCAATGCTTATAAATATCTAAAGAGCAGATGGCAAGAGGATAGGGTCAAACTCTTCTCAGTGGAGCCCGGGGGCAACGGGCACAAGCTAGAACACAGGAAATTCCATCTCAACATGAGGAAAAAATTCTTTACCTTGAGGGTGCCAGAGCACTGGAACAGGCTGCCCAGAGTGGTGGTGGAACCTCCTTCTCTGGAGATCTTCAAAACCTGCCTGGATACATTCCTGTCCAGTCTGCTCTAGGTGAACCTCCTTTGGTAGGGGGGTTGGACTAGGTGATCTCCAAAGGTCCCTTCCAACCCCTACAATTCTGTGATTCTGTGATTTATGAACAAAGACAGAAAAAGAAAAACATCACACCGCTGAGCAGCGAGGTATTAGGTAGCATTCTTGGATTTAGCCACCAGAAATCCACCTCACTTTCGATGAAGGTTTCTGTGCAAGTGAGTATAACTCCCTGAGGCAATTCTCAATGTTTCCTCCTTGTACTGCAACATTGTAGCTGGAAAACCTGATCCATTTTTCAATCCTCTAGAATTATGAAGGGAGGTAACATTGTGAGAACTTGGACTGATTTACCGCCTTCCCAAAACACTTACTTCTTTCGGGAACCACTGGTGGGGATATCAGGCTGCTTTTCTATTGAGGAAATCCCACAAGAGAAAGTCCTTTGAAAACTATCATGAATGAAATTTTACCAAGAAAAGGCAGACAGGAAAATGTCATTAACATAAAAGATTTCCTCATCCTTAAATAAAATATAATTGGGGATTCCTTTACATTGTTTTGTATGCCATTATTTAGCCCACTTTTTCACCTATGGAGAGGACACAAGAAATACTTCCCTGTTTGAAAAAATAAAGTGATAGTAAGTCACAAAATTTTATTTCTAATATAAAGCTACTACTACATATAAGACACTGCAGTTTGTTCACTACCATTGGGCATTTGCATTTGTATCATACAAAGGACTACTACCAGAATAAATTTATTGTTAATTAAATATTTTAGGATGATATGTAATCAAACAACAAGGTACATCACTGGAGATGGGAATGAAAATCTACAAAAAGAATCCTGTTGACACTCCTGTTGAGACTTTGAAGGAGGGATTTCTGTCCTCTACCTTGCAAAATTAATCATTCTTCTACCATAGAAGACAGTATATACTAGAAATGTACATTTCTAGTGTCAATGCACAGGGAAATGGAGCTGTATGACCCTTCAGCATTTTCAGCTAGTGATACCTCTGAGTAAATCAACACACTAAATGCGTCTTTATTTTATCTGTGTTGCTCAAGACTCTGTAAAGTGGTGTCATAGTTTAACCTCAGCTGGCAGCTAGGACAACACAGTGACTCATGCAGTTCTTTCCCTTCTCCCCAGAACAAGGAGAAGAAGGAGAAAAGGAGGGGAAAGGGAAAGAAAAAAACTCATGGGTTGAGATAGAGACAGTTTAGTAAAACAATAACAGAACAGGAAAATATCGACAATGATGATGGTCATGGTGGCACTAGTCACTCTCACCACCCATTGAATTGGTACCTTCCTGAGCAGAAAGCACACATTCCTGCCCCCTGGCCAACCCCCATTTATATACTAAGCATGACATCTATGGCACAGAATATTCCATTGGCCATTCTATTGTTCTGTCTATAGTCCTCAGATTCTGTGCCAAAAAGTGCTTGAAAATATAAATATAGTTTAGCAACAACTAAACCAATATATATTATTGACATTCTTTCACAGTAATCACTTAGAAAGAAAGTTAACTTTTACTCAGGTGAAACCAGGGCAAGAGTCATTCTGCTGTCAGAAAGGCTGGAAGATATGTTTTCTTGCAAACCTAGTAGAAGAGAAGGACTTCAGTACTGCCTCTGCCTAATACGTGACTTTCTTCTTTTAATTTTTCATCTGTTCTCCTTCTGCCATCATTACTTTTTTCAGTTAGACTTTGTGTGTTATGAGGACATCATAGCATCAATACTATGGTGACTAGAGCATTCAACATGTAGAGAAATATCAGATGAAGAGCAAGCACAAGATAAGCTTTTTTAACATTTCAATTAAAAATAAATTAGAAACTACTATCTATTTTTGCGAGTGTGTAAGAAATGTTTTACAGTCATTCTCCCTCTTTAATCCTCTGAATTAATAACCATTCTTTGGCTTCCACAGGGTTTCTGGCATTCACAAGGCTGAAGACAAACTAGTTTAGAGGCTCACATGAGCACTCAGTCTCATCTGTAAACAAGATCAGTTCACTAAGACATATCACATGGAAAAATTCTAAATGGAGTTGGGAGACCTAAAGCAGTTTTATAAAAAATACACAAACAGTGCTTAATCAGACTACTTGAATTCAGATGTGAATTAGACTGTCTGAAACTTTAGACAAGAATTTTCTTGTGCTACTTTTCATCTGGTACTATGTACCTGAAGAAGATGAGGAGAAACAAAAGCTGAATAGAAAAATAGTGATAAGGCATTGCTACTTCATTTTACTAAGAAGTATATCCTCATTACCTGGCTGTTCTTTGCACTTCTTTGTCAAGCATGGACAATTATTTGGCTTGTGCTTTTTAATTTATTCACAAAAAATCTTTATGAAAGATAGTGTTTACTATAACAGAACTATGAAAGCAGATTCATCCATGTAGTGTGCTGCATAGCGGATCTTTCATGGCTTGGCTTTAAGTACTGTAGAACCACATGTGGTATTTTAGTGACTCTGCTGTTCAAGAAGACCTGAAATATTCTATGGCTGGTTAACAAAGAGATTTGTTAATTTAGAATGAAGACCAGACTACATCTTCAATTTATGTCCTTTACATACTAAGCAGAGGTTCACTGAACATAAATATAGAAGTTCCTTGCTTTCCCATTTTCTCTTTTCAATCTGCTGCTGTTGGTTAAAGTTAGGAAACTCTGGAGTCATTTTGGCTCCTGAAGGTTGGAAATAAATCAGCATACTCAGGTTTAACGGGAAGTTTACAAGTAGGCATTGCTGGTGAAGAAGACCTTAATTTAAAAATGATAGCCCTGCTGAAATAGCTATGCAGTTTGTTCTTTACATCTTCTCTTTAATGATGTTTCTTATTGCATTTCCAGTTCTGCCTCCTGGACCAGCATTCTGAAGACAGGACAGAAAAGTACTGCTCTTCTCTATTACTAGAATAATCTTTATCAACAGTTAGCTTTATAGAAAGAGGATGTTTCTACAGTTCATTGCAAATCAAAAACACTAGATCTAGTAGCCAGACTGACTTTATGGGCTCCAATTTTTTTTGGCTGTTATAAGGCTTTATACATTTCTAATTAATTTATACATTTCATTACTTACAGAGAAATTTTCAAATTATCAGGTTTTATTTCATATGATAGTAAGCCCCAGGACTGATTGCTTCTAACTGTAGTCTCACAGGTAAACTTATAAATCACTGTACAATGCTGTTCAAGAAGTTTAATCTGTAAAAACATATATCTGAGGCTTGGTCAGATCTTATTTTTAAGACTAATGACATTATGCAGAAAGACTGCTCTCTCTTGCTTGAAATTTCACAAATGAATGAATAATTAATGAGAAGAAGAGAGAAGGTTTCAAGGAGATTCTAGAAATTAATTTCTAATCAGAGAAGATGAATTAATGTTTCAATAGAAGAGGTAAAAAAGGATGAATGCTGTGAGATGTTAATAAACACCTCTTCAAAACTGGTGTGGTTGCTGCTTCTAGCAGGCTACAAGTTTCATATTTCCACATTTTCTATAAAGAGTCCTTTTGTGAATTCTTCTGCTTCATGCCTCCATGCAGACAGGAATCTTTTTATGGTATGTACTTGGGCAGGTAGATCACTTCACTCTGATTTCCATTGGGTTCAGCAGATACTATGGCTATAGATCTGTAATGTGTGATTGACGTATAATCTGACCAAGACATTTCTGGATCCCTGTCATCTGCCTTAATTATTATCTGGAGACATGTATGTTCATGGTGGTAGAGGGCTTAGGTGTTTAAAAGGTAATGAAATCAGAATTTGATGTCCAATGTCTAAAGATACTAAACGGGAAACACCCACTCTAATGTTATTTTGCCTAAGGCAATGCTTAACCATGACAGGCACTACAATTTGCCATATTTAGCTTGCTAAAAACTGTTTACATAGACTAGTTACTCAGTCTTGAGAATAAAAACTCACCACACATTTGATTCCAAAGCAAGAAATCCTTAAAAAATAGACATTATTTTTAATACATACCTTCCATGGATTTGTCTAATAAATTTCCTCATAGCAGTCACATTACAAACATTGCAGAGATTCCTTCCCTTTTGTATATGTGAATTTTCCATTTTCATAATCACTCAGTGGCTAGATCACTCACTAGTGAGAGAGCGATATCAGTAAGACTGACTCAAGTCCCCTCTCCACCTAAAGAGATTCCTTCACACGTCTGCCATAGAGTGTCCTCAGCAGACAATAACCTCTCTGCCACAATAATTTTTCTTCCTCCTGATGAAACTGCTCCACTGTGCAATAAATTGCAAGTTGTTGGAAAGAATAAGGGGAGATAAGACAACAGTAAAATGACAAAAGAAAGAATAGAGAGAGCAAACTGGAATATGGCTCTCCGATCTGTCAATTAGGGCACTGATTATTGTTCCTGTGATTATCTAAATTTGGAAGATAGACAAAGATGCAAAATTTTTGATCTTCCTTTTTCAACTCTTCACCAAATACCTGCTGTTGATTTCCCAGGAAAAGCTATCAGGCTAGATCAGTCTAGGGTCTGACCCAATATGTGACATAGTAATTATTATTACTATTATTTCTGTCATTATTATAGAATCATAGAATCATGGAATGGTTCCGGTTGGAAGGGACCTTAAAGATCATCTAGTTCCACCCCCCCTGCATGGGCAGTGAATATTATACAGTGAATATATTATTATTGCCAAGTTCATTAACTAAGTTTTGAAATACTTTGAATTTTCTAATTTAAATTTTAAGACACCTGAGAATAAAATTAGACTATTCTTACCTCACACCCAGTTAAAAAAAATAAATTAAAATGCATATGTATATATGTTTTATATTACAACTATATAAATATTTATTTATTGAAGAAATGAGTAATTGCAAATGAATAACTTTATGTCAAGGCCTGAAGAAAAGCCTTGCATATCAGCATTGGAGGAATTGTTCAAGAACAGTTCATCCTTGTGGAAATAATTACCTCCATAAAGTTAATTAGCTGTGTAAGTGCTGGCTGCATGAGGTAGCACTGCCCAAGGGCAACCTAGCATTCATGAATCGGTGTAATTCATATACGTCCATCTCAGCCCTTTCTACCTGTTTGATATTTTGTTGCCCTGAGTACCCCCTTTTTTAGTATGGAATCATTTGTCATTTAAGCATAGCAAGGAATGTTAGTTTTATTGAGTGTACCCAGGAACTTTCTAAAATGTTAAAAAAAGGTCTGCTTGTAAATGTTTATCGAGTATTCTAGGCCTTTCATAGCTAGCCAGGAGTCCTTGCTATTTAGAAGAAGGACAATCAGAGAAGAAAGAGAATATATGTTCATATATGCACTTTGAATATGGAAAAATCTGTGATGAAATAATAACCTGTCAGCCTTTTCCATATGGAACCAATTCAGACACAGTAAACAACTCATTGGCTAATCCATTCATTGGCAAGAACTTGCTTCAGGTCTTATCTAATGCAGTAGTAGTTTCTTCTGACATTAGGAGATTAAATTTTAATTGTCAAAAAAAAAAGAAATGCCAAAGAACAACCAAATAACCAACCGACCAAAAAAAAAAAACATAGCACCCCAAAGAATGTTTAAAATTTCTTAAAGCCAATAATCTCTACCTGAGTCTCTTTTGTACTAAAGCCTGAGCTTTCAATGGCTGAAGAGTATAATTTGCTTGTGAATATGCACAGACATTTGCAAATGGACATACAGCAGAGTAGCCCTATGGTAAGTGCCCTGAAGCAAGAAGGTCAGGGTTTGCTTGAGACAACAATGGTTGCTGACTGGGAATGCTAGCATTATACACCAGCTCTCCCAAGGCTCTGTCACTGGAAAAGTAACTAGCACCTCCATAAAATGCTTCAGCCTGCCTAAGATCTGAAATCTCTATCTCAATTTTTCTCTCTCCTTCAGGGTCATGAAAGTATTTTACTTCAAATGGGAAATGCAAAGAGCAAAGGAGCTACAGAATAAGACTTCATCCATACAAAAAGGGACCTGAATCCTGGTCCTCTCTCTTCAGGGTACAGAAGTAATCTCAAGATACCCCAGTTTCTATTTCTTGTGAAATCTGATTCTTGGTTTGAAAATAACTGTTATATCAAGCTGAGGACATGGTGATAGGACTTACATTTCTAAGGGCTTGTCTTCACATCTACCTTCCCAAACTGACTACAGTAATGTTGCTTACACCTGGGTGAATTGCCTCACTACTTTGTAGGTGTGGATCTAGTTCAGGTACATGGTGGTCAAATATTCTGAGTAGATACAACTTAACTGGTTTGCACAGTCAAGATTCAAGTAGAAAAAAACCCCTTTCAGTCATTTTGGGAATTTTATCAGAAAATCTTAATTACTCATAGATTTTAAGGCAAAATGTTGAGTGGGATCTTTGAGCATTTGACTGAAACTTATGCACATGGTAGAGCAGGTACTTGGGATGGAGATACCCAGATTCCCATATAGATAGACTTAAGAACCCATTTTAAATTGTTAGTCTTTACTACTGTGTTGTTTCATTCATGATACATAAATACTGTCTTTTCCTTGAATTGCAACATCTACGTCTGATAGATTAAAAGAAAGCATGTGCCTTTGTGGCCAAGAATGGTATCCTGGGGTGCATTAAAAAGAGTTTAGCCAGCAGGTCAAAGGAGGTCATCATCCCCCTCAACTCTGCCCTGGTGAGGACATATCTGGAGTACCGTGTTGAGTTCAAGAAGGACAGGGAACTACTGGAGATGGTCCAGCAGAAGGCTACAAAGATGATCAAGGGAATGGGGCACCTGTCTTATGAGGAAAGGCTGAGAGACCTGGGTCTTTTTAGCCTGGAGAAGTAAGACTGAGAGGGGATCTCACCAATGCTTATAAATATCTAAAGAGCAGATGGCAAGAGGATAGGGTCAAACTCTTCTCAGTGGAGCCCAGGGGCAACGGGCACAAGCTAGAACACAGGAAATTCCATCTCAACATGAGGAGGAACTTCTTTACCTTGAGGGTGGCAGAGCACTGGAACAGGCTGCCCAGAGTGGTGGTGGAGCCTCCTTCTCTGGAGATCTTAAAAACCTGCCTGGATACATTCCTGTCCAGTCTGCTCTAGGTGAACCTCCTTTGGTAGAGGAGTTGGACTAGGTGATCTTCAAAGGTCCCTTCCAACCCCTAGAGTTCTGTGATTTTGTGAAATTAATAATATTTGCTGGTGTAAAATGTAAGCTTGAGTACATACAAGTACATATTCTGACATTGTTGTCAGGGAATGAGATAACTAAATGCTAAAAATAATTAATAACAAGGAATATTTTTTTTCTTTAAGGTGCCCTGTGTGAATGTCTACAGCAAAAGAAACTGATTTATCTTAGAGTAACTTCTAAATTAATGTTTTTTGAGGGATACATTCAATATTTGAAAAATAACTCCACCAAATTCAAAGCTGTTGCATTGTGTGTCTTAGCATTTACCAAAATATTCTCCTAAAAATGAGAAAAAAGTTAAATCTATATGAATACAGTAATTATACATATGAATAGCTTACTAAACCATCCTGATTGCACACTTATTTTTGAAGTTGATATCATACTTCATAGCATAATATTGCTATATACTGTCATGGTAACACTTAGAGCTTTTTCTGTGGCTGTGATTTCACCATCATGTCTGTTCAGTATGACTTTGGGCTTCAATGGAAATGCTTCTTAGTAGTACCTTCTGTCTTTTTATAGTTCTCATAATACTTGACAGGGGTATACAAATCCACGATGATTCTGCAACTAAACCTATGCTACTTTATAACATGTACATGAAACACTGGGACCCTGGCAGGTTCTTCTAGCCACTTGAGTTTCAGATTTAGATGTGTTTCCTTTGCAGATAATTCTTCTTACCTATTTAAAAAAAAAAAAAAAAAGCTGCTTGAAAACAATAGCCCTCACTAATGACAGAGTAGGGCTCAAAAATGTCAAAATTATGACCCATACAAACTTGTATGTTGAAAACCATGCTTTATGTAAACTTACACAAGACAATAGTGCATGTGAACCATACTGTCACTTGATTAAGGCTAGACAGGAAGAGAACCACACCATTTTGCAAATGGCGCAAGTCTGAAATCAGTCCCTCCAAAAATGGCTTTACATTTAACAGTTGGAATCTCATGTCAGTTCAACCTGCTAGTTCAACCTTCAACAGATATAGTAAATACAAACTTTTGATCTGACAGTAAAGAGTAAATTTTGACTGTCAATGCAAGTAAATATAAAAAAGAAATATCTATCAGAAAGAGATGCTACATTTTCTATAATAATCTAATGTTTGTAAAATTTAGAAAATAATAGATTTTCCTTCTAAAGCTTCTGAATTTAAGAAAGTTTGTGACTGATGAAGAGTATTCCCAGCAAACTAACTATCCCCTAACTATTAAGTGACTGGCACAGACACATCTGGGGAGGCGGGTAAGAGTTTCTTTATCCATCCTGTTGAAATAATTAAAATATGTATGGACAGTGAAAAATCAATGAGACCTGAGAGAGAAAATAGGAGGAGGTGTCAGAGAGCTAGAGAGAAAAAAACAGAGAATACTGGAGGAGCCCAGCTCTGGAGTCCAACAATGCATTCCAGACGCTCTCCCTTTGGTGATGGCTGTTGACTGGCTTACCTAATAGGTATTTTGATTTCTATTTTCAAGTAGCTAATTTATCTGAAATATTCTACAAAGAACTTGTGGATCCACCTCGCCTTTGAACTATTCTTTCGGACCTAAGTGTTTAAAAGTAAGGCATGGTAATGACATCTTTACACCAGTTCTCTGACTTGCTTCCACATCCAAAGTCGAGCACTCATTCAAACAGCCTTACTTTATATCTTACCTCATACACATGAAAATCTATTGCTTTGGATCAGACCCCTAGAACAGCATAAAACACTGAAATGAATAGAAATTTCAGGTATCATAAGTCTGAGAAATAGTCCATTTAATTTTGTATCTAAAAAAAGAAGTTTTAAATGCTTGACTTTTGACACGTTTAAAAAATTTATCCTTCTGCTTAAAAAGTTTTACTTGAAAAGATAACTTCTGTTCCTCAGTCCTGATTGAATGAAAGAAGTATATATTGGTTAACTGTCTGTCACTGTACTGTGTTCTCCTGTGTTTACAAAGAAGCAAGAATTGTGTTGCTGCAGAGGAGATCAATAAGAAGTCTGTTATCAATCTACTAGCAAACTTTGAAGTTAGAGAAAAGGAGAACTATATTGCTTTCAAACATCCTTGACAGTTTAACAAAGATGTAGCAAATACAGAGAAAGAGATGGGGAGGAGCTGTAATGACTGCCCTTGGTAGCAAAGAAAAGAAGAATGACTCAGGTGCTGAAGAGTTACATGAACCACATAGTTTCATCCTTCAGAGGTTGGAAAGTTCAGGGCTATTAGCTATTTTCTTCTGCTGACAATGAACAAAAGAACAAAGCTAGAAAGAAAATATCTGTCCAAACAGACTTTCCTCTTTTATTGGCCTAACAGCTTTACTTTCATCTAAAAGAGCATGAAATAATGGAGCAAGGAGTCATGAAACATGCAATCTTTAGCCTTGAAATATAGCTTTGTTAAGCCTTTAAAACAAAAACTCTGGATCTTTTTAACATGTAATCCATATAGATATCAAAACACATCACAGTGTGATAAAAAGTGAAAGCACACACATATTTGTTTTTCTCAAGTAGAATTTTCTCATGCAGCTGTAAACAGTTCCCTCCAAGAAGCTAGTTTTGCAAGATGCAGTGACTTCACTGTCACTTCAACCCTTTAAAGAAAGAAGCAATCTAGTAACTATCTGATTAAAACAAAGAGGCAGCTAAGCAGGATGTAGGCAGCTCCAAAACATTTTGTTGTCTCTTACACAGTGCCTCTATGGGGTATCTTTTGATGTTCTGGGATTGCATATGTGCTTTACAGTCTCTTTGTTGAAAACTGTTCTCCTGACCACAATATGATACTGAGATTAGCATCACTGCAGGTCTTTTCCCTCAGGGAAAGACTTTTGACCCCAGAATATATAGAGTTCCTGCATGTTTATAACCAAGGATACAGCTTGTGTCCCTTGGGCTCTCCATCTGGCTTCATATGAACAAGCTCATTCAGCATCTATGGCAGTTTCCTTTCTTTGAAAGAACATGCCGTATGAGTTTTGCAGTTCATTATGATTATGAATTGTTAATCTAACTCCATAAGCATGCAAAATATTAGACCTCGAAAAATTAGGTCATATTTCTAGCCTTAATATTTGCAAACAGAGAGGTGTGAGAACATATTTATCAGGTTAATGGCACCATTTGGGGGAGCTGTTTCTCTGTGGTTCTTTCCTGCTAGCAATGAAGCTCCATTTTGGCCACTTTCGTCAGTGATAAAGAATCAGAAGTACAGGTGAGGAGAAAAAAACTAGTGTGACTGAACAGATGAAATTGGAAACAATAAGGCCTAACCTTGGGGATATATATCAGATGATTTGGGGATGAAGGGTATAGATAAATGGTCAATCAACAGAGAAGAAGGAAGTTCTGAGTAGTATTCGGAGGAAGGAAAGAGCTGAAGTTGTAAAAAAAAACACCATACAGAAGAATTAACGCAAATGAGACTGCGGAGCTGTGAGTGGAAGCTTGTAGGGATAAACACCATTTAACTAGGCAACCAATAATAAATTCTACGTCTCAATAAATATAAGCTGAATATACATGAACTGGGCCTTTATATTTGAAGAGGGAACAGAAATTAATTTGCCTGTTAAAGTTGATTAATACTTCTTTCCTCTTTCCTACTGCTTCCTCTCCCCCAGCTTATGCACAGCCAATACATAAATACTCTTTTTTTTACCATGTTGTTTCCCATCTCTTGCTAAGTCCATCAAAGTTGTTGCTGCAGATACTGAGTGAGAATACAGGTCATTAATTTTCTACCGAAGTATAGCAAAAGGTACAGAGAGCATGTCTTCCTCCCCTTCATTGCACCTATGTGAAAGCAAAAGGGATTTTACTCACTACTAGAGGTCACATGGAGAAGAGCTGTGACTGTATTTTTCACCAATATAAAAAAAATTAAAACAAAAATAAAACAAGCAACGATACCTCTTAGTATTTCCCTCACATTAGCTTAGAATCAAAGATCCATGATTATTTTGTTCCATGGTGAATTCCATAACAAATGGAAGATAACACAGCTGACTGAGTTGCTTGTGCTTAAAAAAAACCTAACAACAAACCACACTGGCAGACCATCATTAACTTATGTACTGAAATGAAGTGCATGACCAGTATTACAATATACTTGTACAGATACCTTTCCTCCTTACAAATTCTCACTATAAGTTGTAAACTATCTTGCCTGTGACCCAGTGGCAATGCCTACATTAAAATTAAACTTCTGTTGGAAAATTGTTTACTTCATTTACATCTACATTTTGCAATGTAACTTTTGCATTCAGGGCTGGAAACGTCCAGTTGCTTTTAATATATGCTTATTTTTAAATCAAATATGTTCTATTTCATTTTATAATCTACTGCCACCATTTATCCATAGTTTACATCTTAAGAATTAAGTTATTATCTCACAGTGATGTTTTTAAAGTTAAATAAATTCAACTTAGTTAGGCTGGAAAGTGTTGGACAAACTTTGGGTTTATTTACTTTTCTTTTTAGGCATGATTTCAGCTTCTGTAATTCCCTAAAACTCTATTTTCCTCAGGGCGACTATTGCAGGAAGTTAATCCACAAGCTGCACCAGCTTCTTAGGACACATTTTAAAACACAGAGCTAGATAATGGTTCTTAATGTTGCTCATTTCTGTTTCTCTGCCAACATAATGCAATGGTGAAGTAGGGTGACTTGATGACCAACTGATTGCTCCATCCCCAGTACGTTTAGGTGAAACAATCACTATAGTTTTGCAAGACACTTTTCAAGGAATTAAATAGAAAAAAAGTTATTCTGTCAATGAATGGTGGCTGAGTGAATATTTTTGTCAACAGTATTAACAGAACTACTGAAGAAATAGTGATTCATTCCATGTGTCAGTCTAAATCGAACCTTGAAAAAACAAAATGGTAATCTGAGTCTAAAAGTAAAAAAAAAATAGAATATGGAGACCACAGAGAGAAATCTTCAGTGGTTTAACAGCAGTGGCAGTCTCTGGAAGGAAGAAAAAATCCAAAAATCTCATCTCTGCAATTCTTACTCGGGCATAAATGACCTTAATATCAGTAAAAATTTTGAATGATCAAGCTACATAGGGCTGAACTGTGAATCTGTATATTTCCTCTCATGTGCGAGTTAAATTATTCATGATGAATCATCTCTTGTTAATGCTTTTTTTTCCTTACTGTTGTCTTAACAGGGGATACTGGATGGCTATTAATTCAGCTAGTTATTACTTTCAGTAAAGAATTCCTTTCACAAATCTGACAGGGGTGTCACCACTTTTTCAATCTCTCAAGTCAAATTAAAGACACACTTGTTTTCCCTTTGCATTTTTATCTCCTCATAACAGACTGCACCATACAATTAGTATAGACTTAAAATCCTGGAACTGTGGCAAGATGAGAGAATTCTTATTTCTTTCTATTGTTAAGGGAACATCACCATTCAAAAGACAAAATGTTTTTAAAGAAAGAAGGAGAATTTTTGATCAGACAAATAAAATACAGGTTTTTCATAAAGTTATTTTTTTTAGCAACTTGTTGCAGTTTTCTAGACAGTAATGACTTGAGTAAAAGTAAACTTGGTCAAGAAGTTCAAATGTAGAATGAGTTTTTGAGGAAATCAGGCTAATCGAAAGTCAAAACTTAAGTTTTGACTTGAGTTTTCAGCAAAACTTTTTCACTACAATGAGATATTTTTAACAGTTTTTAACACTCCACAAGATTCTCACCACTTATCATCAGAATTACCTCACCTAGAAATATAATTTGTGGCAATAAAAGAAATAAGGAGATTAGATTTGGTAGAGTACGCTAGATATTTTTGCTATATTTTTGCTATCAGTACTTCATTTTAATGTGCTCATGGTAGGTGCTATCAATGAATGAATAAAAGGCTAAAAATGTAATCCCAGCACTGAAAATTTTGCCCATTTTCCAACTCTGGCTGTGATTGAAGGCCAGAGAGTCCACTGTCTCGGTAAATGCATGGAGGCAGTGCTAGGAAGAGTCTGGGATGGTGATGCCCTCATTCCTGCTGCTAGAACAAGCCTCTGAAGTTAAGATTGCAGAATCCTATAGGACAAAAGGAAGTACACTCCAGCAGAACAGTTCCTTGTAGGTAAGCATCATCTAGGATGCAAAAGCTTGTGGTCTCCTCTTGCATCTTTGTTAATGTTCTTTTAATTAATCGCTAAAGAGATTATATAAAATACTGGTTACAGAACAGATAAACTACAATAGGAAAAGATGCCTAAATCACGATATAGGGATCTTAGTTGAGGTCTTCACATCTCATAGACACCTGTTTCCCTCTTCTCTATGTATTGAGTCAGAATTGGCAGTGGTGTTTAGAAACGGTTCATCACTCTCAGGAACCGGAAGATCTGTTCTCTCATTTCTTAAGTGAGTTCTTTAACTCCTCAAAGTAACGATCAACTCATTCCCATAAACTCACATTATAAAATTTAAAAAAAGAATATTTTTCTTTTTGTCCCAGTCCTGTCTGTGCATTCTAAATGTCTTCCCAGTGTACACAGGAAAATAAGCCTTCTTTGAAGATGTGTGTGCTAATATGACTTGCTTCTAACTCCTGGGGGATCTCAAGCTAAGACAGCTTTTGGGCTGAAGATGGAAAGGCCTCTGTGAAAGACTGGAACTTTAAAATAATTGTCTCAAAGCTTGCTTAAGCTTCTGCAAATTGACAGCAGTCTTGCAGGCTGGCCGATAAGAAGCTTGCTTATATCTCTTTAGCACCTTCTGCAGACCACCCTCTTGCTTGCCAGTCACCACCCAAGATTACCATCATCTGAAGAGGGTCTGTTGCTCCCCCAGCTGGAAGGGGTGCAGGCCTCTGGCTCTCAGAGGGGCCCACCCCAGCCTGTGTTGTTAACTCCAAAATTGCTAAAGCCAAGCACTGCCCAAACAGCAAGGGGGCAGGAGAAGCTTATACGGCAACCATGTAAAATGACAATTAACTGGACAAAGGCCACTGTCACGCTGATTGGTCAAGCTATGGACTAACCTGGGCTACCTGTACTATAACTGTTGCGGCGACCCACCACAATTTGGGAATCAGGACTGAGACCCCCACTACCATCAACCATGGTTCAACGGAACACCGCTGAACTTCAGGAAGACCGCCGAGATGTCATCAGGCCTGTGGTGGTGACTATACTCTTGCTATGATCCATAATACAGCTTCTATTTTCTGCCTTTCCTCTACTTCTGCCTTTACTCTATCGCTTGTCTGAGTGGCTATTGCTGGGGAATAACAATAAACCTGCAGTGAGCGGCATCTGACCTCGCTTGTGTCTTAATTTCACACTTGGAATCATTGCAAACCTCTCCCAAGCCCAGTGTAGTCAGACCAGGACGTAACAGCCTCTCTGCCTCTCTACTGTTTGAACAAATGGCTGTGGCACAAAGCAGAGAATGAAGTAATCTCTGAAATCCAACTGGGACTTGGCTGTCCAAACTCAACATAAAATCATAGAATTGTCAGGGTTGGAAGGGACCTTAAAGATCATCTAGTTCCAACCCCCCTGCCATGGGCAGGGACATCTCCCAGTAGATCAGGTTGCTCAGAGCCCCATCCAGCCTGGCCCCAAAAACTTCCAGGGACTGGGCTTCCACCACCTCTCTGGTCAACCTGTTCCAGTGTCTCACCACCCTCATGGTGAAGAACTTCTTCCTAACATGTATTCTGAATTGATCTGTCTCTAGTTTTAGTCCATTCGCCCTAGTCCTACCGTTACCCAACATCCTAAAAAGTCCCTACCCCAGGCCCCCTTCAGGTACTGGTAGATCACAATAAGGTCTCCTTGGAGCCTTCTTTTCTCCAGACTGAACAACCCCAACTCTCTCAGTCTGTCTTCATAGGAGAGGTGCTCCAGCTCTCTGATCATCCTCGTGTCCCTTCTCTGGACATGTTCCAGCACATCCATGTCTGTCTTGTAGTTGGGGCTCCAGAACTAGACGCAGTGCTCCAGAACTGGGCACAGTACTCCAGGTGGGAGGGGGAGGGTGGAGTAGAGGGGGAGAATCACCTCCCTCGACCTGCTGGCCATGCTTCTCTTGATGCAGCCCAGGATATGATTGGCTTTCTGGGCTGCAAGTGCACAATGATGGCTCATGTTTAGCCTCTCGTCCACCAGTACCCCCAAGTCCTTTTTTCAGGGCTGCTCTCAAGCCAGTCACTGCCCAGCCTATATCGATGCTTGGAATTGCCATGACCCAGATGGAGGACCTTGCACTTGGTTTTGTTGAACTTCATGAGGTTGGCACTGGCCTACCTCTGCAGCCTGTCAAGGTGCCTGTGGATGGCATCCCTTCCCTCCAGCGTGTCAGCCGCCCCACACAGCTTGATGTTGTCAGCAAACTTGCTGAGGGTGCACTCCATGCCACTGTCCATGTTGCTGACAAAGATGTTAAACAAGACCGGTCCCAGTACTGATCCCTGAAGGACTCTACTTGTCACTCGTCTCCACTTGGACATGGACCCGTTGACAGCCACTCTTTGTGTGCGGCCATCAAGCCAGTTCTTTATCCACTGAATTATCCAACCCATATTTTATCAGTTTGGAGACCAGGATGTCGTGCAGGATATGGTCAAAGACTTTGCTCAGGTCCAGGTAAAGGGCGTCATGAGTACTATGCAATGAGCCTCTGTACTTTCAGGTACCTGGCAACACTCCTTCATAACATTTCTTATTTATGTGCATGGTAACATTATTTTCATATAGCAGATAGTGTACTCATCTTTTTTGGAATATGAAATTTAAATAATAAAATTTTGTTTCTTCTTTTTTTTAAAATGGTATTGATTTTATATTCTGTTTGTTACCTTATGAAATACTGTACTACACGTGTATATTAATTTGGAAAACTTTGTACTTGGCAAAAGGGATAGAAAATGGAGTAAGCAATATCCCAGCAGCCTATATAAACTGGAGTGCAAAGTGATTTTTTAAGTCCATCTTACTGCTTTTGTAACTTTGGCAGTAAAAAGAAAGTTATAGAATACTTGTTGCATACCAACAACCCTTGTCAATACTACATGTAAGGGCAAAACAAAAGCATAAAGTTAGAGATAAAAGGTAAAGCATCTTTTACTTATGTAAGAGCATCTGATTATTTCCCAAGTCTACTAGTACAGACTACTTATTCAACTGTTTTTAATGGAGGAATAATTCCATATGTGATCTCAAGCCGTTTCTCTCCTTACACGAAATTCACAATAACCAACCACATAACGTTAATTTTGAAGTTTTATCTGAGAATACTAGAATGACTTAAAACAAATAAAACCTTTGGGAGAAAGTGCTGTGACAGATATTGGGGAATATACAGTTTATGCAAAATACTTCCATGTTACAAGAATTCAAACTCCCATCACCTTGTCACATCTGCTGTTCTGAAAACTTTGAGCTCCATATGAGTATATCTCTGAACTCTCATATTTACCATCTAGATCTCCCGTTTTGTATGTCAGACTCTGTGGTCTTTTTTCCACAGATTTTGCACATATATCTCCATTGACATGGTTAAAGATGCTTAGTTGTGTTTCCTTGACATACTGTTGGAAGACCATGTGGTCCAAAATGTTTTTTGATTTGTCAGTGTATGAAATATTTTTATTTAAACTATTGAAGAGAAAAGAATTCTAAATACAGCCTGTGAAAACTGGCCCAACCTGTGGACTTGATCCTAACTTTCACTGATGCTCTTCCAATGGAAATTCAGGCATGTTTCTTTGGCTTGGCTGTGTTAAAGCTTTCTGACTCCACAGTTATCTGCATGTGATGATGGAAAGAACATATACTTAATATTTATTCCTTACTGTCTAGGTGATGGGTAAAAAAGAGAGACAAGCAAAAAAACAAAAGGTGCTTTAGCAGGGATATGCAATGATTATGAAAGTGCATTAGTAAATATCATTCTTTGAAGCAGCTGTGCTGCAGATGTATTTTTTTCCTGAAGCTCCTCCTCATTTTATGCAGCAACATATTTATTCACACTCATTGCATTAAGTAAAATATTATTCTAGGTTTACACTAGTGAAGTTGCAAAGCATCTTCCATCATAATTGCATTTCTAGTCATACAGAAAGGTTTTCAAAACATTTCTAGCAAAATTTTCTGTAATGTAGATTAGATTGACTACTGACGGAAAGTATGAGCAAGAGCTCTTACACAAGTTTTGATTATATTTTATCAGTTTTTTTTAAAAAATGGGTAAAAAAGCAGGACTGCTAGCCACATTTATTTTAAAGTTAAATGAAGTAGAGAGCTGATGATGTAGGAGCAAAGAAAATTAGATCTTGAATTGCTGATCATTTTAATAATTTCCTTTTCATACTAACAATAATCTTTTAAAAAAATTGGAAAGCTTACTGCAGTATGTGTCCATGTCAACAGAAAGGAATTCCAGGAAAGCTCCATAGAAATCTCTGTTTTAATACATTCAGTGTTAAGATTTTTCCACTCTGTAGAAGTCTGAACAGTGATCTTGCATCAAGAAACGAATTAAGCAAACAAAGAATACAAAACCAGATGGCAAACACAGGATAAGAGTGATATTAAATTTGATTCATCAACTTGTTCTTAGTGTTATCAGAAATGACCTTAAAATGTGTTTTAGTATCTTGGCTTAAAACCAATTAAGAAAGAACCTATATAAATCAGAGCACTGTGAGAATAAGAAGTATAAACTGAAGTAAGATTGTATTTTTCCAGATATATTTCCAGATAGATGATCACGATGTTATTTCTAGGCAGTTAGATCCACAATATGACCAAACTACGAAAAGTTCAGGATGATGCCTAACTTTTATGAAAACTATATTTAGTTTTAGCATTAGCAAAGGAAAGCAAATGATCTCTGTCTAATGGATTATACATGAAGCACAAAGATTAATCTAAAGACAGTTTTTACTTAACACTGAAGGGGAAATGCTTAGTTTTAATTTTGTCCCAATAAATGGTTTAGCTTCCACTTCATTTAGGTAGAGCATATAGTCACAAGAAATGAAATATCAGTTGGGTTTTGGTACTAGCATCAATCTGAAAAAGCAATGAACAAAAAAATATTCTGTTTCAATTGCTTTTTTTTTTCCTTGCTGAAATGAGAAACTACAAAAAATCAGGGTTTATCTTCATATAATATTCCATGAGACGCAAAAGATTTCAAGTCAGGTGTAAAAAGAAAGCCAAAGATAACTAAGGCTTGCCTTTCCATGAGGGGATAAGTGGAGCTTTGCTCCTCTCCTTCTCCATGAAAAGGTAGCATTAAGGACATTCATTTAGGCTAGGGTAGTCATTTTCTTCCAATAATGACTGAATCTGAACCTACCTTTTGGAAATTTTTTTAAACATCACCCATCTGGAGAGAAAAAAAGGCTGTTTTCCTTCAGTTTTGTGTTAGGAAAGAGTTCTCTGCCCTCATTGGAACAGGGACTGGGTAACAGGTACCTCACATCCTGATATCCTTTGGTATCTAGTGGGTGTTTATATACCCTCTGGGTCTGACAGATGGTGAATTTGATTGATCAGGAATTATAACGACAGGGGTGAATGTGTCCAGAGCAGTAGCCATCCAGATGGAGCTATTCAGAAAGTGATTAGGTCTTGTAGTAAACATCCTAACCATCAAAGGATAGAACCATTTCACTTGTAAAGGACTACTAAAGTATTTTATAAAAATTGGAATAGCTCCAGTGAAAGAGAGCTCTGATGCAGAAAACCTGAGACCCTAGAATGTAAAAACTTCACTTGTGAGTTAGGGCATCAAAGTTCAAATCTTTGGCTTGAAGCAGGAAGAAAGTGAATTTGAGGTCATTTCTCTTACGTCTTAGGCAGGTACCTTAATCACAGGGACATGATGTATTCTAAAGAAGCATCGCCTCATGCTGGAGCTAATGGACTTAATTAATGTTTGCTTCACTGAAGGGGAGTTTCTGCACCTCCATAAGCATTAAGTAGTGTCATCAATCCTTAGCTAAAGCAGACTTCAGTAGTTGCCTTACTACAGTGTTATCTGACCTGTCTTTGGTTCCTGAACAATGCTATATATGCATTACTGTCCAGCTGGGTAAAAATACATTGTTTTCTTTCACTTGCCTGGGAATATGTCACCAGAATGGTAGATTACCCATAGCCAGAGAGGAAGTATTGCACCTAACTTGATAACACATGGCATAGAAGGGCTCTCTCTATGACTACAGTCATAGAAGATCAATAAAGCGTTTTCTATTAGAGGGCAAGTATCAGTTGAATGGCCTGGTATCTACTTATATTAGTTTTTCTAATAGAGGTCTCACAGAGGCAAGATCTCCTAACATGACCCCAGAATGGCTAGCATGTCTAAGCTGTGTATTTCCTCCTTGTTAGGATCTTGCAGTGCTATTACAAACCTGGCATCCAAGCGTAAGGCAGGTACGTGCTCAGATGAAAAACAACCTGTCAAATCTCAGTGCACATAGGTAGGGACAGAAAACATTTTGCTGAACAGAAAGAAGCTATGTCCTTGTCCTTTAACAAGAGCATCTAGCATCCTGCATCCCGTAATTAAAATAGTATATGATTTAGCAGCCTGCAACCTACATCTCACAAGCTAGGTTAGCAGTCACTTGCAGTAGTTAAATATTCTGAAAGAAAAACTAGCAGAGATGACAGGAAAAGGAATTTTCTGTCTAGAATGAACTTTAAAAATATTAATAGTCTTGTTAGGTGGTATTCGTGGTACTAGCTGCTAAGCTTTGATCATTTTGCTTTTTTATATTTTGTACTACTACATCTTCATTTAGAAAGTGACAGGCAGTGATAGAAGCACGAAAGAGATTTTTCATGATTTGGAGAACTGAAGACTTTTCTTATGAAAGATGCAAGTATTTTTAAAACAGCTCTTTTTTGTCATTTACAAAACCATATTAGAATAAATTTATAGTCCTAGTGTCAAGATTATTACTCTTGGTTACACCAATGCAAAGTAAAGGACTGCTCAGCATGCTTTGTACATATCAATAATAAAAAAGTGCCAATTTAAGCTGGAATTTCTTTAAAGGAATTCCAATTAATAGAAATACATAAGTAAAATGTTAAGACATAGGTATTTTAATCAATGTTACAAAATAGCTAAACTCTTGTAATTTGTTCCCATAACTCTTCTAAATTTTTTTCTTATGTTCTGTTGAATACTCACAGAATGAATCATGGAAAGGACAATACATTTTTAAATTCCATTCTTTGTTAATGATTTCAGAGATTAAGATCAGAAGTGAAATACCTGATAATTGCTTATGCACATTTACATATGAAAAGAATTTCTTTCTTCATCTTAAAAATACAGTAATTTTAATAGTGAATCTGTAATTGGAAATGCATATTTTACAATTGAAGTAGATGTAATTGTTGAACTCAAAATATCCATAGATAGGAAGGTTAGCAGGAGCACTGTGAGATGTTCAGCATGTTCTTGGTTCATACAAAAAATAGGCTAATACCTGCAACATTCATCTTATGTTTGTATATTGTGTTTGATGATCCTGCAAGTATAGCACCACTGGGATTTGTCAAACATCTATGCTAGCAATAGTAAGTAACTATTTCTTCGTGGCATTGGAGAAATATGATTGAAATGAAGATGTTTTGTTCACTATTTGCACTTAATCTTACATGTGACTTGCATATTAATTTCACATACCATAAATGCAACTTCTATTATATTAGCTCTNGCCTCACCAGGGCAGATTAGAGGGGGAGGACGACCTTCCTCGACCTGCTGGCCACACTCTTCTTGATGCACCCCAGGATACCATTGGCCTAGATAATAAACAAAGGATCAATATTTTTAGCACATTTAGATGCATGATCAAAGTGAACATGCTGTGGTAAAAACTGTAGGAAAAACAACAAAATTAAACTTTGGGAAACTTATGTAATGTTTGAGAGGGTATCTAAGAAATGGAGAACTGTGTGATATTTGGTAGTATGAATTATCTCTGAAGAGTAGAGGTTTGTGCACAGCTGTTGTAGGAAAAGCTATAGTGGGTCTATCAGCACAATCTGCTGGGTGCATACCACCTGTGTTTCTCATTTCATAACAGTTTTACATTTCAAAGTTTATAATCTAAGACCATGACTCTGAAAACAGTTCTGCCTATGTTTAATTCTAAGCATTTGATCAGTCTCTTTGGGAGTCAGCAAGTCAATTCACCTATATGAAAGGAAATGTGCTTGCAGAGTCAGGGCTCATGAGATGACAGGGCCTGTATGTTTCTTCATTCCCATTCATGTGCCATTAAATCTCTGATATTAGACTTACTGCCACCTTCTCCTTTATATTTCAGATCCAAAACCAGCTACCTGAAGTTTTATCAAGATCAGGATTTTAAAAAAATCACTTGTAGATGTCAAAATGTTTACTTCAGCTTATTTGGAAGAAAAAATATGTGTCTTTTTAAATTGCCGAGAACACTTGTCATTTCCATTACGTGTTCATGCATACACAAAAAGGTAAGTGATGTGTCATTTGAAATGAGACATCAGTAACAATATGAAGGATTCTGAAAAGACTGACTTTTTACAATTCTTTAAAAAGAAACCTAGGTAACAAAAACTTTGGACCACAGATTGTTGAGTTACTGAACTGCTTTATATGTTTAATAACTGCTCTTGTTACATAAAGAAAATAAATGTTGAGATGTAAGTCCTTTTACAGACTCATTAGAAAAAGTATTCTATGCTAATTAATATAACTTTGATGCTGTACATTCCCAAAACACTGCTTTTTTATCATATAAGCTGTAACTATAACACGTTTCTTTGTGTTTGTTTCTATTACTAATCACAAATGTCATTAAAAGGACACTAAAAATTAAAGCAACAGAATTCACACATTCACTCAGAATGAAGTCTCAGGTCAAAGTATACTTGTAACAGATCTCTTCCTGATGTTCTTTGAAAAACGCAAAAATATGTTTTAGAGTTACAATTAAACCATGATGATTAACAAAGTAATTACTAGTTTATTAAAACTTTCTAAATGTCACTGTAAAGGAGACAAGGACCTTCTCTTTTAGTTGAAAAAAAAAAATGAACTAACACACATTCTTCATTGTTCTAAATATAAATTGGTCATTTCCCTCTACAAGCATTCACCTAAAGCAGGTAACCCTATCTTTTATTTCCAGAGCTTGGATGAGTCATTCTTTAAACTCTGTGGTTTGTGTATACCCACCATTTTGTAAACTGCCCGAGTAGGTTTACAATTCCCTGCTCTACCAGAGCTTTTTTATCAAGAAAATACTGCTAACTGTTAACGGTTTTAGGTATTTCCTGAAGTCTCAATTTAACTAAAAAAGTAACAATATGATCATTTTAATGCGATCATTATAGTTACATTTTTGAATAGTTAATAATACATTTTGTTAATTTCAATGTTGTAATTTGTTAAATAGTGATAAACAAATAAATGCTTATTTTTATGGTAAGGAATACAGTGCTCAGGTTATCTCCTAGTATGAAGCCTTCTGACATACAATTGTCTGTCTCGACGCAACAAAAAAATACCTACATTTTAAGAACAATGTGTTTCCAGTTTATTATTGCAAGAAGGTAAAACTACTTAGGCATAGCAGATTTTAAACCTAAATTCAGGTGAAGTTAGGGTTCAGGTTTCAATTTGAGTCAGACAAGACAAAAATTTAGCTATATCAGTTGAAAAGTAACTTCTTAAATTACAAACCATAAGTCAGATAAATAACATTGTCTAGGTTGATCTGACCACGTTTCCTTAACATTGAACATGAAGATTGTTGTTAAATGACCTTTTTTCATAAACACTGAACTCTTTAAATATTAAATATTATCATGAAGGTAAGTAAGAGTTTTGAGTCCAAAAGTCCTTTGACATTGAAAGATCTATGAAGTAATGCCAGCTTGTACAAGTTGAAAATCTTGAGGATTTTTGAAGCACTATATAAAGTAATTTGTAAATTTAAATGAATCTGTTTCTTAAGGTACACATGTATTTCAGTATCATTCATCTCCATGTTACACTTCCCTTCCATTTACCTCCTGTAACACTTCTTTGAATCAGCATAATTATAGACTTTTATTAAAATATTTTCTTTCTTGAAGTGGGAGGTTAATACCTTGGTGGCTTGTCCTTTGCTTACCATCAACTTAAATTTTAGCCATGAAATAAGCCCAACTTATACAGTGTTTTGCATATGGCTTTCAGGAAGTATCAAGATTATAATTGAGAGTTCTAATTTTATTTTTTTCGACTTCTTATGAATGTTCATACATTACAGTTTTTCAGGAGACAAATTGTCCTCAGTAAACATTTTCTACTGAGCTGTGGAAGATGAATATTTTGAATTCACAAATGTAAAAAAAAAAAAAAAAAAAGAATTATGAGCTTTACTTCACCTTGGCCAAACTGTTGTATACTATACCATTCTAAAACATTTTCTCCTTCTACTAAGACAAATAGTAATCTGAAATTATAATTTAGAAGATTTAGGTCTTTTCATTAAAGTTCTGAAGTGCAATTAGAAGCTTTCTAGGACCTAAATCACATGGTAAATAATAATATTAGCTGCATTTTGGCCCTTTTTTGTGGCAACATGTATAATATATGACTGGCCCTTATAAGAAGAATAGTAGTGAATGGAGACACTTAGTTTCTCATGAATTCTTTCTCATTAGTTTTCTGTGAGTTACTCATACATAAATTGAAACTGTTTTAGATGTACTCACATTTATTTCTATTGATGCTATTCCATAGGTTACTATTGTAGACAAATCATGTACCTACCAAGATCCATGTGACAAGCAGGAAAATACAAAACTTCATACAGCTTTTGAAACTAGCTGAACCTGCTTAACACCCTAAGAAAAACTCTCCAAGTTCTTTATCATTATTTCTAGTAGAAGCCCACAGAACAATAAAATATTTAATACAAGTGAAAATCTCCTTTAGTCACGTTATGTATTATAACTCTGATTCAAACTACAAAGTCATGGAAAGGAATCTTTTCATAAAGTATCCTTAATAAAATATCAGTCAGTACACTTAAATATTAAATAAATAAATAACCCCTTATCTTTTTTATCAACACTGTTGATTCCAAATGAACATTTGAATTGACTGAACTTTGGTATAGAAGAGAGTTTCCTCTTCTGATTTATCTTCCTTTTTCTGTTTATACAGATCAAGTTTAACGGTATTTGTCAATAATTCTGGTCTTATCCAGTTTGTACTTCATCACAAATATGCGTATGCTACTCAGCACTAAATTACAGTTTTCTTTGTTACTGTTCTAATTGGTCTAAATACTTAAGATTTAATTATGAGGATTAATTTTGATACTAGTATCCACTATTCAGTTGACTGGGTCCAGGGAAAAGGAGATGTTACCAGCACTTATATTCGAGGACTGTACACTTCTAACAATAACAAAGTAAGATAAAATGATAAAATATTGTGAAAACTCATGGATAAAATATAAATTCTACAGAAGGCAAGAGGGAAATTTTTGTCAGCTGATGTTTATTTTTTATTAGTACTTGAGGATTTATTGAGCCTTTTATCTCTGGCAGAGAATAGCAGGCAAGAGCAACAGCATAGAAAGGTTCAGAATTTAATAAAAGGATAGTGGCTGGAGGCAGCACCTTCAGCTGTGTGGCCGAAAAGTCAGTAGGGATGGATAAGGAAAATTACCTAAGATAGGAAGGAAACATTTTCCAGAGGGGATCCTAACAGCTAAAGTTTGATTCCTGATTGTCTCTGCTCCAATCTTATTAACTAATTACTTTCATTTGGTAAGTAAAAATCAAAAATACTTTTGTTGTGATACTTTCATTGTCAGGGCAGAGAAGTTAACAAATATGTACTTCTTATGTTTTTTTAAGCTCCGTAACTTGATCTGGGAAATTTCTAAGGGATCAGTCACAATGGTATTTTAAAACATTTTCAAATCAGAATTTTTAAAAAAACACCCCACCCTGAATGTTGCTGGTTTATATATTTGTAGCATATTTGAAAGCCACTTTAGAAAGAGGAATATTTTCTCGATTTCACAGATGAGGAACCGGCAAAGTAAGTGCCTATGTGCTTTACTCAGTATTCACTCAAAGACTAAGCTGAGAAAAAAAGTGAAATTCCTTACTGTCCTGAGCTGCATTGTAATACCTCATTTATCCAGGTGGAGTGAGTGTAGAAATGAAGAGAAGTCACATGATGCTGATATCAAGCGTGGTGGGAATATACAACCATTGACAACGTGTTCCAGCTCTCCAAGTTGGCAGCCAGTATGAACGGCACAACTGTGTCAGTTCAGTAGTCCTTCCTCCTTATCTTTGGTACCCATGGCAAGTGCTGGACACAGAGTGAGGACAACAGGCCTTCTACATCCTTTAGAGCTATAACAGACACTATACAAGGCACTACTTCAAACAATCAGTTGAAGGTATTTACATCTGAGCAAGAATAATTAACGTCTAGTATAAAATACAGTTCAATGAATGACTGAGAACAAACTTGAGTTGAAATAATCACTTTGTCACATTAAACACTGATTTATTGTGCAAGTAACTCCACTGTGGTTAAGTCCTTGATTAAGTTGTCCTACAATTATTTCTGTTCTAATATCAGAAAATAAGAACATGGCAAGTTGCTATTGTGATGGAACACATATGGATATTCTGAAGGACCCTTCCATGCCTGGAAATTGTGAGAATAGCCAGTCTCTTCCAGTTACTCAACTATTTCTAAATATCCAGAGTCAAAATCTTTTGAGTTTCATGATTTTGCAATTTTTCTGTAATGCTTTAGGTAACATGAACATCTGCAACTCTCTTGAGCTGTGAAGTTCTATTTTTAGGTTAATTTTTGAGTGCCTTCCAGTAGTGCTTTATTTCAAATTTAGTCTTTTTTGAACATACATATTTCTTAATAATCTTTGTCAGTTTTATTTCCACTCCATTTAATATTTTCTTTGATAAGCAAGAAGTCCTCTTTTTACAGATCCGTGGAATGAAGACTGCCTCACTCCTATCACACTACTTGCTGAAAGAGCTACTTTTTGTACCTCTATAAAGACTTTTTAATGAAAGCAGGTTGTTGTATTCATAGTGCTTTAACCTGAGGGATACGAGTTTTGTGATTGTCCGGTCTGTGTAGTCCTACAGAGAGTTACATTTCTATTGACAGCTCTCAGGGTCATTGAAGCAAATATTCCCACTCCATCAAGTTCATAGAATAGGAAAGGCATGCAGTTTAAACAGAACTCAAGTCTTGTTTTGCTTTCTGCACTTGCCCTTTCTGAGACATTTTCTGTTTTCTCTTTGCTAGGTATTTTTTAAAACTTCAGGGGTTCAACCAGAAACACTTCTGTTTTCCCAGAACTGAAGCTGAAGTTCTTCTCTGCCTAATCTTAACGGAGTACTATTTCCTGCTCAATTACAATGCAGCTTCTATGAAATATATATTGTATTAAGTTAGTCACACAGTAAATGAGTGTCTTATGCTCAGTATTACTTCAGTAGATTAAAAAAAAATGAACACCAATGTGCCATTCAAGTGTTACTGTTAAAATATTGAGCAATATTTCGTGTTCTGTAAGAAGAATGGCAAAATACTTCAGCTAATAATTATACTGACACTATAGAATGAGAATAAGATTGATAACATAGTAATTTTTAAGGTTTTTTGGGGTTTTTTTGGGTTTTTTTGTTTTTTTAATAGTATTTCTTGTAAATGATGCCATGTCCATCCAGTCTCACTGTTTGGACCCACATGAGGTGACTAAATAATCGGGACCTGGAACCTAGCCAGAAATGTAAGTGCTATATACCTATTTTCATGTGGGGAAAGTGCTATCACTTCTTATAGTTTTCTTGACATAAATAAAAATGCACATTGGTGCAGTATGAAATAAGTGTCTCCATTATTCATGGTACATGAATATACCATGTCACTGAAATATCAACAGACTGGTCTTTCAACAGCTTTACTAAAGCGCCTTCTCACAAAAGTTTCCTTAGTCCACTCATTACTCACTTTTTATGCAATCCCTTCTATGACTGCATTTGTCTGAACAAATCAGTATTTTGTTAGCTATTAGCTTTTCATTCTGTGATCATTGTATAGTAAGTTACACATCTGTGTTTTATGCTGGTGTTTGGACCAACAATTAGCATTCTGATGTCAGTTTACTATATCTTTTCTCACTGCTCTTGTGGCGAAATATTCAGGTCTTTCAGCAGAATCAAGGTAAATTTTCTAGTGTCAAATCTATACAGCTTCCTACAACATTTCATTAATGCTATTATGAAAACATATTAAATACTAAGTAGTTAATCAAAATATATTAAGCAGATGAAAGCAAGTATTTAGGACTGGGTTGTTAAGAAGTTTTCATAAATGAATGAATCTACATAAAGTTTCCAATTTTATGTGACACTACATATTGCATGCAATTTGTTACTCATCTAAATCCATTGTTCAGTTACGCAATTTTGATACATTTGAAATTAAAAAAGAAAATAAAAAATGGTAATTAGTACTTAAGGTGTTAGTGTGCTTCTTGTTGTATGGAAAAGGCAAAACTCTATTCAATAAAGAAGTAAGGCTATTTTAATGAAAACCCTATTCGATAAAGAAGTCAGCATCATGAGCAAATGTATGTATCAACTTGTTCATTTAGAGACAGTCTGTTTAGATTTCCAGGAAGAGTCTCTGGCTGCTTATTGTACAAGTGTTTTTAAACTACTAGCTTATTTTATTAATTCGGATGCTTGGCACCTGCAGAATTTCTATTCTGGGGACACTTTCTACAGCTTCTGTAACATAAAGCTTTATTTATATCATAAATACAGTTTTTCTTACCTTTCTTTTTCATGCACACTTGCTCCTGGTACTGAATTGTTATGTGATGGCAGTTGTAGAATCATAGATTAGTTTTGGTCAGAAGGGATCTTTAAAGGTTATCTAGTCCAACCCCCCTGCAGTGAGCAGGGATATCTTTGACATCTTCAACTTCATCAGGTTGCTCAGACCCCTGTCCGACCTGACCTTGAGTGTTTCCACGGATGGGGCATCTACCACCTCTCTGGGCAACCTGTTCCAGTGTTTCACCACCCTGACTGTAAAAAGTTTCCTTCTTCTATCTAGTCTACCCTCTCTTAGTTTAAAGCCGTTACCCCTTGTCCTATCACAACAGGGCCTACTAAAATGTCTGTTCCCATCTTTCTTATAAGACTCCTTTAAGTATTAAAAGGCTGCAATAAGGTCTCCCCACAGCCTTGCAGTTATAGACAGCTTCAGCTTCTTCCCTGTATTTCCATTAATCCCCATATTTTTTAACTATTTTTTTCTGATCCTGTTATCTCTATTCTGTAGCAGTTCAACCCTCTCCAGTCCTGCTTCATTGAGCTCAGCTTCATGCCCTGCGTGAGTCGCTTTCTGTGCCATTCTTCACTAACATTGCAATATCTTTTGTTTGTCTGTCCTATTCAGTCAATTGTCATCTACTTTTTTTCTTTATTTATTCCATGGGTCTGATTTTGTGCCTTCATTTACTTCCAGCCTCTTCTATTATACTTTGTGTTATCCATTTCTGGCACGCTACTCTGGTTTATTTTACCTAGGTGGCCTTGTAGTCTTTCAAAATCACTACGCAAACTTCTTTCCTCCTCCCCTTTCCTGACTCTTCAGCTCCTTATCTATTGATGTTTAGTATTATTCTTTCCTTAAATCTTTATACTTCTCACATGTTGTTCGTAATTCTCTCTAAGTACCTGCCATTGATTAATAAAATTTCACTGTTTACTTTATTATTTCCCACTATTTCTCTGATTCTGAACATTAATATGTCACTAGGTATTACTGTTATATTTTCCCTAATATTGTTTTCCTCTACTGATAATAAAAAAGCTATGCTGATGTGCTTAAGACTGTTTCAAAAGTGATCAAGCAGTGATTAAGACATTTAGCTAAAGTACAGAAGGGAAACATTAAGGATTTAAAATATTTTCTTCTATTGAATAGGGTGTTAGATCCTCTTCCACCATAGACTCAGGAGCAGGGAATGAAAGGAGCAGATACAATAAACCCTGCTAGTATTTGCATAAAATCTGAATGTTAAATTCTTTAAGAGCCTGAGATGGGTGCTGTAGTCTTTACTTCAAAGTTCCTTTTGTTTCAGGTTCCTTTTTGTCTTTCTTTTTGGTGACTAGTCTGAGATAGTGAAAGTAAGGAGAAGCCACACCACACTGACAAAGTCCCCAGTCTAGGAATGGTTGGAGGTTAGAAGAACGTGTAGAAAAAATACCTTTTTTTTCCCCTTCTCCTATAGCCTTTCCTGGGCATCTGCTTGTGTTCAGTATAAAAGACAGAAAACTGGGGTAGAGGTATCTTTGGTCTAACCCAGTATGGTCTCTTTTATGCTCTTGTATTCTCTTTCTCACAGCCTCCAGAAAAAGCACTGGGAAAGAGAACAATGCATTTTCTATGTCCCTTCTCAAGCAAAAACAATATTTGAGGGAGGAATTTTGAAGCTTTTTGAATCATTTGAGAGAATGTAGAAACAGACTGAGTTTGCAGATGCTGAGAGAACTATGGGATTCCTGACAATGACAGAATTAAACTTATATCTTTTGCTTAATGACTTTGAGCTGAACCCTTGTTTTCTTTTCATGTCTGCATGCATATACCTGCAGTTATATCTGCCCAGAAATAAGACATGGCAAATAACTGAGTTATATATGTGAAGAAGGGAGTCAAAAGTCCCACACAGGCTTCAGAAATTCCAAGTATATGCAGAAACAAGTTTAGACACCTGGGAATTTAAGTTCTGCATACACACAGCAGTCATACTGTTAAATACCATTACCAAGAGGGTAAGTGCCCTCACTGTGGGCCCAGAATCATCTTAAAACTCTCCTACCATAGCATAGTATCATGGCATGACTTTACAAAGACTTGGAGCTTATCCACAAATTTACATGAGAACACTGCAAATTAACTGCAAGAAATCATTTTTTTGCATAAATTAAAAATTACAATGACAATTTTTTCTGATAAAAGTATGTATAACTGCTGTATTTGTATAACTTTATCCAAACAAAGGGCATTATCTATGTATCAGCCTTGGTAAAAATGTCAGACCTATGCCCAGTTTAGATCCATGAACTCAGCAGCACAGAAGGTATGAATATCTCTTAGATCCCCTCTTAGGGATTTAAATGCAAAGAGGAAAAATAGCTACGTAACAAGAAATAAACGTTTTATTGAAAGAAGCCTTGCATTCTATATAAGCACTCTGACCAAGTTCTGGATCAGATCCCCTTTATCACCATTCTTCACTTTCCCCCAATGGCAATAGGAGCGCTCCCAGACTAATTTACTTTGCCCCTTGAAAATTTTTGTAGTTATTTAAATTCAAAATTACTTGAATCTTCATCAGTAAAAAAATGCTCAGAAAATGGCTCAAGCAAAACACTGTTAAACAGGCTCCCAGCATTACACTTGTTTTATGTGCTCCCAGCAACCAGGAGGCTGAGCAGTCCTCACTCTCATTGGCACCAAACTGGAATGTTCTCAAATGAATTAAAAAAAAATACATGAAAAAAAAAATATCTTTAGTCTTTGGGACATGACAGAATGAACCTCTGTTCCTCATTTCTTAATATGCTAAGTACAATTCTGTTTTACTGGATGTTTTTGGGAAGCAATATATAATGTCTTTGGATAGCAGTAGTGTTGTGGATGTTGACCTCAGATCTGATACTATACTTTTCACAACCGTTTCTTTTCATGGCTGGGTATGTTATTAATCTCTTGTCCTTAAAAAGAATTATGTTAGACCATGAACATTTGAGTGAAAAGCAAAAGGGCACAACTCTGTAGCCTGCCACAGACTGTTTCTGTGAAGGATTCTGTGCAAATGAAAGGGCTGGAAACAGAAACAAGCAATGAGATACAGGCGCAGTAAACAAAACTGTACTGGCTACAGAAGAACCAAGCACCTCTGAACTGTAGTAATCTTCAAACCTATGAGAAGCAGAGGTATTAACCTTTCCTGTCTGGACTCGTGCTCTGGAGGCAACTCAGAGTAGAATTCATTTTAAAAGAAAGAAATGGTTCTCACCACTAGTAAATATCTATTTTAAAAAGAGCTTGTGAAAAAAACCCTCAGTTTACATATCACTACAAAGATCATTAAAAGCACTAGCTGGATTTTATTCTGCAAGACAGTGACTCATTCCAGACTATCAGTCAAAACAGAAGTTGGACTTCTTAATTTTAGAATTGGACAACTCATGTTTGAGAGTACGCTACAAGAATTTAAGGAAAAAAGCCATTATGCTTGTCCTGGTTTCATCTGGGAAAGAGTTAATTTTCTTTCTAGCGATTGCTGTAAAAGTAAAGTCAATAATGCATACTGTTTTAGTTGTTGCTAGGTGATGTTTATACTTTTCAAGGACTCTTTTCGGCTTCCCATAGCAGCTGTGAAGGAACACAGAACAACGGAATGGCCAATGGAAGGTTCCATACCACAGACATCATGCTCAGTGTATAAATGGAGGTTGGCCAGCAGAGAGGGGGGCTGTATCTGTGATCCAGAAGCTCTTCCAGAGCTTCAACACTCAGGAAGGTAACAATTCACCAGGTGACTGGTGTTATAATTATTATTATTGTTATTTTTCCTTTTGTGTTACTGTTCTATTAAACTGTCCTTATCTCAACAAAAGAGATTTTTCCCCTTTTCCTTTCTTTTCTCCATCTTCCTGCTGCCTTTCCGAGAGAAGGGGGAGAACTGTGTGAGTGGCTGCATTGTCTTAGCTGCAGGCTGGATTTAAACCACAACAATGATACACTGACAATTTTATTTAAACCAAAAACTTTACAAACCAAGAAAATTTAGATGCATCTCTGTTGCTGCCTTGTGTCGTGTTTCCCAATTTAAGTATTCGCAATAGTAAGGACTACAATAGGTACATACGAAGCAGTTAGAGGCCTATATCCTACATCCTCTCTCTGTTTGTAGACAGAAGTAGGTCCTTTAGAAAGAGTGAAATGTGCAGAATTACCCTTCCGTTGGCAAACCCTTGTCAGTTTTTTAAAATCTTCAGATGGATTACCTGAGCTAAGGTTATGTCTTTGGATTTAATAATTGTAGGAAATAGTTTTCAATTTGGCCAATTATTTTCTAACTTCTCCACATTTTTACATTTACAGCAACCCCTGGCAATGAATCCCGTAGTTTTATTCTGTTCTCCATGAAAGCATACTTAATCTTTTTACCCTAATCGGAGACATCTAGTCATTTCATTTGATTTTCCCTGGTTCATGTCTTGTAATAAAGACTGAAGAAAAATCACTTTTCCAAATGATGTTGAGTACAGGTGTGAGAAGAAGCTTCTCACTCTCCATCTGCGATCCCTCTCAGTCAGTCTCCACATTACAGATCCTAGCTAGAGGGGAGATGTGGATGACTACTGGGCCAAATAACTGAGCAATAAAAAGGATCCCTCTATGCAAGCAGGGATGTACCAGCAGCTCAGTAACTAGAGCCAGCTCAAGAAAAACCACCCAACAAAAAAACCCAACCACTACTAAAAAGGAACAAAAAACCCTCACAGCAAATTCCTGAACTGGTTCTGAGAGATTCCGCTTTGAGACTGCCTTTCAGCAAGCTCCTCTCCACGACACTTCTCTCTTGGGGATGTCTTGCCTCTTGGGTTGTTTATTCATGAACGCAGAAGTGTCTTGCTCATGGCTCTGTAGACCTATTCTCAGAGCCAACCAATATTTCCGAATAGAAGAAATAATTTTCAGGCAAAAAAAAGAGTCAATGCACAATACTATTTAGCTAACAAAAGAATGAATATCTTCTTGATGACTGGGTTGTAACTTCACATCTAGCTATTCAGCACGTCACTAATCATCCTGAAAGAGCAAACAAAGAGAATGACCGAACACTGAAAAACAGATTTAATTTACCTTAAAAGTATCATGATTATTTGTATATTAAACATGTTAATCTCACTAAAAATGAGAACTAACAAAGGAACTAGGAATGGAGGTATTTTGACTTTGAGTACAGCCTAGCAAAACAGATTATCTTAGAACTGCTCAATGCATTTCTTGTCTTAAACTTTGGAGATATTTTTCGTAGGGAGCTTGAGAGCAGTACAGGCACAGTGTCTGTATTCCTTGATGTATTGTATCCAATCACTTTTTATTTCCCTGTTCATTATCAAGAAACACTAACTTTTGCAAGAATGAAACTGAGTTTCCATGGAAGCTTGCTTACACCCCTCATTCCCAAATTTGTGTAAGACTAAGATAATTCAGATGAAGAATTACATGCATGATTTGTAGTCCCTGTATGTTTTGGCTGGAGATTTCAAAGAAAATTGAAATGAAAAGAAACTATCAGATGCATAAAAGCAGAGGAAATATGCTGCTAGTTTGTTAGAGACTGGTACTATCAGTTAGCTTTGCTGGTTGAGTAGATAGGGATAAATGTCAACAGTTGAGTAAAAAACTAATTTCAGTAATTCCATTGATTTTGATAAGAATACTTGAGGATATGAGAACTACTATGTACAAGAAGTTGTGGAATCAGAACATCAGTTGCTAAGTACAATTCCCATATAAGCAAACACCACATAAATTTCCAAAACAAGTTTCATTTATAGCTTTTACAGACTAAATATGCCTTCCTCATCTGAATATATGATTTCAAAGAGCTCTCTATGATTAATACAAGACAGAATTTTAGAAGACTTTTTTGGGAAGCACTATATCAGACTGTATCACATTTCTAGGACACATATAAGAGATGAAAGATAAGGAAGTAATATCAGATATTGTGTTGGTATCCAAGTAAATTTGCAAAAGGTACAGTGCCAAAGCCTGAGCACTCTAGACAAGTTTTGAAAAGGCTATCTTTAATTACTGGCATAATACCTCTATAGAAGTGATGGAGCGTCCTCACCTTTTCCCGCAGTAGAAATAGATATATTTAATCCTAGCCAAAAATAAGGCAAGAATACCTAATATAGGACTTGAGATCTTCTATTCAGCCTTGTCCTACATCTGCAAAGAAAACCTGACCTCTAAACAACAAATTAACTTTTTTTATCTTCAAATTAAAAGCCTTAGATAATTTTGCAGCGGTGCACACTCTATACCTCTATCATTCAACGGAAACATGAGATACTAGTAACATTCCTTTATTGAATCAAGTGAATTTAATGATCCTGTCAGAATTCCCTTCAGCACAGTCATTATGACAACAGACTGGACATTGGCAGAGACAGAAAGTACATCTCTTCCTTTTAAACTGAGACAGCATGAGACAGAGCTGGTGTTATGGATATGTATTCCTTAAATATTTCACATGATGCGTAATCTGTCATACTAGCAATGAAGGAGATATTGCTTTGCCTGCAGAGAAGAATATGTAGAATTAAAGCAGCTAGTGTGAGCATAATTTCTTTATTTCCAAGACAATGACAAGACCAACAGCAGCTGGTGAACTGGGCCTTACTTTATCTCCCAGTATGGTGGAATGAGGGGAGTGCAGATTTTGGCTTGAATTCTGTACAGAAGGAAGAGATAACATCCAGTGTGCAAACACAGCACCAGAAGTGGGCATTCATACCACTAGAGCCTCTGGTGCTCCTTCAGAAGTGTGTAACAGGTACCGCAGACAAACAGCTGCACAACCTCTCTCTGTGCTCAGATTAGTCATCTCAGTCAATAATGCAAATATAACACATCACGCAGAGAGTTGCCGTGGGAAAGTGGAAATATTCCAGGGTTAAACACCTTCTTTTCCAACAGGGCCTAAGCTAAAATGCTGGGTTTGACACCAATTTTCTGTAGGACTTCAGGCTATTCACTTACTTCCTCTGCTCTGACCATAATATCTGTGAAAGAAGAGAGAATACTGACTCACCTACCTCAAAGGCAAACTAAAGATTAATTAGTTTGTGCTTGTATAGAGCTTTGAAAATGTCAAGGCTATATAACTATTGTTAAATAAATGGCAAAGAGTCAGATTGGACAAGTACAGAGCAGGACTGCAAGGTTTATCTTTGTATCTTAGCCGTGATCTTTACCAGTATCCAGAAAAGATTACTTATAGTAGATATAGATAGAAGAAAAGTATAGAGAGTGTTTCACTGAAGTATTGAGGGTGGCAGAGCACTGGAACAAGCTGCCCAGGGAGGTGGTGGAGTCTCCGTCTCTGGAGACATTCAAAACCCGCCTGGACGCGTTCCTGTGTAACCTGCTCTAAGGTGGCCCTGCTCTGGCAGGGGGGTTGGACTAGATGATCTACTAAGGTCCCTTCCAACCCTAGGATTCTATGATTCTGTGATTCTATGATTTCTTCTGAATCTAAGAGCAAATGAGAGAGCAACATTTCTGAGCTTTTAGATTCAACAGGGCAATATGTTAATGCTCTGTCTCATTTGGTTTGTCTTTTATTGAAGTAATACTCAAATACTCAAGTATAATACATATGGAAAAGTCCTATCCAACTGAATGGGGAAAAAATAACAATAAAAAATATCCCTTCCTCAAAGCCTAGGGCCACAGAGTTGAATGTAGTTAATCTGCTTCCAATGTACTTCTTTCTACAATGCTGAACATCACCATTGTAAGCCTTGAATTTCTCAGAGAAGACTGCAGAAATCAATGTCCCGTGAAGATAGTTGAATATGAATCACAGAATACCAGGTTGGAAGAGACCTCAAGGAACATCTGGTCCAACCTTTCTCAGCAAAGTTTGATGCACTTTTTTCAGAGTAGGGAGATTACAGTGTTAGAAGATCCAGCTCTCTACACCTCTGCCATCCCCAGTAGTGCACAAAATGCCCTAAATTTCTTCATTCTCTCTTGCAAAAATTCTCTTAAGTTTCCCATTCAGTTTATGGCCAGCAGTCATGCTGTTCTATTTTTCATTTCCTACTGTCTATATTTACAGGCATGAGATGATTTAAATTTTTTTGGCACAGAATCACTAGTCATTTTAAAGGCACTCTTCCCCTTCAGTGGCAATTGCCCATTTCTTAATATTCTGCTACTCAGAAATACAAAAATCACTGTATCAGGACTCTCAATTCATTTTATCCTGCATCAGTAGGATGATTCAAACCAGATGAAGAGAAATGGATATTACTGTTACTGTGTTTATCTGGTTTTGAAAGTTTCTGAAATGCCAAGCGCGTTTGCCAAGACTAAGCATTACCATACAAAGTTACAATGTTACACAGATATTTTAAAGGAAAACAAGAAGGGTGAAACAGACTGTATCACCTGATACAGACTGTATCAGGTGAAACAGTTCAGAAACTGAGGATACTGTAAAAGTTACATTTGGAGTATTACTGGTAGGACTTTGAGGAAGGGAACAAAATAATTGTGAAAGAATTCAAGTTCTTCAAAAATAAAAATCAAATAACACTTTGCCCTTTACAGATGTTGGTTGTGCAGAACTATAACCTTTGTACTAATATGATAAATTATAAACTGAATTATGTGAAAGAGTGACTTCAGAATACCACCATCTCTTCCATATAAGCCAGACAGAGGTCCTGCACATCAGAGTTATCTGTACATAAACACATCCCTAGACACAAAAAAAGCTGGTCTGTAGATTTACAGTGTAAGCAGACAATTCTGCTTGATTCATTAGACTTGCCTGAGAGTGAACTTAACAACAAGATAAACTTATTTTTGCTAAACATGCAATCTACCATTCTCTATAAATTTGCACATCCTTTACAGACTAACATTCAAGTTCTCCGTACCTTCATGTTTTCAAAGTTAAATCCTCACCAAAGGGCAAAAATTAACAGCAACACATCTAAGACTAGCAGGAGAGCTAACTGACAGCATAGCAAAAAATGTGGAAATAATAACTCCACAGAATAGAGCATCACATGCTCACACAAATACACCAGATTTCACACAGCCATCACTCTAAACACTACACCCACTGACACTCACCGCATGATTATCTTCTCAGGTTATATTCCTTCAGAGCATCCTGAATATTTGATTTATTTGCACTATTAATTTATTCACCCATCTGTGATCTCTTAGCTATTTAATTGATTGCCTTTAATTGATCTAGCCATCTGTGATATCTTAGTCTTTTAATTGATTGGTTTTATTGATCTAAACTTCTTGCAGCTTTGTTGCCACCCAGCTGGATCAAAAATCCCTGGCTGTTGTTGTTTATGCCCCTTAATTCTTAGTATACATCTATGCACTCTCACCTGTCTTCTGAGGGAGAAGGGGCAGAGGAGGAAATCAAACACCTGAAGTCTCATCTTGCTCTGATCTACCACAGCCAGGTGCTGGTAGGCACAGTCTCCGTTGATTTCAACCACTTTTCCTAGCTATCTGGGCATCAGGGCACTCATTCTTTTCCTGAAATACAGGCTTTATTAAAATGAAATGGGAACAATAAAATATTAAAAAAAAATATGCATAACAACAAGATTTGCAGAATTCCAGCAGGGTTGTAGATCTCCTGTTTATCCAGATCTGCAGTGCAAGTGAACACCATATCAGAAGATCTTTGTTAAGGAAACCTCATCCCAGCAGTCAGGTACTACTGACAAGCAAAGTGTCATTACTGATTTTAGCTCTCACACAACAGAGGCACCGCTACCAATAGGGAGTGTGATAATGGTATTCTGAATCATGAATGTCATAAAGGGTATCCTTTTCACTTGATAAGCCTTTGGGTACAGAACTGAAGGCACCTGATATAGCAAATTATATGTAAAAGTGTAATTTTATGTAAAATTATGTAAAATCCATGTAAATTATATGAGAATCTTATTCTGGCTGGGACACTTAGATATAATCTATAAAAAAAAAGTGACAGCTCTGGTGAAGGCAGACAAGGAATCTGAAGGGCTTAGAAAAAGACTTGATGGTTTCCTTTAATATGAATGTATTTGATGTACTTTACACGGTATGCTGGACATCTATGTATATTCTCCAATTACAGCAGTTTCCAATCCAGCAGTTAGTAAAGTAATAGAGAAGAGAAGGAATTAGGTATTAGCAATCTTTCACCTGCTCTGCTCAGTGCTTGGAGCCCCCAGGAGGACCACCAGGCAATTGGGGAACAAGCAATTTGTAAAATAAAGCGAGGAGAAGTAGAAATGCGTTCACAGAGATGGAGAGAAATCCCCAGACAGGAAAGGAAGGACACAGGAGGGAAAGGAAAGAAGTAGGTGCAGACTTAAAGCTAAGGTGAGTCAGTAAAACCCGAGAGGAGAGCTAAAAAGCACGGAATATTGGAAAGATAAATAATAGAATTTTGTGTGTGTCAGTATTTTCTAACCAGAAAATCTGCAACTAAAACTTTCTAATCTACCTGTTTCAGAACATTTGCTTTTCCTATTTTTCTGTCTGCATTTCTCTTTTTCTCTTTGTTCCTAGGTGTTGCATAGCCAGACTGAAATGTGTTTATCTTGACCACACAAAAGTACCACCACCACAAGCATTCAAAGAATAAAGTGTGCTTTCTGTTCTAAAAAATGCATGACATTTGGATGAATTATACATTAGGAAGAAACTAATTAAAAATGAGAATAAAATCAAAAAAACTCTAAGAAAATTAGATGCTTCATACTACAGTTTTCTCTGTAGTGACAAGGAAGAAGCTACTTGATCAGTGTTCAATGCCAGTCACATTGCGTCATATATTTTCTCCACCAGAAGATAATAAAATTCAACACAGTGGTATGCAGACATAAGAGACAATTAAGAAAAAAAAATTTCCATAAATAAAACAAAGATCTGTCTATACTTTCCATGCTTGATCCGCGCAGTCATAAACTGCATGATCTGTAGGATATACCTATTTCAGCATATTTCATCCTTTACAATAAGAAGCTCTGCTACAACTCATTCCTGTCCTAGCAGCTCTGTTCTTCTGCATGGGACTCCATTTCTGGCTTGGCTATCCAATGTCGTGGGATATTGCTGCAAAGGCATACAGGATAGATTCTGGCAGATTCGTCAACATGTCCAACACTGCTCAAGAGGTTTACTTTGTTTTTTTTCTAAAAGTGTGAACAAAGTCTGGCCCACTGGAGGTAAATCTCCCTACAAGCACCTGGCTCCAAGAGCTGCCTTGAAAATTCCCCGTGCTACTGCTGGTGTAGCTTCTTTGCTACATGTCCTGCACTGTAGTACTCATGAGATCTACTCCTGCCAAAGGTATATGGAGCTGTTGAGCAACAAATGGCTCCTCAGTTTCCTAGTGTTCATGATACCACAGTGCTTCAAGACCCACCTTCACTGTCAAGCTTGTCCATGATAGGCCTGCCATCAAGGCTTACTTGGTGTGGGTCTTGAATGATACCAATCTGTGCACCATTGCTACCAAAAAAGTGACATAACCAAGAACACCTGTCTGGCTTGCCTTATTCAAGGGGAAAGGATTTCAAAAGCTATGGTGCAGTTTCCTAACAACTGGTAATGTACACTACAACTAGATTCACACTGGGATGTCCTAAGCAAACACGGGACCAAATCCTTTGCCTCTAGCAGGCCTTGAGTCTTGTCTCAAGGTTGCCTGGGCTCAGGCTTGATGTAAATTTGTCAGTTGTGAGTGCTGCATGAAAGGGGCGAGGCGGTTTTGGCAGAAGATAAACCCCCTTGCATTCTAACACTCCTCACCAAAGTGAGAGGCTAGGTGAGGCTAGGTTTAAGTTCTGATTGATGCCCAATTTGCCACTACCAGTCCAGTCGCATTTATTAAACTCTCACGATTTGGATTCACTGATAGCATACTGCACCATCAGTCCAGCCGTTCTCCTGAACTCGCATGGCCACCCTCGAATCTGTGGTCACGTTCAGTGAGAACTCAAAGCAGCTACCTACCAAAGCAATGCAGTTTATTTAAACAACAGCTATACAGGTTCTTTGGATTGTCGGTGAGAACTACACTGTTTGCAAAGCACATGCAAATGAAAGTTATGTTAGATACACAAAGTGCACAACAAAGTTGTAATCAATACAGCCTGGCTACAAAGGTGGGAAAGAGATTCTCTAGAGAAGTTTCTAATTTCAGTCTAAGTCTTACCCACAGGCGTTCCTATGGGGGGGGAAGAAAGGCTCAGTCCATCGACTGGTCCTAGAAGTCAGAGGCAGTCAGTGACGGAGTTCTCTTCGACTTGTTCGCGATGGTGTCTTCCCTAAAATCCCTCCTTTCTCAGGCTATTTTTATGCTGGTTTTTGGCTTTCAAGGTGGAGTTTGACTGACTTTAGTCATAAATAACTTTATTATGATTGTTTTAGAGGTGGATAGCCTTCAGGATGGAGGTGTGTTTTGGTATTGTACACTAAGGACAGCATTTCATCAATATATGGCAGAATTCTGGCTCAGGGTAGCAAGTTGGACACTTATACATCCATCTTATTCTTGTACCTGCTACACATCACAGGGTAGCCCCTTGTAGTCGTTGAATTGCAGGTACTGAAACAATACTGCCTGGAGACTGAAACAATACTGCTTGGAAACTGAAACGATACCACCTGGAGCTCATGCCAGCTGCAGCCATGTTCCCCTCAAAGCCTTTTCTGTTATGTATGATGAGTGCTGAACTTTTTGCAGTTTTAGCCAATTTTGGTAGTTATTCCACAGTGAGTTTGTATATAAATATAAGCTCATACTCACACTCAACAGGCAATACCTTATTATAGCCACTGGTGTTGACAGTTCACTGGTGATGCAACATCTGATGCATCGCAGTCCTGTGTGTGACTCCTGGCCACGTGCAAAACACATTTTCCTCTTTTAATGATTTGTTAATAAATAATTCTAGTACATCTCTTCTGGCAATGTTCACAGAAAGAAAAAAAAAAATACCAAAAGCAAAAAACCATCAAAACCAAAAACCAACCCCAAAACACAAACTTACAAATATTTATATTTTGCCGTTGGTTGCATCACTTTCCTTCAAGAAGAAAGAAAATAATTGTTTGAAACATAGCCATTTGTTCACTTCTATTTCACACAGCTTTAGCTGCTCAGTTTTCTCACCCACAAACTGTCCTCTGTCTCTCAGTTTCTAGATTTCATCTCCATTTTAACACCATGAAATGTTATTTTGTCATGAATCAAAGCATGTTATGTTAATTACAGATAGGTGGGTTAATAAATATTGGAGAAAACAGGGAAGATGTTTAACACAGTCACGCTGCTATCAGTGTAGTAGTATCTGGTCTGTGACACAGAAAAAGATACATTTGAAGGAAAGCTTTTGAGGAGGCCAGTAACTCCAGCAATTGAAAGGTCAAGGTTTTCAGGAAAGAATGGTCTTGGAAACAGACAAAGTAAACCACTCTGCAGACTTAGCCAACCCTCTGCAGTCTGCCTGTTGTCTTCAGGGAAAATTTATCAGACTCATATAAACTTCATTTGTTTTTTACCTTCAGGGAGAAAATCAAGTTTAGTGACAATTAAATACCCAGCAAAGATTTAACGTGTCTTCGTTACAAATAACATTGTGATTCTGTTCTTCATTCTTATTCAGCATTTCTATCTTCTGATCTCAAATCCATGTCTCCCAAAAGCAGGTTTTTTCATTTTATGTGATCAGTCAAATTTTTTGATGAGACTTTGATTCCTATAAGGAGATACAATGATGTATTTAAATATATTTTTGAGTAAAAATACCTAAACTTGGCTTTTCTTATAACACTCCAATTTCCAAAGCTGTTGCCTAGAAACTGAATGTCAGCTCAGAGATTAATGATAGATAAATTGCAAAATAAAAATAATATATTTTTTTAAATTCCTCTTTAGAGACATATGATTCAAATTCACCAACCACTTCAAGCAGAAATTGGATTTTTATTTTCTTTTACTTTACTCCCACTTATTCCATAATGTACGTATCCCAGGCAGGTCTGCTATACATCTTCATCATTTTTTTTTCTCCTTCCTCTCTTCTCTGCCTGTGTAGTGACTTTGGCTGTCAAGCCCTTAAAGACATATACTTTATTAGGCTGTATCACAAATAATACAGTTTCTTCTTTTCCTGAGCCTTAGGCTTTATAAGACAAAAGCAGGAGTCAATATTACTTTAAAGAAGGGAAATCATTTACATTTGAAGCCAGTAGTGGTAGTGTTACAGTGGAAGCCTTGAACTGATTAGATTGTTTCAAAGCTTTTGTGTGACTTTGATTGATTGAATTTGCTTGTGGCTCTCCTAGTGGTAATGATACTGTGATTATTTCAGCAGCAAGTAACTTCAGGATAGACTGAGCATGTTGACTTTGAATTTCCTAGCTTTCATCATCTTGCATTTTCCACAGTTTGTATTCAAGAATACTACAATGTGCATTGTAGGGCATTTACTGCAGATGTCATTTACTTTTCATGTTTGGATTTTGCTGCAGACTTTTGTGGAAACATTTGTATGCTGTTTCCATGTTGGGTGTATATATAGGCATGCCAAGGCACTAAAATGGTATTGGCATTCTTTAGAGTAGACGGGCCCTGTGTCTCCCGTCCACAGAAAAATTAATCAGGGAGCAGACAGCCATGGCTACTTGCAAGGAAATGGGGCAAGGAGAGATCTCGCAGTTGAGCAGTCTGCATGACTTGTCACAGATTTACAGTATGGTGTCTTGTCATTTTACAATGTCACACTAGTCACTCCCAGTAGCAGGGTATTCCCCCTCTTCAGACAGCACCTCTCACACTTCCATATGTTACATTCATTGCTCCTTCTGAGGAATCTAGCAGGTAGACAGAAGGGCAGGAACCAGTTTCCTCCTTTCCTTTGGGTGAGCTGCCCCACCTCACAGTGCTCTTGTCCTACATTCTCTCCTTTTGCCTGTAAGCTCCAGGACTTATCTCTTAGTCATCCCAGTTCTCTAACATCATTAAGAGACAGTAACCTTTTACTTCCGTGATACTACATTGGTTTTATTTCTATTTGTAGCGCTCCTTTTATAACTGTCTTCACTGGCAACCCACACACAGATATCTCCTCTCTTGTATTCAGCATGGTGCAAATAATAATTTCCCATCACACATTTCCCATTCAAATGTAATGATTTTTTTTCAGATTTGGGAAAAAGAAAAAGGTATATAAATACCTTAATTTTTATTTAAAAACTTCAAAGGACAAAGTTATTTTTAAATATGCCTGACATATATTGTGATTGGGAATGAGGACAGTTGACATGAATTTTTCTATCACTGAAGAGCAAAACAAGTGTAAATAAATGAATTTCTGAGGCCTAATGAAAAGAGTTTAAACATGACTTCCACCCTTGGTTTTTGTCCCCTTTGCCTTTAAAACACTTGCCATACACATCACATTTCTGGAGATGTCTTTTAGAGTCGTCTTCTCTCCTTGGTTTCAGAGGGAGGTAGAAGTGCTTGCAACTCCTCTACAAACAAGACACTAGTTTTTATTTTAGTTTTCTGTTTTGGATTTTATCAAGCATTACTGAAGTTTATGGCATTTTAACTGGATAGAAGATATGCTATCACACTATGAAGACATATAAAGGCCAAAGCAATTTAATATCAGAGGCTACACAGACATGCTGTTTAAGGGCCATGGGACCTGAACTGCATTGTAAGAAGAGTACATTTTAAGGAGTATAAGAGCTTGGTAAGGAATTTTTCTTACATTCATCTTCCTAAAATTCAAATTCATTTTTACATTACTGGTTTGGCAGCTTTCTGGCTACAACTTAAATACCCCAAACAAAGATGATATTGCTAACAAGGATACTTTAGATTTTAGATTACTCTTTGAAATAACAGCAAATACTGGAATGTAAAAAAATATGAGAATACTGAGAGTCTTAAGGAACAATTAAGAAAAAGTATAAAATACAAAACCTTTTAAATAATGACCAGAGAAGACCAAGATCTCCTAATGGGAAAATGCCCCTTCCTGACCTTTTACTAACCTTATAAAACAAATGACCATACGCTACCCTGGGGTATGTATGAGACAGGCATCAAAGTAACATGAATGATATCACACTAAACTGTGTTTCAGAGATGTGGAGTGACTTGACTCTGAGGGCAGCTTGCCAGAAAAAACACCTGAACTATTTAATGTAAAACTCGCCAAAACACACAAATTTGGAAGTTTCTGTGTGTTAATGAGAAAGGAGGCAGCATTTGATGTTTCAGTGGTGAAGCCTTTTCCACAGAGATTTCATAAGAAATCTTTGTGACTTAACTGCTTTGTAAGATATGTTTAGCAGATACAATTCCAGAATTACAATTCTGCATTTTACCTCAGCAGCAGCTGCTTATATGTCATTAGTTTTAATTATAGATGAGAAGATTATCTTGAATTCAGGATTGGTGATATAAAGTCATGAGCACTCTTATTCCAAAGTGGAACACCAAGAATATGTTATGAGAGTATTCAGCTCCTCCAGAGCCTATGTCTTTGCCATTTGCATGTTATTTAGGTAAAGTATTTGTAAACCATTACCATATGGAGAGTTTTAATAAGGCTATTTTAAAATAAATCCTAGGATATAGACAGTGGCTACAGTTTCCACTGATTTCGGTGAAAGAAGTACCAAGTACCCCTTGGAAGCAGAGTTTCAGAGAATGTGAGTAGCCACAAATAGTCATAATGGAAGACACAGGAGAGTTAACACCTTAAATTCTAATAGCTCCTTCATCAGAACCATAGCCTATTATCTGAATGTATAATAAAAACGTATTAAAAACCATACCTTTTGTGTTATATGTCTAAAAAGTAGTTTAAAGAATATTTTTATTACTTGGTTAATGTGTCCTTGTAGCAACACTTTGAAGCATATGTTTCTTCTGTGTGTCTATAAAGATGCTTATGGATCTGCAGTTTCATATGTATTCGTAGATCCACACTTGATTGACTAGAAAAACAAGTACAGTATGCCATGGATTTTAGCTCCAAAATAGTGGGCCTGTTATCTTAATACTAAATTGCTCCCAGGCTGAGGATGTGTACACCAGGTTTAATCCACAAGTTAATAAAAATGAATGACTTAGAAGACTTCTGAGACAAAATAAAAAAACCTGAAAGGACAAGTCAAATCCGCAGCTGCTGCTGGGGTAGCAATAATTGCATTATTGACTTAGGTAACTGTATTTCTGCATATGAGGACTACCTGAATTGAGAGGTTTCAAATGCACATGATCTTCATGGCCATTACTCCCAATGAGAGGTTTTCAAATTGGTGCATTTATCCACAACACCGTTTCCTTAAAATAATACTAAAAGAATTCTTATTTTAAAATTGCAGTAACTATTTAGCTGAACCTTTTGAAAGATTACTATATTTTTACTGTTGTTTAAAACAGCATTTTAATGCTAATAATATCACAACAATATTGCCAGCTAGGTCTGAAAGCCAGACCTCTTGCACAGCAGGCGTTCTGATGGACTATGTAAAATTAGTTTTCTTGCCAATAGGAACTACATGAAAGATTCCAGAACAATTTTGCTATCAATTAGAAGTGATGAAACATCTGGTTTCTTGCATCAACTGGGTTTTCTTTGCAGCAGAATTTTGATTTTCTTTAAGAACTGAAGGAGAAAATTTATAATTCAACATTTAAACTGATAGCAGACCATTGTTTTGTCAAAGTAAAAGTAAACGATGTGTTATACGAAATTAAATATGTCTTTAAAGAAAAAAAAAAGACAAAAAACCAATGGTGTGATATTTTTTATAAAAAATGTTAAAAAAATATTCCCCCAGAAGATTTAGTATATGTATGCTGTGGTGAAATTTAAAAGAATAACAACAATTAAAAAAACCCAAAAAACCAAAAAACAACCAAACTAAAACCCACAAGTTCTGCTTGTGCTAAAGCCTATGCATATTGTGAAGTAGAGCATACAAAGTGAGTTTCTGTACATTTGGTGCAAAGAGAACCTAAACTGAACAGCACTGGCAGACTCAACTTCCTGGAGTACATGAAGAAGTAAAGACAACAATATTGTTCACATAAGTAAACATTTCAAATATTGCATTTTTTTAAGTGACATCATTGGCTATTTCAGAATGCAACCAGGAAGAATTTAACAACATTATTGAGAAATAAATCTTTTTGCATGTAGATACTGTGACTGTGCTCTTTTGATAGAAATCTGAGCAAGTTGCAAATGATTCTGAAACAAAATGCTTTTGGGGCTTTTTTTTGTTTGCTGGGTTTTTTTTTGTGATAAAAGCAGTAATTACACAAGTATCATTATCTTCCAGTAACTGTAAAAAGGATGCTAGGTAATTTAGGTAGCTATTTTGTTTTTATTTTCACTCTAGAGATGCTTTTAATCTTTCACTGTTAGCTATCTGCTCTGCACCTGGTGAAATTGGTAAGAAGCACTGTTGGGCAGGCAGACAAGTACAGGCTGTATGAAAATAGAATAAAAAACACATTAGAACTTCAAAGATGTTTGTCTTAAATGTACATTGAAAATTAAATTCATAACTATCTCCTTAGTTTCTTATGTGACTTAACATTACATTTAAGTCAATTCTTATATTGTAACACTAGACTTGCAAAAAGTGCTTTATGTCCACAAGAGCAGGTTTTGATGTCTGCAAAATTAGGTGAAAAGAGAATAATCCCAAAGATTTCACTGGAAACAGAATTTAGCCCATAGGATTTATTACAAATTGGAAAAACATCAAGTCCCTTGTCATGGCTGTTGCTTTAGAGAAGATAAGGGATGTAAACATAGATAAGAACAATATTAATGGAAGAAAAAGCCTTCAAAACTTTTCACTGATGAGTTTATGCTTCAAATTGTAAATTCTGATTAACTTTGTTATGTCTGTGAAAACCATATATAATCTTACTTCTCATAAAAATTATTCAATTTTTTTAAACTCTTCAGAATCAGTATTTGATGTGCATGATACATCGCAAGTTAAATCTGACTGTAGCATTTGTGTAGGGGATTATAGATGGTGGTCCGAGTGAGAAACGACGGAAAATTACTAGTTGAACCAAACCCAGTATACATGCTGGGAAAAAGTGACTCAGTACTGTTGCTGCAAAAACTATGTGTGTATCCATGAGAACCTGACCTTTAAAGAAGAAAAAAACAAGAAGGGAGTACAACAATGTAGTCACCTATCAGACAGCTGCTGTTGGCAAAACTGGATAATGGGTCTGGTGAGGCTTGCTGCATGTGCTGGCCACGCGTGCAGCGAAGCTAGCCTGTACTTTTCCACTCAGTCTGGTGCAGGATATAAGGGGCCTGTCTCGGGCCGGAGAGGGAGAGAGAGACATAAGCACACTTTGAAGATACAGGGAACATCTTGAAAAAGTGCCATGCCTACCACTCCCCTGCCATACCAATGTGGCCCTTCATTATCTTGCTGCTCAGCGGTGCTACTATGATCTAGGGGGTGGTAAGACTCTCTGAAGTAACTTTTAGGACATTTGGGAACTGCTTAGCAAGGCTTCACAATAAAGCTGGGTAACATTTTTCGCTGTAGCAAAGCTTCACAATAAAGCTGAGTTAACTTTTTTTTCCTTTGAGTGAGCTATGGTTTGTACCTTGGAATCTTTAAAAAACAACCGGTTACAGCTTTCCACTTTATAAAGCTGTGTATCAACCAGAGCTATATTTAATTAAGCCCAGGTATTGTTATATTCAAGAAGTAAGATTTCATTGTCTTTTCCCCACATTGAAGGTCCACATCCACAAAATTAGAAGCCATTGTAGGAAGTTTTGTCCCAAAATGTCTAGTTACCTTAGTTTTTTTCCATTGCCCTATAACTTAATGACAGGCCTGGCCTTCCACTCAGTTCTAATTCAGAGGTTTAACCTCTTCTGAAATAACACATAAAATGGAGGTCTCAGCCACTGTAAATCAAAGATAGCTTTCAAAAACTTTTTAAATAAAAAGGCTGCAAATTTCAGCAGCTTTGAAAAACTTTTTTTTACCATCTAATTCAGATTCTTTTAAAGGAGAAAAATAAAGTAATACATTTAAGAAATGCAGATCAAGTAATGTTTTTTTATGACTTCAATGCCAAACAATTGTGTATCACATAACCAGGAAATAAATGGTTATTCTTGATCTGTCTCGTATTTTCTCCCTAAAAGCTGTGCATACATTTTAAGACATGTTTGGGAGTCTAATTAAGTTGCCTAAAAATCCATGACTATTTTAGATTTCTAGGCCATCACACCTGGCCTCTGGCTTCCTCTGAAAACGGACGTTTTCTCTGCAAGTCTTGTGTCTTACCTGTGAGCCCAAAGCGAGTGATTCAGATACTTCCCACTAGAAAACCTTTCTAGGTACTTAAGCAGCTTAAGAGCAGCCAGGTTTTGGAATGCAGGAAAAAAAAACCTGAGTTGTGCCTCTCACTTCTAGAGCACAACACTAAGATGTGCTGGGAGTTCCCATATGCACCTTTTCTGGGAACCATTCTGCAGAGTAACTGTCTTCCTGGGGTTGTCTCTGCCTTCGGAAAAGAGAGGGAGAACAAGGTAACAAAGAGTTCTGGAGTAAGGAATGGTGCGTCTGTTGCAAATTACATCCCCAACTCAAAGTCTGCCTGTCTGAGTATATACCAAACCTGTCCTGGTTTGAGAAGCACAGGACTAATTTCTCTGGGAAATTTACACTTTTAGAAGACTACCCTCTTTCAGTTTAAAACCATTACCCCTTGTCCTATCACTACACTTCCTGATATTTGTTTGGTTGTTTTAGTTTTTTTCTTAATAAGGTGCACATGGAAGGCATAAAGAGCATTGAAGTTTAGTGGATCTTTACTATTTAATTCAGTCTATAGGATTGCATGCATGCCTTAACTGACATTCACTGTGCTTTACTGTGCTACTCCAAAGACTTTGTCTTTCACTTTTTGTGTCAGTATAGAAAATATATGGGGATTTTTGCATGTAATCCTCCACCTCCCTGCTGGAAATAAGCAGTTGTTTCTTTATCTTTGTATGAGCAAAGAGTCTTTCAGTTGGGAAGTTGACTAAGAGGCATTTTTGAGAAATTGTAAATGCTTAGTTATATTGCACATTATATAATTTAATAATCATACTCTTTTGAGGTTCTATATGCATGTTCTATGTAAAATGAGTTCTAGACAACACTAATACTTCTACAACACACCAGAAACTCACAAAAAATACTTAGAGTATGATTTTTTCTTTTCTTCTCTCATAAAAACATAATTTCTTTTTTTTTAATGCTGCATAGCTAACAGAAATTAAAAACCTGAAGCACTCTTCTGATTTCCCTTGTACAAGAAACAAGAAAATTTTGTGTTCTAGGTTAACTTGGGAGGGGAGTAAGGCAAAGGGATGAAATGATTTACATAAAGAAATTTAGATGAAACAGGAAAAGGACTTCTTTTTTACTCTTGTGTTTAGGGCATAAATTCTTACATCACTGTCTTTCATGCTTTAATCCTTTTGGGGCTAAACCAACAATGCTGTTAAATGTATTACACACAAAATTGTGAGGGTTTTTTTTGGGGGGTGGGGCTTGGGTGTTGGGGCTTTTTTGGTACTTACCTGTTTTTGTCATTGAAATGGTTATTTGATGGTGTGCTCAATTGCATTATGGGCATGTAAGCTGATTTTTCATCAACCAGCCATTAATAAAACCCCTATAGCATGAAATGACCCATAGGCAATGACTTCAGTCTGCAATAAAACATCTTGAAATTAGTCCACCACCTTGAACCAGAAAAGTGTCATTTCCAAGTGAAAATGATGTTTTGCAATGTGTGTTCTCTGCATTTTGCAATATGTATGTTCATAACCATTCAGTTCAAGTCTAACACCTTTGTCTTTAATTCATAATTTGAAGAGGGAGTCTCAGCAAAATCTCTTGCTGGATTAAAAAAAGCATATCTGTTTGTTTTGAAAATCCAACTATATTAAGACTAAGCAGGTAGGCATGTCATTTTGAGTTTCAATATTTTCATTAAAATGAAAAAAAAAAGGGGGGGATAAAATTATACTAACCAAGTGACAAGCTAAAATATGTAGTGTTACATTGCAAAGCAAGCCCGCCTGTCATATCTGCCAGGGGGGTCTTGGCATCCATTCTGCTTTCCTCTGCATTTCTCATCCCAGCATCAATGAAGCTTACAACAGCCACTGAAACTATAGAGTAGAAGCATTTTAAAATATGAATTCATAGCCAAACTGCACCCAAAATCTTTATGAATTGAAAAAACCATGTATAAAATGTTTAAACCATGTATAAAATGTATAAAATAAAAATATATACTTCAGTACCCGGATGCAACTATGACAGATACTTGAGAAATTATGTTAGTGAATTAACATTACAATGTCAAACTAATGGCAGAATCATATTTTCAGACAAAGGAGAAATGTCTCTTTGATCTGAACAGTAATGGAGTCAGACCAGACATTATAAAACAAAGCTTTCTTGAGGCAGGAGGAAAGATGAGCAAAAATGCACCTATGTGGTGACTCTTCCAATCATCGGTAGCAAGGACAGGATCATAAGTGGTGACATAGCTCCAGTGGACTGCCAGGGACATGTGGTGTCCAGGTTATCTGGCAGCAACAGCCAATTGTGCAAATGACCTTTGAATGCAGGTATGAGTCACTCCATCCCTTGGTTCACCAGTGACAGTGCGACTGGAGAGAAGCATACCCTACATGAATAATAAGGGTGTCATCCTGCCTATGCTGCCAGTGTCAGGCAAGGGGCAGGGTGTTGGCACTCTGTCTACACTGCCAATACTGGTCAAGGGGCAGGGTGTCAGGAGGTGGGGTGTCAGTCTCCCAATTTTCACATCTAGTAAATGCAAATTTTTCAGAAGGACACCAAATACGTAACAAAAATGCTACACTATCCCGCGCATAGTATGAACTTGTACTCTCTGAACTATCAGGGTGTTTTCATACTATACAGAATTTAGTGTTATGGATATGTATAGAAACATAATGACCTTAATTCGGCACAGGGATTAAGTCAATATCTTGTATCAAACTGTGAGAGGCTTTCCAAACTCTGATGATTCATGTCTGTAAAAATGCCACCTGCTTAAATGCTCTGATGAACAGGGTTCTACAAAAAAAAAAAAAAAAACAAAAAAAACCCCACAAGAACTAATTTTCACAGCAGTAAACTCACTGGTCCTGAGTCTCCATGGATCTTAAAAAAACCTATGTAGTAAAATATTAGTAAAATATATCTTACTCACTGTCTATCATCTCTGTGTACCTCCTTTGGAAAATACTTCTACCATGTCTTATATTAAAGCATGCTTGTCTTTGAAATCTTTTTGCAGTGACTGAAATTCCTTATATCCTTCACCCTTTCCGGTCAGTACTTGGTGTTTGGTCTGCCTTTTTTCAGAAATATCAGTGAAAAGACAATGAGAATACAATATGAGAAAACTTCAGGCTTCATGGATGACCCTCACATATTTAAGAGCAAATCCTGGCAAAATAAAGGAAAACACCAAGATGACCATTGATCTTTTGCCTGTGAATCTTGGTGATGCAACTTGATCTTTGATAACATTTAGCTGTGAAGTATTGTTGACAGGACTGTGAGACCTGGAAAAATGCCAATCACAAATTGGGATTGTTCTTTTCTCTCAAGTCAACACTGTAGAACTCTGCTAGTCAACCACTCCTTCTGTCTCAAGCAGACTGAACCAGGGTAACTTATTCTGTTCCAATGTCTTTTTGTCAATATCTGTAGATCTGGGGATCTGGGGAAATTCTGAGGTTGTACATCTTTTTGTTTGACCCAGACCGTGTTTTCTTTCTTCAGGCTCTTTTCAGTCTGGCAGAGGTTGAGACCTGGATGCTACCCAGTTGGCTAAGATTCAACCCAGATAAGGCATCTGTTATAGCAATTAATGAAGGGAAACACTTGGTTTCACTGGCAATGTACTAAGCTTCTCAATCAGATCAAGGTTTGTGTCCCACCAATGTCAAAGTACCCTAGCGCTGTGGGAGAGGCATTACAGAATCACCACACCTTCAACATTATTGCTTTGACTCTGTGATCCATTCCCCCCTTATTTTTAATGCTTGACTTCATTCCACTGGGGATCTGAATCAGCTCCTGGGAGTCTTTTGGTTGCCTCCAGTGGGGATTGGATCAGGGTCTGCCCACAGAGCCCCCTCTTCCAACCTGTACCTCCTGCATGAGGTCGTGAAGAGACACAGTGTTCCACCTGGGCTCTGCAATGTTTTCAGGGTACTCAGGCATGCATGTGAAGTTGAAACTACTAAGCACACTCTGAAAGTCAAAGTTATCTTAAAACACAAAAGCTTGACTTCCTATCATGTTGGAGATGGTTTTATCATGAGAAAAAAATTATTAGAAAGGGAAAAGTCAGGCACTCTCTGGAACTGACTTGAAACAAGCATATTCACCTCTGACCGTGTCTACACCTAGACAGAGTTCCAAATGACATCTCTTTGCTCTGACTTTCTGCTGATGGTGAACTGTAATACCTGAGACATTTAGCTGACTGCTCACTTCTTTCAGTGTTCTCTCTTTCTTTAAGGCTTTGTACACAGATGAGGGCATGGAATCTTGCCTTTTCATTATAAAATATTACTGTCACAATTTCAGACATATAAAAGTGCAGCTAACTGCCACATGTAATAAAGAGTACATTTGTCTTCAAATATATTATTTTTCAGATATTTTCAGAAAAACTATAAAAACGGTGGATTGCAATAGTTACTATATTAAGTTATGAAGATACTTTTAACTTTTTTTAAAGAAAGAAAAAAAAACATGCTTTCATTTTTGGTGACAGTATTGGTCCTTTTTCTCCGTTATCCTGTACAACACACAGTCACAGAAGAATTAATTCAGGTCACTAAGCATTAGGTATTCAGTGTGATTTGAGACATTGTAAGGTACTGAAATGTCTGCATGAGACTGGAAGATATGACTGAAGTCTTCCGGGAGATGCTTCTTGAAGGCTAAAGGCTAGAATCACTGCTATGACATTGAAAAAATATAGGACAAAAATCCAAACAATTCACAAGGTAGGCAAATGGTAAACTTTATGTCTTCTGATACTATTCCTTTGCTTGTTTTGAAACTTCTAAATGTAATGTATTTTAAAGTGGGACAGTTTTAATGGTGATGTTACTGATGAAAAACTGCTCAGTTTTTTATTTATGACTTGAAATAAGATTAATATCTTCTGACTTAGATGTTTACAGTTGTCGTGGTTTAGGCCATATCGGCCAATGATGAGACAACAGATGTTCTTCTCCCTCCACCTCTCACTCCAAGGAGAGGAGGGGGAGGGATAAAGAGATTTATGAGTTTAGAAGGAACTAAACTAATTTAATGAATACTTAATAAGAAAATAAAAAGCAAAGACTGAAATAGATACAATATATACAAAACTGTTTCAAGCTCCCAGGATGACATCACCAGCAGGCACTGAGGAAGTCCCAGACTGGACTCAGCAACAGATGGGAACTAGATTGCAGAGCTAGAGACAGGAACACACAAATCAGGGTCAAAGGCAGATGAACAGACAGAGTCCTCCTTGGATGCTGGACACTGAAGAAAGAGATCTGATGCTTTATCCCTCAGCTTTTATACTGAGCATGGGGCAGATGGGATGGAATAACCTGTTGGTCAGTTTTGGGTCACCTATTCTCTTTGCTTTTCTCCACAGGTGAGACCCCTCTATGCTCTTTCTTTTCCGACCTTCCAGCTGGGTAAATAAAGGAATTAGCTGACCTTGGTTGTTATAGCAATAAATATAAGCAAGAGCCTCTCTACAAACCATTTCTTTTCATTAACTGTAAATATTGGTCTTATCACTCTGAGATTGAACAGGTTTCTGCATAATATGTAATTAATTTCAGAGAGTTAGAAAAGGCTTCTTTATTAAGAAGTAAAATTACTGAACAGAAAGTTGATTCTGTTCTACCTCAAACCAAGACAACAGTGTAAATTTCAACATCCAAGACAGGTCTTAAATACAATCAATGGAGAGAAGAAATAAAGCACTTTTTGAATGAAAATCATCAAACTTGGTTTAGGTTGAGGAGAATCACTCTTTATGTCAAATCATGTCATCATTGCCCCTTTCCAGTTTTCCTCTCCAAATTGCTCCTTGGTCTTATCAAATGAGTAACCAGCGCTGGAGGATCTGGTATGGCTGTCCTCAATGTGAAATTGGAATGCTGACAAATCAGAGAGACTGAGATATTATTTAATGCTGTCCTGATAATCAGATTAGAAGAGCAAATTTTCTCAAAGGAGAGGAAAAATATCAAAGCACAAAGATCTCAATACCAACGCTACATATTTTTTTGACACATCAACATGCAACCCTTGCTTCTATCTGCATCCCTTGCAAAATTTGTGACATTGTCTTTTCATGCTGCTCTGGTACTTTGATTTACTTTTTTTTTTTAACTTCTTTTAACACAAATTGCTTTTTGAGGAATTCACCAATGGTCTTACCTAAAGGTTTGTTCAGTTTCAAGATGATATCTTTTCTTAACCAATAAAAGTACTTTAAAAGGATGTATGTAACGTATAGAAACTGTAGATAATTTTCCCATGTATGTATATCACATCTTATGCTGTCATCACTGTACCAAAAAAATTCTAACAGTGATGTAATGATGGTGATTTACAAAGTGGCCATTTTTAATGCTACATAAAGGCAAAACTGCTGCAACTAGATGGAATTATGATTGATCGAATCTTCCAGAAAAAAGTTAATATTGTATTGTCACTTTCATTCACGTCTATGACTGTATCGGCAACAAAATCAAAAACTGAGAGAGATATACATGCTACCTCTCCTTCTTTCTTCCAAGTTGTCAGGATGAAAACATCACCGCAGAGCTACCAAGACTTGTCAGTTTGATTTATTTGTGGGCTTTCCTGTGAGTGTTCNGATGACTTTTCTTGTCCTTGGTCAAACTGTACTTTCTTTCTGTAATGTGAGAGGACAAGGAAGGCCACATCACTGTTAAAAAGTAGTTTTTACGGCCCCTAGGGTCGTACTCTGATTGTTACCACAACAGTTTTCTACATTCACTACTCTGGAGTATCCTGTCGTGTAGATAGCCTGGAGATTCTACTGTTGTTGTTTGGTTTTTAGGGTTTTTTAAAAATTCTTTGTGAAAGTTGGGATTTTATTCCAAACTGAAAATGTAGAAATATAAAAATAATCTGAAAACAATGTTCTGTCTCTTTACAACAGAAGGATTATGGGCAATGTTAGAATCAACTCATTTTAGATGTTAGAAGGTTACCCAAATGCCGGCTTTATACTATTAAAATAAATACAATAAAAAGTGCTTTAGTCGTGTGAAGTATTAGGCTTCTGTTTTATTAGCATTAGACAATTCTAAATTCCACTGTACAACGCAATTCACTACAAGTTTACTAAATAAATTTTTAAAAGGGGATCCACGTTTTTTTTCAGCAATAGGTAGTCTTCTCAGAATCTACTCTGCTGTGCAAACCTTCGTTCAAATATATCTCTATCCACAATGTGCAGAAATACCAGAACCTGTTTCTTGTAAGACCTCTGAACAGGTAAGCCCTGGTTTGCCATGCATTTTGAACATATAATCTAAACTGTAGTAAGATGACCTTACCTGACACAATGAAAGACACTGTACCTTAGTCACCACCTACTCCACTTGTCTTCACCACCACCTCATGAGAGGAGGTCAGACAGAGAGAATGGTTATAAATGCATCCTAGAAGACTACAGCATCATGTGCTCTAAGGAAAAAAGATTTATAAGTAGCCTAAATATAGATTACATATTAAATTCAGAGCAAATTCAGGCCGCCTTTGAGGATAATAGGGATGCCAGACACCAAATTTAAGGATCANTGTTGTTGTTGTTGTTGTTTCTTTGATTTTATAATCCTCACACAAAGTAACCCTAAACATCAGAGCACAGCAGAGGAGGTTTTTTCCCCTGTTCTCTGAGGGGCCTGGAAATCTAGAGATACTAGCCTTGCTATCCATACAGTCTATCTTCTGACATATGAGTTAGAGAACTCTAGAATCATGTAATACTTCTTCAGCACAAAAAAAAACCCCAGTTGCTAATAATTCTCTACTACAGTCAGTCTTCAAAGCAGGATGGTTTTGAATAAGCACAAAAGACTGGACAATAGTCTAACACAGAGACGTCTTTGCTGCCAAATTATATACTGGGAGAAGAGAATGCTTACTAAATACTACAGATGGCAAGAGATGGTAGGGAAGACCGTTGCAATGTCAAAATGTACCTTTTGCTCTTAGTGCCTTTTTTGTCTTTTTTTGTTTGTTGTTTTGCTAACTGTTGAGTGCTACTAAACCTCCCAGCTGTCCTATTACATGATGTACTGTGCTAACAAACAATACCGTTGGAAGCTTGTGGTTTTTTAAGTCACCAGCTTCAGGTGTGACTGCAGCTCCCAGTATGTGGTAAGCATAGTGAGGTTCTTAAAAGCACTAAAGGTGATTAACTGCTGCCTCCTTCTTTGTCACGTTAGTCAAAAGTAATCTAACAAATATTCCAGGCAGACTAACATCTGGCTTCTGCTTTTATGGATACAGCACTGGTAACACTGTTTGAGTTGGCGAGCTCGATAGTGTTTGCTGTCAGAGTAGTATCCTGTGCCAGTCCTGTTGCACTCCAAATAGCGCAGTCTACATCAACAGCTTAAAGGACTACAGTGCTATTTTTCTGAGCCTGACTTTGCCAATGACTTCTGTGAATTGCTTACAGCAACAATTTTGTGGTGCGATATAGATTCTATTTTCAAATTTCATTTACGTTTAGATTCACAAAAGCTCCTAGGTACCCAAAGCGGCACTTTCACAGAATTCAAGCAACCTAGTCCAGCCACAACTCCTCCTCTCAAGTGCTTGGAAATTTATAGATGTCTATATTTTCACTACCTTTGGGAATCAAATGTGTACTCCTGTACACATATGGGCACTTCTATCATGGTTGGGCATTGCAGTTTCCTGTTTATTTCTCTCATAAACTTATTTCATCTATTACCTATATCTGTAACTAATTTTTATATAAATAAACTCACCACAAAGGTGAAGAAATCACACCCACACATCAAAGGATGTCCCTACAGTAATATATGTAATATTTCTGAGAATGGAGAAAAAAAGCAACCAAAGATTGGCTTGACTGTAGATAAAGGAGGCACTAACTAGGAAGATGAAACTTGGATTCACGTCCCTGTTTCTAACACAATTTCTCCATTTTCTGTAAAACCATCACTGAACAACATGCAGAGTACGGACAGGTACCTCTTCACCTCAAGTCATTGACAAAAGTCCGCAAAAGTAATCATGATACTTCTGCTTTCCCATCACCTAAACCTTGATTTCCTTCATGTGCCCTTTGTGAGAGAATTTGCTCTTTGTAAATTAAACTGCAGCAGGAATAAGAGAATGTGAGATTGAGAACCAAACTATTCAGCAGCTTCCCATGTCAGTGTATCTTCTTGGAAAATATTTAGTTATCCATAAGGTTTGGTGGTATGCAAGTCATGATTTTGGAGATCTTGGCAGTGTCTAAATTTTGTACTTCAGGATATAAACATAGGTGAATATGAGCACAACAAAGCTGCTTAAAAAATTTCAAAAAAAACGGTGGGTGCCTTGAGTTTAATTACATCTTCTATATGATATAGAAAGTGTCCTCTGTATATGGCATGCAAATAGTGCCCTCATTAAATTGTCTAGAATATATAGATGTCTGCCTCTTCAACTGTAAGATAGGCATGGTAGCAGCAAAAATTTTTACCCCTTGTTTTCTCCTCATTTCCTATACTGGGTGCTGGAATATTCTCTGTAGATCATAAAGCAATATTTTTTAAATAGCAACACGTTTAAATAACAAAACAATGGAAGAAATATCAAAAATCGTTATTTTCTTTTGGGAGCAGCACGGACTTGCTACACCTTGAGTGAGCTCACAAACACACAGAATAAATCTGAGAGCATTCAGCATGGATGGATACAGATTTTCAGCTTATGATTTTCTCACATGAAAGAGATATGAAAAGCTAGACTACATAAACCCAGAAAAGTATAGCTAACACCTTTTTCTAGAATGCTGTCCTCTCTCCCCCCACTAACTGCTAAGATCTCTAAGTAACAGCTTAAATAACACAAGCAGGGTATCAGAAGATAATCAACCCTCTCTGTACCAGGCCGATGAATTTTCTTGGTGCAATACTGCAACCCCACTTTTCATCTCTCTGTATGTTCTCTATATCTTTCTTTTATACAAGGAAAATGTCTGGGGGATGGAATCTCTGGTCCACTGGTCTTGCATAGAAGCTTGATATAATAGAGTTCAGCCTCAGAAAGCAGCCATTTCTATATTGTTTTGTTAACCTGTCACTCTCTCTTTACTGATGGCATTCAGCCCTTCCAGTTAGTAACTGCATTACATACCAGACTTTGAATAAGAATAAAAAAGGAACTCAAATTTAAAAATTAAACTATTCTCTTATCAAGACAATAATTTCAAAGGTGTTAAAACTGATGAACAACCTGTGAACAAAATCTGGGTTCTCCAAATTTATAGGATGATTAGCTTCAATTTTTCACATCTTTGCATTTAGTTAATCTCTTATATTGTGACCAAATAGGCCTCAGATGAGTGAACATTCTGTTACTTAATTGTTCCTGAAAATTCTTTTATTCTGCTTGGAGATGGTACAATAAATAACAGAACAAAAGTGATGCTCCTACATTGGCAAAGACATGATAAATTAGTATCCATGAAGACACTTGAAAATGTAAAATATAGAACAAAGTATTGGTCTGTGAATCACCAAAGTTTTCATTCTTTTCATTCAATGGGCCTGATAAATTAAGAATTATTTACATCAGATGTAAGGGCTTCAACATGTTATTTGTCAACTTAATCAAAATGCCCTGATCATTGTAAAGAGGTAAATCACTGCACAGAAAATAGATATTAGAGTATTTTATAGCATCTGCTATATTTTTATTTCCATAAATGATAGACTGATTATTTTGTATATATCCTATGCACATGTTTAAACTGATGATGTTTTAATTTACTTCAGATTGTGTTAACATGAATGAGAAGGTATTATAAGATGCCTTTAATTGAGTTCAAATTGGTTGACTGGACATAAAATGATGTTTAATGGAATTTTGGTTTACAGCTAAGTAGTTTATTGTTTGGCTGTGAACCAAGTTGGCTCAAACTGTTAAAAGTTAAACATCAAAACAAGTGAAGGTGAAAATGGAAAGCCAGTTAACTGCTTCTGATGTGTGAATTCACATTTTTAGCTTGTGTTTGTACTCTACTTGTTGATAATATCAGTACTACAAACGTAAGAAAAAATCTTAGATAAGAAATTAGATCTATGACAATAAT